>CM042012.1:128804739-129264739 GCA_023525715.1 Cichorium intybus | reverse complement strand
ACAATAAATAAAATATTGAGTAAAACACTGGATTGGAAAGATATAATAGAATCATACTTTATGCTAGATAGAGGACAAGAAAAGAGAAAGGGGAATGTCTACGTTTCTTTTTATGTTACAGATTTTAAATGAAATTCAAAACTTGGAATCAATGATAGGAAAGAGCTGACATACCCATACAAAGCGATTGGAAATCGGAGATTGGTAACATGAGTCCTTTGTTCTTCCCGTCTTCCACGATCAGAAGAAGATGAGGAGATACTTATTACGATCGTGGTTACGAAGAAGGAAGGGTATATCCGGATTTTTATGATATTCGTATGTAAAATTCATTCCTAATTTTATGGGATAATATCGTGGGATTGAATGGTATGATTGCCTTGTTGCCTGGATTAGAAGGCTGTGATTGAAATCAATTGCAAAAAAATCAGGAATCAAGAAAACGTATAATGTTATGGAGAGTGAAGAGTCAGTTATTCACAACCTGAATGTAAACAATAGAAATAATAAGTTTTAGGGCTTGTTCGCATACCGTGACCATGGACAATTGGGCAATGGGGTGGTGGCACTGCGAAGATATGAAGAGGAAGGGAAACCATCGAACTCCATTTCAATTTAAAATCCTTGTGCCGGATAGATAAAATAGGAAATCAAATTGATAGCAAATTTCAAGGGATATGATTTGAAGATTACTTTGAAGAAGTTTGAATGAGAGCAGATTTCATGGGATAGCAGTTACATTTGCAAAAATGGCAAGAATTGATTATCGGTTTAGTGTATCGATAGAAGAGGGGTGAGCGGGAAAATAAGGTTGAGGATTGATAAGGACGTGCCACGTGGCAGTGCTAGTAGTGATTTATTAGTATAGGAAGATATAGACACACACACTAACACAAGTTACTAAACCAATAACATACGTACATAAAGAGCCTATGTGATAGTTAGTTACAAATATACAACTTAAGCTAGGAGCACTCCTGCTCATCCTGTCTCAAGCTCTACCTATTTCGGTATGATAAAAAAACATAATGTTGGGGATGCCATCTACGGATACAGGGGCGGAGCCAGGATTTTAGAATAGGAGGGGCTTATAATATCATTAACAAGTTGCGGTTCCATGCCAAAAATATCTTCTTTTCGTTTGAAAAAAGAGTCGATGGTTCTTTTCTTGCTCATTATTTGCCCTATAATTATATGAAACCAATCATAATAATACTTATAATTGCAAATTATGTCATTTAAAAAAATATTGATTACAATTAAATAAAAAACTTAATTTATAATAACTAATAAAAATTAATATTACGTGTTTTTTTGTAGAAGAAAGTATTGATGAAGTATGAGCAGCGATGAAAAATTAGTTTTCTTTGGTGTTACGTAAACTTCCGTAAAGAGTTTAAGTTACGTAGTAAATTGAAGACCGTTGATTCTACAATTTGGGCTATGGCTTGGCCCACTAGAGATAAAGATTAAATGGCGCGGTGAAGTGGTGAACATAAATATATAATGCAATATCTATTATCTACTAAAGTATTAATAAAAAAACTGTACATCAATTAAAAATATTGAGGGAGGCAGGACACCCTTTTAAGTCCCGGTATTGTCTCCGCCTTTGTACGGATGGTCCATACCTCCATAACAAAACTTGTGTCTGAATAGATTTTTCAATGTTGAGTTTCAATTATGGTTGTAAAATATCCTTTTTTGCAGCAAGTCGTTTTCATTTCGTAGTTCATAAATGCAAAAATCAAAATGACGCTAAATTTTGGGGTTTTGAGAAGTTGGTTTGATTTCCAGCAGGTCGACATTCATATAATTCTTTGATGTTACACCGGACGTGTTAAAACTAAATGAAACAACACCTTTTTATAGTTAATCTAGATAGGAAAAGTTGTCATTTCTGGCATCCTAATGGTTATATTAACGGGTATGCCCATTTTTTTAATTTGGTCCCAAACCCTCCTTGATCTTCGAAGCTATTTATTAGATTGAAAAAGCTTTTCGATTTTAGGTTTTGGATTTTGAACAAGTTTTTGGATTTACTTTCTCGTTAATCTAGAGCGACATCTAATGGGGATCGCCTACGAGAGGAGGTGGATGGCATGGTCCCTTTAATTTAATGATAACAATAAATAATACGTGTTACAACACAACAAAAAGACAAAAAAAGAAAGAAAAAATAAAAAGAAGAGAAAATAGGAAAACATTTGGCATGGGTTTAACTTTAATCCCTAGATAAAAAAGATCGAAGATGTTTATAGGGGCTGTTTGTTTTTTCTTTGCAGATCTTCCTGACCACTTTTGTCTGCGCCACGCAGACGGCGCGCAGACATGGACCTTCGCAGAGTGTTTGTTTTTTCGAAGACTGCAGACCTAAAAAGGTCCGCGCGTCCTCTTTTTGGGGCAGACATGGACCAATGTCTTCAAGGGTCTGCAGAGGTCTTCTAGTAATAAATTAATACATTATTAACCAAAAAAAATACGCATATCGTTTTCTCCTCCAACCGGTCTCGCGTTTTCTCTTCCTTGCGTCGTCGACCAAACCGCTGCCGCCGACCACCTTCGATTTAAAAAAAAAAGAAATACGCATATATGTTTTTAAAAACACTTTGATTTTTTTTATTAATAGTTACGATTTTTTTTCAACATTACTTTTCGAAGTAAATAATATTTATTTTCTAAGTTTTTAAACAAAATAAAGATAAATTTGTAAAACTTTTAAAAAAAATGTCACAAACTTAAAAAAGGACATGTTTGCTTTGATATTTAAATTCGTTAATATCATATAATAGACGCTTTTTTTTATTGTAAATCATACTTATAAACTATTTGAAACCTACAAATATATTTTAATATTAGAACTTTGGTTCACAATCTTACGTAAATTTTTAGCTTTACAAACTATTTGTAAATCCAACTTTGGTTACGTAATTTTTATTCTTTATTATTTAAAAAAAATGTTTGCTTTGATCCTTAAATTCGTTAATATCATAAATTGAATGTACTCATGTGTTTTACTTAAAAAAAGTTTATTTAAATTTCAGTTTATTTTCACAACCTGCAGACTTTAAAAAACAAACAGTCTTCTTCTTGCAGTCTGCAGACATTTAGTCAACCTCTTCTCTGTAGATGCTCTGCAGATGTGGTCCGCAGACTGCAGACCTTTTACCTCTTAAAAAACAAACAGCACCATAGTAAATGTGTTCAAAGAAACGATGCAATCCGGTTATTTACTTTTGAATATTTGTTACAGCTATCTAACATATTCAATAGGATTTATCTAGCATATTCAATAGGGTCCATTCAATGGGTTTCCATTTGTATCAATATCTCATCATATCCAATTACAATCACCCAATTGGGTTAAAAAAAAAACATACAATTAAAAGTAGTTTATTGATCAAAAGGCCTCATAAACTAACATAAAAAGTTTTAAAACGTCCCTTATTTTTTTTTTAGTTCTTTTAAGCCATTAAACAGGAAAGAAATGTGTTGTTTTAGCCATTTTTTTAAGTTAATCCCGGTTACCCGGTTTAAAGACAATTTTTATTTAAAAATAAAATTCGTAAATGCCAGGTGAGCGGACACGTGGATCGGGCGGAGCGGGCAAACGGGTGGATGATCCGGTCCGGCAACCCGGTGGGACTTGTTAAACACGCTTTTGAAAACATTGAGGGTTTATTTGAAACCGAGAGGAGGGTTTGTTCGCTCGATCCAAAATTTCTTCAACGTACGTAAATCCACAATGGCTTACTGGAATCTGTTCTATCTCGAACTCGTTGAGAACAATCGACCGCTCCCGAGGTGTTTCTGCAAGGAGACGGTGTTACTGAGGACTTCATCGACTCCCGGAAACCCTCGTCGCCTGTTTTTGAACTGTCGCCACTCTATGGTAAGTGTTATTGTTGTATATTTTGAAGTAGGTGCATAATAATCAGAATATAGTATTAACATTAAGGAAAATGTAGGTAAAGGGGGATGATTGCGGGTGGTTTCGATGGGTTGATGATTCCCTGTCAAGACACTACAAAGGTGAGATCAACCTTCTGATGAGAGACCTGGAAGAAGCTCGGATTGTGAGCTTAGAGATTCCTGTTTTGAAGGACATGATCAAAGAAGAAAAACAAAAAGCTAAGTCCAACCTTGATGCATCTGTTGCACGTATTGTTGATCTAGAAGAGGCTCTCAAACTTGAGAAAAAGAAATCATCTGATCTTCGTCTGCTAATAGGTGTGTTAGTTATCATGTTGGTGGTCTGTTGTATGTTCTGACTTTTGAGTCCTCACCCGATCGATTATATATATATATATATATATATATATATATATATATATATATATATATATATATATATATATATATATATATATATATATATATATATATATATATATATATATATATATATATATATATATATATATATATATATATATATATATATATATATATATATATAGAGTTAGGTTCTTGTGAGATCTCAAAAAACCATGAGATCTTGAGAACCAAATCTAGATCGTTAGATTAAAATTTTTGATGGCCTAGATCAATAGTGGCATAATTGTAATTATAATCAAAATTAATGGCAGATTAGGCTTTTTAAAAACGAACACAAGGGCATTTTAGGGGTTTAAAATTTATCAGATCTCTTGAAAAATGGTAATCCCTGATAATTAGCATAATCTCTCTCTCTCACACTCGCGTCCCTCAAATCACTCACCATAACGAACTGCACTATCGCCTTCTCTTTCTTATCCCACAAACCAGAACTAAAAATATCTACATAGGTCTTCACGATCCTATTCGACAACAGAGATGCTGAAGATGCCGGTAGAGAAGACGAAGACGCAGACAGTGGTGGACCAAAACTTTGTGTCGATTGTGGTATTTATCTCACTCGATCTTCAAGATCTTATTCGATGATACAGGTTCAAAAATCCTGAAACCCTAGATCGCCTTCACAACAATTACACTACCTCGTGGTTCAGAAAACTCAAGATCATCCTCTCTTATTTTTCTATCACTCGATAAATGCACCCAGACCTGGAAGTTATCTTTTGGTGACATTGCAGCACTTAGACCTCCGCTAATGAGCCAAAAACACCTCCGCTGTTGACCAGACAAGAGGAAGGCGTACAAGACTTAACGATTAACGAAAGAGGAAGCCATCTTCAGTTTCCATCACTACTGATGCACCAGATCAATCAGCGTGAGTATACGCTCTTCCCTATTCTCGCATCCTCTCTGAAATATTACATCGTAATCTTTTAGATTCTTCAAATGGGTTGTCATTGGGTACAATTATGCAGAAATTAAATAGGGTTTGTTTAATGGATGCTGGCAGAAGTTTAGGATCTGCATTTGTGCGTCGTCTTCTTCAAAAAGGTTACATTGTTGATGCCGCAATTCACAGTCACGACTCATTTCATTTTTTGTTGTAGTTTTCTAAATTTCCAGCCACTTAATCGACAAATTGGAGAGTTTAATTTTGGTGAGAGTGAATTGAAAATGACTTGGAATTTGTACGTGTTGTTTGTTAATTGTTTAGTGGAGATGCAATATATTGTGCATATATATGTTGGTTTTTTAAATTTCCACCCACTCAATCTTATGCATATATGTTTATTTCTTTTCTTTCATGAATATATTAACAATTTATGTGTTGGAATTCCATGGTTACAAAATGCAAAAGCACAAAATGGCAAAATCGAATATGGAATTGAAATGAAAATGCATCGTCATTCTTCGGTACTAGATTTGTTTTAGTAGTTGTTTATAATTTGATGGTTTTTGTTAATATCATTTTCTTCTTTCTACTTTTGTAGGTTAATAATCAAGAATTGTAGAAGCCATTCGTCACAAGCCCGTTGATGCAACTGAAATTTCATTTATTTGTGGCATGCCATTCGTGCGTATGTGGCTATGTGCATATGTGTATATGCATGTAAGTATTTGTGCATATATCCGTCATATGTTAATACATGTGCACAAAAGTATATATGCATTTGTGTGTATGTGGCTATGTGCATATGTGTATATGCATGTAAGTATTTGTTGGAGGGTTTTTTAATATGTAGTTTTATAAATGCATATGTGCATATAAATGCATATGTGCACATATGCATATGTGCATATATGCATATATGTATATATGCATATAAATGCATATGTGCACATATGCATATGTGCATATATGTTTATATGCATATAAATGCGTATGTGCAAATATGCATATAAATGTATATAAGTGTGTGAATATTTGCATATATTCATGCACATATGTGCCCATGTGCATATGCGTATATGCATGTAAGTATCTTTTTTTTTAATATTTTTAAAATGCATTTTTATTATTGTTCTTGCAGGTTTAAAAAATATAGAGAGCAAATTGAAGAAGTGAAAATGTCAAAACGAAGAAACAAGATAGTCAAGGAATAAACAATGAAGATATTAGTAGTTTTTGTTGTTTTTTGTATTTTTTTTATATATGTATCGTTCAAAACAATTGTAAATTATTGTTTTTAATAAATTGGTTTGTTTATTATTTGTATTCAACTATTTATACATAATAATATGTTTTTACGAATTTTGAAAAAATGCATGCATCCGGTTGCAAATACATCAGCATATATGTTTTTCTAAATCCAAATGTGATTTTTTTTTATTTAAAATTTTTATGTTTTTTTGAAATTTAAAAAATTCTCATATTAAAAAAAACGAAAATCATAATGTTTTTTAAATTTGAAATTTGAATTTGATTGTACTTATTTTTAGGAATTGATATTCTGTTGCCAAAAATAAAAAAACAAAATTAAATTAGATTTATAAAATGACGATCAAGCCCTTTTTGGTTTGGATAAGGATCTAATGGATGACATTGAGTTCGCAAGATCTCATGAATATTTGAGTTCTTAAAAGAACCTAACCCTATATATATATATATATATATATATATATATATATATATATATATATATATATATATATATATATATATATATATATATATATATATATATATATATATATATATATATATATATATATATATATATATATATATATATATATATATATATATATATATATATATATATATATATATATATATACACACACACTAACACAAGTTACTAAACCAATAACATACGTACATAAAAGAGCCTATGTGATAGTCAGTTACAAATATACAACTTAAGTTAGGAGCACTCCTGCTCATCCTGTCTCAAGCTCTACCTATTTCGGTATGATAAAAAAACATAATGTTGGGGATGCCATCTACGGATACAGGGGCGGAGCCAGGATTTTAGAATAGGAGGGGCTTATAATATCATTAACAAGTTGCGGTTCCATGCCAAAAATATCTTCTTTTCGTTTGAAAAAAGAGTCGATGGTTCTTTTCTTGCTCATTATTTGCCCTATAATTATATGAAACCAATCATAATAATACTTATAATTTCAAATTATGTCATTTAAAAAAAATATTGATTACAATTAAATAAAAACTTAATTTATAATAACTAATAAAAAATTAATATTACGTGTTTTTTTGTAGAAGAAAGTATTGATGAAGTATGAGCAGCGATGGAAAATTAGTTTTCTTTGGTGTTACGTAAACTTCCGTAAAGAGTTTAAGTTACGTAGTAAATTGAAGACCGTTGATTCTACAATTTGGGCTATGGCTTGGCCCACTAGAGATAAAGATTAAATGGCGCGGTGAAGTGGTGAATATAAATATATAATGCAATATCTATTATCTACTAAAGTATTAATAAAAAAACTGTACATCAATTAAAAATATTGAGGGAGGCAGGACACCCTTTTAAGTCCCGGTATTGTCTCCGCCTTTGTACGGATGGTCCATACTTCCATAACAAAACTTGTGTCTGAATAGATTTTTCAATGTTGAGTTTCAATTATGGTTGTAAAATATCCTTTTTTTGCAGCAAGTCGTTTTCATTTCGTAGTTCATAAATGCAAAAATCAAAATGACGCTAAATTTTGGGGTTTTGAGAAGTTGGTTTGATTTCCAGCAGGTCGACATTCATATAATTCTTTGATGTTACACCGGACGTGTTAAAACTAAATGAAACAACACCTTTTTATAGTTAATCTAGATAGGAAAAGTTGTCATTTCTGGCATCCTAATGGTTATATTAACGGGTATGCCCATTTTTTTAATTTGGTCCCAAACCCTCCTTGATCTTCGAAGCTATTTATTAGATTGAAAAAGCTTTTCGATTTTAGGTTTTGGATTTTGAACAAGTTTTTGGATTTGCTTTCTCGTTAATCTAGAGCGACATCTAATGGGGATCGCCTACGAGAGGAGGTGGATGGCATGGTCCCTTTAATTTAATGATAACAATAAATAATACGTGTTACAACACAACAAAAAGACAAAAAAAAGAAAGAAAAAAAAAAAAAAGAAGAGAAAATAGGACAACATTTGGCATGGGCTTAACTTTAATCCCTAGATAAAAAAGATCGAAGATGTTTATAGTAAATGTGTTCAAAGAAACGATGCAATCCGGTTATTTACTTTTGAATATTTGTTACAGCTATCTAACATATTCAATAGGATTTATCTAGCATATTCAATAGGGTCCATTCAATGGGTTTCCATTTTTATCAATATCTCATCATATCCAATTACAATCACCCAATTGGGTTAAAAAAAAAACATACAATTAAAAGTAGGGTTATTGATCAAAAGGCCCCATAAACTAACATAAAATGTTTTAAAACGTCCCTTATCTTTCTTTTAGTTCTTTTAAGCCATTAAACAGGAAAGAAATGTGTTGTTTTAGCCATTTTTTTAAGTTAATCCCGGTTACCCGGTTTAAAGACAATTTTTATTTAAAAATAAAATTCGTAAATGCCAGGTGAGCGGACACGTGGATTGGGCGGAGTGGGCAAACGGGTGGATGATCCGGTCCGGCAACCCGGTGGGACTTGTTAAACACGCTTTTGAAAACATTGAGGGTTTATTTGAAACCGAGAGGAGGGTTTGTTCGCTCGATCTAAAATTTCTTCAACGTACGTAAATCCACAATGGCTTACTGGAATCTGTTCTATCTCAAACTCGTTGAGAACAATCGACCGCTCCCGAGGTGTTTCTGCAAGGAGACGGTGTTACTGAGGACTTCATCGACTCCCGGAAACCCTCGTCGCCGGTTTTTGAACTGTCGCCACTCCATGGTAAGTGTTATTGTTGTATATTTTGAAGTAGGTGCATAATAATCGGAATATAGTATTAACATTAAGGAAAATGTAGGTAAAGGGGGCCGATTGCGGGTGGTTTCGATGGGTTGATGATTCCCTGTCAAGACACTACAAAGGTGAGATCAACCTTCTGATGAGAGACCTGGAAGAAGCTCGGATTGTGAGCTTAGAGATTCCTGTTTTGAAGGACATGATCAAAGAAGAAAAACAAAAAGCTAAGTCCAACCTTGATGCATCTGTTGCACGTATTGTTGATCTAGAAGAGGCTCTCAAACTTGAGAAAAAGAAATCATCTGATCTTCGTCTGCTAATAGGTGTGTTAGTTATCATGTTGGTGGTCTGTTGTATGTTCAGGTTCTGGTAAAGGTTGGTGGAAGATGGGTTTAGGGTTTTTGGGGTTTGTAGTTGATGTCTATAACTGTATTAGTAGGTAAGGGTTGGTGGGGATTGTGGTTTGCTTATCACATGTTTTTGGATGTTGGGGTAAAGGTTTTTGGGTATCGGGTAGTTAATCAAATTGTCCAGATGTAATAGCATTTTGTATGTAATCTAGAAGTTAGGACAAACCGAATTGGGGACCATCTTTTGTAAAAGTTTGAAAGTTGATCCATTGAATGTACTTAACTTATATAATATTCATGGGATCCTTGAAACTTGATCCCAAATTTTGTAAAAGTTTGTATGATGTGCATGTGTGCTCTCTATTGACCCAAATAAAGAATGTCATCAAAAACTGCTTATTGGGGACCATCTGTGCATTTGTTTATTGGGGACATGTGGGACATTAAAATACACTGCTTTTTAAGAAAATAGACATATTCTACGGATGGGGACCATATGTGCAGTTGGTTAGTCTGTACAGTTGGTTAAATTAAAGTAGATTGCTATTAAAAGTGGACATTTGAAAGTACATTACTATTAAATCCTAATATTATATTACATTGCTAATATTAAATCCGGATTTAATAGTACATTGCTAATAGTAAAGTGGACATTTGAAATTATATTGCTAAAATTAAATCCTAATATGAAAGTACATTGCTAAGATTAAATCCTAATTTGAAAGTACATTGCTAAAATACGCCATGTTGGCACCTTTCTTTATGCAGATCTTTACCAGATGTAGAAGTGGTAAAAGTAAGCTCATTGATGTCAATATTAAGATGGAGTTTCAAGGCAAACATGGAGAAGACATTGGTAATATTAAATCCTAAATTGAAAGTACATTGCTATAACAGAAAGTGACCAATAAAGCAACATGTCTTAATATTACCAAAATTAGTGGGCACATGCACACCACCACGTTGACATGTTTAAAACACACCAAGATTAAAACAATCCAACATAAGCAATTCCAAGTCTGTTAAAACATGTTCATTCAGTTATGACTTCTAAAACATACATCCAACTTTAAACCTATTCTAATGTGACTGGTTTGGCAAAAGAATTCCCTTCTCCATTTTTTCCAATCACCTTCTTGGCCAACTTTTTCTTAACAATCCTCTCTGACTTCCTTATCTTGTCCATCTTCTCTTTCTTCACTTTACAACCAAGTCTGCTATCATGCATCAGATGTGTCAATGGGACATCTTCAATTTGACTGGTCATTGGAACATGTTGAGTTTGAGTTGAGACCTTTGTCTGATATGGGAGTGGAGCATCATCACATGGAATTGTAACATCTTCAGTTGACATTGGATCTTCAGTTGGCATTGGAACTTCAGTTGGCATTGGAACTTCATGTGGCATTGGAACATCTTCAGTTGGCATTAGAACTTCATTATCCCCATTTCTTTCTACTGGAACCTGTGAAATTGAAAGCACCTTAATATAAGCAACTTAATATAAGCAATTCCTGTCAAATTCAAAGCACCTTAATATAAGCAATTTCTTTCTACCTGGTTTCCTGCCATGGTCCTAGCACGTTTGACATTTTGTTTTGCAGGTTTGGGCACCTTTGGACATCTTGCTTTGTTATGACCTGGTTCATGACATATACTACAAGACATTTTTTACCAACCTTTGAAACCCTATGTTTTCCAACCTTTTCAGTTACATCCTTCCTTCTATTCATTGTGGGTCTTCCAGGCATTCTCCTACACTTTGGTGGCAAAGGTGGGGTAAATGGGGTTTCTGGCCACATGTTGCTCCCATTCATAGGTGATAAGGTATGTTTGTAAGCTTTCAAGTACATATCCCTACTAAAAAATTCATGAACATAACTCTCAACCTGTTTATTAAGGTAACATATGGCTACCACTGAATGGACACAACCATATCCATTTAGTTGCCATAGTCTACAAGAACAAATCCTTTTTTCCAAGTCCACTTCATAGGCTTCACCTGCACATCTGGTTTCAAATTTATGAAAGCCACTTGGCAAAACCTCCCAATATCTTTGTTTCATCTTTAAGTCATTCAACTTATGTGTAACCCAAGGGGATATGTCAGTGGTCCATCATCTTCCATTCATCTTGAACATCCTCTCCATCATATACAGCCTTAATTCCTCTAACATTGTAATGATGGGTTTTCTCCTTGCTTCTACAATAACTGCATTGAAACTTTCACATAAACCATTCTCATTAGAAGCACAACCTCTCCCAGTTTGAAACTAAGCCTTTGACCAAGTCTTTGGGTCCTTGTCCATCAAAAACTGGTTGGCAGGTGGACAAAGCAACTCCAGTTCCTTCATTATATGTTTGAAGTGCTGTTCAGTAGTAGCATTGGAAGCTTTCTAGAACAAGTTCTCAAAATGTGTACCAGGGAATTTCTTTTTTAAGTTTTCACATATGTGTCTTGCACATTGCCTGTGTTCTGCTTGTGGAAGCAGTTCCTTCACAGCCTCCATTAGTCCCTAAGTAAAAGAATAAAGAAGTATTTATCAACCAACAATTTCACATATACAACTAAAAAGTATTTAAACTAATCAAAAGCATGGGATTTTACCTTGTGTTGGTCAGACATCAATGTTAAGCCATTGCCCAAAGCAAGATCAAGGTTATCTATAAGCAAATCCAAAAACCACTTCCAATTCTCCTTATTCTCAACACATACCACTACCCAAGCAATTGGGAATATTTGGTTATTAGCATCCCTACCTTTAGAACATAGCAACTCCCCACAACAAATTCCCTTTAAGAAACACCCATCTATTCCTATCACTCTTCTACACCCTTCAATCCACCCTTTCTTGATAGCTTCAAAACACACATAAAACTTGCTGAAGTAATTCTTTCCATCAGCCATTGGATTAACTTCCACTTTTACAGTAGATCCAGGATTAGTCCTTCTAATCTCTGCACCATAAGACCATAATTTTGCATAATGCTCTGTAAGTGTTCCCTCTATCAAAGACATTGCATGTTGTCTTGCCCTTCTACATTGGCTAAGACTAACATCTATTCCAAATTTTTTTATAACTTCAAGTCTAAGTTGCCTAATAGTTAACTTTTGTCTGTGTAACATCTCTTTTGTGTAATGACTTCCAATCCAGGAGTATGTCACAATTGATCCTAACTTGTAGTTTCTTGCACAAGTATGATCATTTTTCAATGATTTTATTTGAAAAGAATGTTCATCTCCCATCCAAGAGGCCCACAATCTAAAACTACAATCCCCTTTACAACATAAAACCAGTAGCCTTTTGTTATCATTTTTGTTGAAACATAGTTGGTATCCATTAGCAACAGCATAGTTACATAACATGTGTTTAAGCTGTTTTGGGTTCTCAAATCTCATACCTAAAACAGGACATTGGTTCCTCCAAGGTATATTCTCATTAAAAATGCAATGTTCAACTCCAGCCTGGGTCTCCTCATGGGTTTCCTCAGAACACATTTTACCTAGGAATTGGTCATCACATGTCTTGTTCATCTTGGGAACTTCTTCTGCACCAATCCAATCATCCAAATCCTTAAAATTTGGAAACTCTTCTTCTACAACAGCCTCTTTTTGAACACCTACATCTTCTTGATCAACAACTTCATCTTCTTTATCAAGTACTTCATCTTCTCCTTCAGCACTTAAAACAAGATTCATATCTTCATCAAACCATTCTTCTAGCCCTAAACCCGCATGGTCCATATACAATGATATTACCATATTTGACTTATATGCTTTAGTAGCCTCATCTAAAAATTGGGCATAGTCCAGATCATTCTCTATGGGTCTTATACCAGTAGATAATGGTTTATTTGGGATGCAATAGAACAGTCCCTCACATGGTGATCCAGTAAAACGTTCCAACCAACTTCCACATGCGTGAAGATTCATAGCAGCAAAATCGAAGTCTGTAAATAGATAACTTTCCCCTTCAGCATAAGAGCAGGGATGGCGAACAAACGTACCATTGTAATGCAATCTTACTTTGAAATACACTGGATCGGGAAGATTATTAGCCATGCAATTGTCGTTCTACAGTAACTCCTTCTTCAACCTTGAAATTCCACTGCGAAAAAAACCCTAATCTCCTAACTGTTCTTTCAACTACAACGAAGGTATGAGAAATGAAGCTACTCGACACTGTGATGTAGTCTCCTCATTTATTTTGATTATACGTGCACTGTGATGTGTCATTTAATTATTATTTAATTGCAAGGAAATGCCAAGTGTATGCCACATCAGATTGTTCACCGTTTCATCAGGTTACACTTCCAAAATGGGTGAAATAGATACAACTTTTTCCTGTTTAATGGCTTAATAGACTAAAAAATAGTTAAGGGACGTTTTAAAACTTTTTCTGTTAGTTTGTGGGGCCTTTTGATCAATAACCCTTAAAAGTAGGGATCCCTTAAAAATATACACATCACAGATTAAATATTCAATTGGATATTAGTAGGATCATTGTAAGTTAATAAGCATTCTAAATAAGCAATCTCAAACACCTCCTAAATCCAATTCAATATTGTTGGATAATAATTAAATTGGATCGACTCAGTTTTCTACTGAATTATCATCCAATCACCCATCAATTCAATTTAGGTATAGAAATTTCGGGAACGATCCAATCTAATTATAATTTGATATTCGATGCACAACCTTACAAAGAAATTATAACACAACAAAATAAAATTACCGTAACCATCAATGGAATTTAATCTTCAATACTTTAAGTTAATTATGGTAATATAAACATGATACACCCGTCCCTAATTATTTTCTGTTTGGTTTTTTTATTTTTTCATAAAAATGTAAACATAAAAACGAGAAATAAATTCGTTGCAACATGGCTTTGGATCTCCATTTTCCATTACTCGGTTGTGAATGAAGTTTTGTTCATAAAGTCTGATAAAACTAACGCGCTACATAATTTGTCCTGTACTATTTATTATACACACATGACTTTGCTCGTAAAAAAAAAAAAAAAAAAATGTTGTCTAAATCACGATATTGTCCCTATCGGCTAAGACTATGCAATGTATGGTTTGTTTGCAAAAGTTTAAATTTCATCCAAAATAGTTGCATCATTGTAGGGTTTCATGGAATCATTACATGTGGATGGTTGATGGTAATTTATTGAGTATTTATTATATAAACAATAAATAAATATCTCCTATATTTTATAATGAAAAATACCTAGACATATCATCAATGCTCCCGTCAAGCGAATCGGTGGAGGACCACCAAGTAATTTTGTATAAAAAAATGTAATTTTGTATAAAAAAATGTTTGAAAAAGTGATTATTGTTAGGGCTGAAAATGAATCAAATGTTTAAGTAATCGTTTGTGAACAGTTTGGTGGAACGTTTGTTTATGTTCATTTATTAATAAATGATTGAGCATAAACACAAATTCAAGTTCGTTTAGTTAAATGAACGAAAATGAACAATGATATCATTCGTTCGTTTATGTTGTTCGTTTACGTTTGTTTATATTTGTTCATTTAAGTTTCTTTTATGTTCATATATGTTTAATTGTGTTTGTTTAGATTACAATATTATATGTTTGTTTATGTTTATATATGTTCCATTGTGTTTGTATATATATATATGTTCGTTTAGCATGTTCACGAGCATAAGCGAACGAACATGAACAGAATAATTGTTAAACGAATGAACATGAACAAGAAAAT
Source organism: Cichorium intybus (assembly GCA_023525715.1). NCBI lineage: Eukaryota > Viridiplantae > Streptophyta > Magnoliopsida > Asterales > Asteraceae > Cichorium > Cichorium intybus. The sequence goes on along the minus strand of CM042012.1, from coordinate 129,249,444 downwards.
GAACATTCGTATTTGTTAGTTTGTTCGGCTAGCTTAAATGAACGAACATGAACAGGCCCTTGTTCGTGTTCATTCGGTTCGTTTACAGCCCTAGTCATGGCAGACTCTTTGTGAAGATATATGCCAATTGAAGTTTGGTTGGAACAAAGAAAGTGTAAAGCTTGCAAAAAAGATATGAGCACACGAACAAAATGAAAGTTAATATCAATAAGCTTAGCTTGTTTATGAGATATAGGATTCTGATTGAGAAAGAGAGCACTACGGTTGACACATACAATAGTAGGATGATCGGGATGCAAGACATGAAGCTCACAAAGAATATGACTAACCCATACAATTTTTGTGACAGTTTGTACCATGACTCAATATTCTGATTCACAACTGGAATCTGAAACCATAGGCTATCTTTTTGCACTCGAGGAAACACGGTTTTCTCTAAGAAATATAAAATAATGATACACAAATTGTCTGGTCTCAAGGCGAAGAGCCCAACCACCAAAACATTCAGGAAGAGACGGAGTGTGTGAATGCCAAAGGAAAGATCATCGAAAAGTATGCCTTTCACATATCAAAGAATCTGCTTTACGGCTTGAATGTGATCAATGGTATGGGCATGAATAAATTAACTCACTTCATTGAAAGTGTAACACAGGTACGATATTGTAATAGTAAGATATCAAGGCATACCAATCAGCGAACTGTACAAGGTGGGATCAGAAATGGATTGCCATGGCTGTAAAAAGTACCGTAGGTAGAGAAGGACATGGCCACATGTTTAAACTCGAGAAAGCAAGCACAAGGAAGAACATCAGGAAGATATTTTGCTTGGCTTAAAAATAAACATCCCTCATCATATTTGACCTCGATGCCATGGAAATAAATATGTCTCCCTAAAATTTTAATGGCAAACTATGTATTGAAATAAGCTATAAGCTATAAACCGACATATAGTCTCTGAATGGTTTCGTGTAAGAATAAGATAAAAAAACATAAGCTAATAAGTAAAGAGTATACGAGTATACGACCCATTTTCACAGACAAAAAGGAATGGGTCAGCCCAATGACAAACAACGCACAAGTGTGTGAGAAAAGAACCTGGTCGCGCGTTGAAAGCATGCCTGTGGAGCTTGCTTAAGGCGATACAATGCTTTCTTGAGTTGACTTACACAGAGGCAATCTGTTTTTTTTTGTTTGATACCTAACTTGAAACCCTTTGTCTCTTTGCTATTAAGAAGAGCTACGCCAAGTAGATTGTTTTTTAGTTGAGATAAATTAGCAATATGATATGATTTAAATATGCCAACTTTTTCTTGAGTAGTCAATCCGTTATTTTTGTTTGATACCCAACTTGAAACCCTTTGGCTCTTTGCTATTAAGAAGAGCTACGCCAAGTGGATTGGTTTTTAGTTGAGATAAGTTAGCAATATGATATGATTTAAATATGCGAACTTTTGCTTGAGTAGTCATCATATAAACAGAAGAATTTGGTGTAGGATTTGCCAGAACGGACGAAGGAGTGGGTGGAGGAGTCGATTGGGATGTGGCTGGTGTAGCATGATTGGGCTCTGACTAATTAAAGGGGCAGAACTGGGGTTGCCCTGAAGTAGGTGTGGTAAAGCACATAAGGAAAGACTAAGGCATGAGCTAGGCTATCTTTGGCAAGGATAGTGTGATGGTAATTAGGGAAGATGGGCTACCCGTTGTTGGTGAGTGGGTTCACAGCTTAGTGGACCAATAGGGTACTACTAGTTATACCCCTGTTTTTTAGAATCTACCACTTAATGATTACTTTATTGGTAAAATTGCATTAATTACATGTCAGGCTGTTTTTTGATTGGTTGAAATGGAGTGCTATTTTTTGATTGGTTGAAATGGAGTGCTATGTGAAATCATGGTCTGTAAAGGTAAAATCTCAAATTCAACACACCTTTTTTTCAATTCAATTTATGTCAGTTTAGTTAAGTTAGACTACACGGAATGGGGAGTTCCATGCCGTCGGTACCCTCGCTGGCAATTGATGCTGGCGGCATCCCCCATACCACTTTAGCGACATTGGTGAGCGGCATAGCCTATCGGCATGTTCGCGTAGATGGATTTCGAACGTTGGGAGAGGAAAAGTGAACGTTGGAAGTGTACGTTGGTTATTTAACCTACACACACACACACACACACAAACACATCTACCGGTAAAGACCAAGGGCACGACAAGTTTTGGTTTCGCGTCACGAACCGCTTTCGAGTCGACATGGACCTAGGAGATGATTACCAAACTCAAGACCAATGCACCACCAAGTGGGCGAATATAAACAAGGAGATTCAACATTTCAACGGGATCGTAAAAAATTTGAAGTCGCAATGGTCTAGCGGGGCTAGTGACGCGAGGATTTTGGAACGTGCTAGCTACATGTTCCAAAATGATATGTTGAACCCGTTCAAATTTTTGCACATTTGCAACCTTGTGAAAGACAAAGAAAAATGGAAGGGCGGAAAAACGAACAAACGAAGCAAAACCGACGAAAGCGGGTCGTATCACGATACATCCGACACGCATATAGGAGTGGATCTCAACGATGATAACGACAACATACTTGAGGTCGAACGACCAAGTCGTCTGATGGGTCGAGATGCCACGAAGCGGAAAGGCAAGGCAAAAGCGGCGTCCTCACACTCGTCGGTTATATGTGGATCCGACGAGATACAACAAATTAGGACGGAGTTTTCGGGTTTGCGTACAACTTTACAAGAACACATCGAATACTCGAAGGTTGTGAATGCGGAAAAAGAGCGCTGGTCCGACATGAAATTGCTTTTTGCAGACGTTAGCCATTTGTCGGGTGACATGTACGAAGCGGCGATGGAGGTGAAGCGGGGTATAAAGGAAAAATATAATTTGTAGGATGGAGGTGAAGCGGGTTTGCGTTGGATGTGTCGTTTTTTAAATTTCGTAGGTTTAAAATTATCCGTAGCGTGTGTCGTTTTTTTAAATTCGTAGGTTTTAAATTATCCGTTGTATGTCGTTTTTTTTATGTCATTGAATTTTAAGTTTTTATTTGAAATGAAATGTTTTATTTTTAGTTTTGTTTATTTTAATTTTAGTTTTGTTTATTTTAAAATTAAATGTGACAATTTAAAAAATCAAAAAGAAAAAAAAAAGTTTTCATAGGCATCCATTCCATTTTGTAGGCATATAAAATCCATTTCGTAGGCATCCTATGTGGATCCTACGTGGCAGACGATGACGATGGTCTCATAGACAACCATTCCCTTTAGCCTTATAAAAGTGATGTTTATAAAATTATATTAAAAACCCTTATAATTAGGGGCCGTTTGGATGTGCTTATAAAAACAGCTTATTGACTTATTAGCTTTTTGAAAAAGTCATAAGTCATAAGTAAGGGTCTCCTTCCTTATTAAAAAATGCTTATTCACCTTTGGTAATGGCAAATAAACAGTTTTTAATAAATAAGGAGGGTTTTTGACCTATATGGGTAAGTATGTTTCCAAAGTATACACATTTAGTCACTTAAGTTTTTTTTTTTTTTTTTGTAAAATAGATCACTTATGTTTTAAAAACCTGTAAAATACATCCTTATGACCGGCTAATTGGGGTAATACGGTTATACGATGAATTTAAGGTTAGAAAAAGAAAAAAAATTACGTGGTAATTGTGGGTGTATGACGTGGATAATTGGGGTAATACCTGTGAAATCCCCATTTCGTATCCCGATCGTTCATCTTCCCCACCTCCCTCCGTTACTCCATTTCTCTCCCCCTTCCATTACTCTCATCTGCTTTTAATTTAACTTCTCGCACGATCATGGAACCAAATGATTTCCCCATTGTTGATGTACACTAAAATAGAGTCTTCTGCCCTAATCCATTGGTGTATTACGACTCGAGAACTGCTTCAGTAAGAGACCAAAATTTTCAGGAGATGGGCTATTCCGGGTTCAAAAGCTTTGTGGAAAAACTGGTTAGTTACATCTCTTCAAGATCAAGAACTCTTTACTTCGGTGTTCCTCAAGTAAGTTTATCTGAGGGGCTGCATTCCTTACAAAATGAGTGTGATTATGAAGAATTTCTTGAGGCTGCTAATGGGGCTATTAATAAGAGAATATATGTGTACATTGATCACTATAATGAACCATTATTTGACTGGATTCGTGATGAAGAATCAGATAAAGACATTGAGGACTCTGAACATGAGGAAGTTGATGAAAAGTTTGATGATGGTGCCAAACTCAGTCATGAAGACGATGAGCAAGTTGTGTCTACAAAAAGAACAGTCAATGATCATTTCTTGAACATTCTTTGTCCAGTGGATGAGGAAGAAAATGATGAAGTCAGGGATCATGAAGAACCTATCTACCCTAGACATGATGAAAGTATGGACGGGAGGAATATGACTCCAACGATAGGTATGAGATTTGCCAACCCTGCTGCTCTTAAAATGCTTCTTAGCAACTATGCTGTTGCAAATGGCTATGACCTGTGGTTGGAAAGGAATGACAAGGAAAGACTACTTGTTAATTGTTGCAAGGGGAAAGAGCCCAAATGTCCATTTAGATTGTGGGCAAGTTGGGTTAAGGATGAGAAAACATTCAAGATTAAGACACTTATTCCTGATCATAAGTGCTCTAGGGCATTCAAACTAGGTTCAATTGTAACCTACAAATGGATAGGGAAACACTTTGTCAATACTATTTTGAAGACCCCTAGGATGAGTTTGAGACAAATGAAAGCCCAAATATCGAAAAAGTATAACTTAAATGTGAGCATTGGTCAGTGTAGGAATGCAAAAAAGTTTGCACTTTGTGAGATTGAGGGTAGTTTGAAGGAGTACTATGCTAGGTTGTGGGACTATGGAGCTGAATGTAGAAGGGCAAATCCAGGTTCCAATGTGAAGATTAAGGTTGACCCACAACCTGATGGTACTGTGATATTTGAGTGTATGTACATTTGCTTTAAAGGTGTTGTAGAAGGATGGATACAAGGATGCAGAAAGGTTATTGGGCTTGATGGCTGTTTTCTTAAGGGAGTTTATAAAAGGGAGCTACTATCAGCAGTGGGTAGGGATGCAAATAATCACATCTACCCCATAGCCTGGGCAGTTGTGAATGTTGAGAGCAAGGCCACATGGAAGTGGTTCATAGATCATTTAATGGATGACATAGGAGGGGGACAAGGCAGTTGTATTACACTCTTATCAGATGGACATAAGGTAATTATTGCATACATAATCACATCTATAATTGTTTAAAGGTATCAAGTAGTTATATGTTTTTTTCTATTTTTAAACAGGGATTACTTGAAGCTGTGAAGGAAAGGGCACCTAATGCAGAACACAGGTTGTGTACTAGGCACATCCTTGCTAATTTCCACAAAAAGTTCAAGGGTGAACAATATATCAACCCCTTTTGGAAGGCTGTCAATGCTACTAGACAACCAACTTTTCAAGCTGCTATGAAAGAGATCAAGGCCTTAGACAATAGGGCATATGACTATCTTATGGACAGGGATCCAAGGTGTTGGTCAAAAGCATTTTTTAAAGAGGGTATGAACTGTGATGTAGTGGAGAATGGTGTATCAGAGAGCTTCAATGCTGCTATAATTAATGCTAGAGAGAAGCCAATCATTACCATGTTGGAGGATATTAGAGTGTACGTCATGGAAAGGTTATACAACCAAAAGGTAAAGGGAATGGGTTGGGATTTGGCAATATGCCCTGCTATCAGAAAACAGTTAAAGCTTTTGAAGACCCTTCACAGGTTATGCAATGTACTTTAATGTATTTCTCCTTTATGCAATGTACTTTAATGTATTGATCCTTTATGACATATTTCACAGGTTTTGGCAGACTCATGTTAGTGGATACTGTTGAGTGTCGTAACCAACAAAATAAAAGAGTTGAAATATGGTTTTAAAATGATTTGTTGATTACCAATATTTCGTGATTACACTACTTGTTATAAATACTAACTATGTAGTATAAATGGCAAGCAGGGTCGATCCACAGGGAGCGATGGTCTAATGGATTATACCTTGATTTTCACGAGATTTAAACTTGTAAAGATAGTAACAAAAAGGGGGGTTTTGATGTTTAGTTGAAATATGATTGTATATTTGACTTGGGACAAAATTTAGAAAAATTGCTTTTGTATTTTATAATTTGGGGATAAATTTTGGTTTTGTATTTGTAGTCATATGATTGGAAATAACAATAAGAATGATGTTTATAACTTTAATCTTTCTAAGTTGGTACTTTGTGTATGCCGAAAGCTCGCACATACACCATTCACCTAATGTACCTTAGTCAAGAGAAGCTCGTTAACTAAGACTAATCTTACTAATCAAATCTAGATAAGATCATAGAGTTTGAATGAAAGATTGCATTATGTTTTATGTGAATGTTCCCAACAATGTTCAATACTCCTAAACAAGTGTTGAAGCGTTAAAACATGAGATATGATTTTCACCAATTAAAGATGATTGTCACAAATAACATTTTATGAAACAATTACGGATTTCATAATTTATATGACTAGATTGATTTATATTTAAGATCAAATGGCCAATATGAAATAAATAAAAACCAAACACTTGTTAAGTCTCAAAATCATATCACTAGAAAGATATAAAATCAAACATCAAACTTTATATTAAATCACAATCATAATCCTTAATACAAAACCAGAAAATAAGGTTACTAGCCACTCATGACTAGTAGAAGAGAAATAAACTTACAAAATGAAGATAATCCACACTTGAAGTTGCACACAAACACAAACACAATGTAACTAGAGAGTTTTGCAGGAGAGAATGGAATAAGAGATCTATGAGATGGTTTTTAGGCTAACCAAACACATCTATTTATACTAACACACCAATGGTAAAATGGTAAATTGAACAATGGCAAACATCATCATTCCAAGACCCACTTCCTTCATTACATGGCCTCAAAATCAGGTTGGATCTGCATCTGGTCGTGTAGCATGAGGATGATAGCACAAGAAGGAGTAAACAACTCATAGTGGGCCAAAAGTAGATCTGGACAGCAGGAAAAGTTACACAGCCGTGTAACTTCTTGGGCCAAGATTACACGGTCGTGTAATCCTGCATTTTTCCTGGACATCCCTTGAGCTGACGTGGCATCAAACGTGGCATGATCAAGTTACACGGCCGTGTAACTTCAAGGCATAAAGTTACACGGCCCGTGTACCATACTGTCTTTCGGGATGACATTTTTGTAACTTCTTCGTTTGAGCTCCGTTTCTTCTGAAATTTCTTGTGTAGCCTCCCATTGTCATCCAATACAAGATTCATCCTTCAAAAGCACCTGAAAACAACCACAAAGTGTGAAAGTAGATTGCTATTCTTGAAATCCCGAAAAACATGAAAATATGCAATAATGAGAATCAAATGCAAGATAAAACAAGGATAAAAAGGCATGAAAACATGCTTAGAAATACACTTAACAGATACCAGGAATTTGAGGTTATCCAAGGCACTGAGAGGTATTGTGTTGACCTAAGGAAAAGAGAGTGTGGATGCAGAATTTGGCAACTTACAGGCATACCATGTGTTCATGCAATGTCTGCAATTGCATCATTGAACTTAGATGCAGAGCAATATGTTGCCGATTGTTACAAAACAGAGACATTCCTGAAGGCCTATGCATTTAACATCCAACCACTGAATGATAGCTCCTTGTGGCCACAAAATCCTGAGTTAGATCCACCATTGCCCCCAAGAAGAAGAAGATTACCTGGGAGGCCAGCCACCAAAAGAAGGAGAGATAAAGCAGAAAGGGAGTTAAGTGGGAAGACTAAGCATACTGTGAGCAGGTTTGGATCACAAAAATGTAGCATATGTAAGCAAACTGGGCATAACAAAGCAAAGTGTTCTTCAAAAGCAGGTAAAAAACATAACCATGTAATTAACTGCATTAGAATGTAAATTTGGTCATCTTTAACTAAGTTTATTGACTTCAAATGCAGGCAATCAAGATCCAAGTAATCCACAACAAACTGCTGATGCCACTCAAGATCAAGATCCAATTAATCCACAACAAACTGCTGATGAAGTTCCAATTGATGAAGTTCCAATTGATGATGTTCCGGTTGATGAAGTTCCAATTGAAAGTACTCCTGCTCCAAGTACTCCTGCTCATGGTGTAATTAGGACAGCTAGAGGTGGAAGGGTGAGGAAGACTTCAGAGAGAATCGCAAAGATTGGGCTTAAGAAGATGGTTATTCCAAAAGATGGGAGTGGTTGCAGTCAAGACGAACCTGTTGCACTAGATTGATTAGGGTTTGTGTCTTTATTTTGTAATGGTACAATGTTATGACCTGTGGCTTTTGTTCACATGTGGGCTCATCTTTTGATGTTAATTAAGTACTGTTAAATTTGTATTAACAACTTTTGATCCCACTTAATAGCAATGGTACCCTTTATTTTATATAATCTAATTGGTTTGTGTGTGTACTAAAGATTCTCATAGTGATACAGGGTAGTTGGACCTACATTTCATTGTCTTTAATACAACTTTTGTCTTGAAGAATCTTGACCACTTTGCAGGCTGTCATATGCATACATTAATACATCTGTCATTCATATACATACATACATACATCTGTCATAGATGCTATGTCATATGCATACATACATACATCTGTCATACAGTTAAAAATAAAAGTAGATTGTTAAAAGTAGTTCATTGTTATACTTGATCCAAAAGGGTACCCGATCCAAAACATTACATTCATAAGAGTAGATAGTTAAACTTGATCCAAAACATTACATCCAATTATATCATCATTTTCCAAATGAGTAAAGCAAGAACTGCAACCAACATAAGCCTAATGCTAGACAACATCTTCTTCAAATCCTGAACTTGAGCTAAAACCTCTTTCTTCACTGCTGCAACTTCATCAAGTACTTCATTTTCAGCTTTTTCCTTCTTGGCATTGTTTTTCCCATCTTCATTCTCATCCTCAGAATCATCCACCCATTCCCATAAGTCACACTTTTTCCCTTTTCTCTAACAAATCAGAAACCAATTTTATTAATAACAGTCAAAAAAATTAAGTCACGAAAAAGTCAAAATCAACATACGTGTTTATTAGGGCACACTCTGAAAATTCTTCCTGGATTATCTGGAGTCTTAGAGGTACGCAATATACTTGGGAGGTTGCAGTAGCAAAGTCTTTGATTATCAAATCTTGAAGTACTTGAAGCAGTCGACATTATTGAGAAATTGTGGAAGAAAATATCGAACCAACGATTTGGGAATGAAGACGGGACCTGATTTCCTTTATATTCACTAAATCAAACATTATTAGCCACGTAGGATACCACATGTACATCCAGGTATTCACTTTTGAGGCCACATGTACAGCCACGTCACATTAACCGGTTTTAATAGGTCTTAGTGACTTAATTTGAACAAAAAAAAACATAAGTGATCTATTTTACAAAAAAAAAAAACTTAAGTGACTAAATGTGTACACTTTGGAAACATACTTACCCATATAAGTCAAAAACACTAAATAAGGAGGGTCTTACTTATGACTTATGAGTTTTCCAAAAATCCAATAAACCAATAAGGAGTTTTATAAGCACATCCAAACGGACCTTAGATTAGTTTTCAAATTTAACGCTCACTATTGTAACTTTTTTTTCTATTTTCGTAACAAAAAGTATATCTAACTTTTATCATTTGTTTTTATTATACGTGATAAAATTTGCTTAACTTGGCTCATATCGGCACGTGCCTCATATTTTGTATCAGGTATTAATTTGCTTAACTTTTTAAATTTAATTAAACAAAAATAAATTAACTTACGAATAATATTTTTTTTCACATAGTTGTTATCGAAAGCCACAGTAAATTTCCATATTAAAGCAATGATAATTATTCATAATTTACAGTAAAAATTCATATGGTCTATAATCTTGTTGCATTAAACTTAAGACTTATTATAAAAACTAAAAAATCTGAATTTAATTTAGTCGTTAAGATTTGTGGTAGCATTGGACTTTAAACAGATATTACCGTCAATATATTACGGTCATATTTTTTTTCAAAAAAGACCAAAACTAATCGATAGCATTAAAATTATAAAAAGTCAACATATAAAGAAACTAACATTTATGTTCGCATATATGTAGGAATTAGATTTCACATATGAGAAAATGGTCGCAATATGAAAACCACACATTCCGGATTTTCTAGTATACGTATTAAACCTTTTTTATTTATATTAAAGTTTTTCACAAAATTATTTTATTAAATATATTCAAAACTGAATTTTAAATATTTCATGAAATAGGTGAAATCATTATAGGTAAAAAGATGAAATTATAACATAATAATTATAGTTATTAAAAGAGAAAAAAGTATGGTTTATAGTAATTTGAAAATATGAATGAGATCTATTTTTTTTTTTTTTTTTTTGGACCGGCGACACAGTAAAACCACCATCTGCTCCCCCAGGTCGGCATTTAGCCGGCGGCCCGGGTCCTGCAGCCTGTGCCTCCACGCCAAGGAAAAATCCTCCACATGGGGCGTCAACCAGGCTTGAACCCGGGACCTCTCACCCACTGGGTATATAACCCGATGCATCCACCGGCGTGACCAGGCTTGAATGAGATCTACTTTACTACTCATTTTCCCTATGAAAGGAAAAGATGCCTCATCAAACTCGGCAAAACATGTATCATAAATGCGAGAGGTGTATAGATACAAGCACTGATAGTCTTTTTAATGTGTTAGACTAGTCGTAGTACTCATCACGGCGAGGACGGCTTATCACACCCAATCCCCTTCATTTAGCCGTTGAGAGGCTACCTTTTTAATTTTTTTTTTTTAAATTATCAATATTTACCTATATATATAAAACACAATTTTACTTCAATACAACACATATTCACCAACATATCTACATTTTCTATACAATTGTTATTCTATGGAGAAAAATCCAAACATCCCACCTCAAACCCCAACCGTGAGTATGATCCGTTTGGGTTAAACTCGACTCATCAACAATATCCGAATATTGAATCACCGCGGGGTGGTTTTGTAAATTTATTTTAATCCGGGTTCCCGATCTCATAACAACCGCTTTTTCAACAACGATTCCTACCTTTCAATCCGTATCAACAAGGATTCCAATCGGCTGTCAGATTCCAACAAGGGTTCCATCCTCAATCATCGCAACCACCACCGTCACAACCACCACCACAACCGAATTCGGTGTCTCCCGAAACCGTTGAGGAGACACAACAATTAGACAACCAAAGCCGCCGCGCAAAAAAGAAAGGAAAAAAAACCACAAGGCGAGCGACGAACGATTTGGACAAAAGACGAAAAATTAAATTTGGTCAAGACGTGGATTTTGGTTTCCGTTGACCTGATAGTCGGGGACTCTCAAACCCAAGAAACGTTTTGGATAAAAGTTCAATCAACGTTTTACGAGTTAATGGGGGAAAAGACCCGAAACATGGATAAAATAACATCCAAATTTCGCAAAATGAGAATCAAGCTTAATCAATTCAACGGTATCTACAACAACCTCACGAACATGCATAAGAGTGGGGCGAACGATTTCGACGTCTTCAACACGGCGATGCAACAATATGAAAAAACTACGCCCACCTGAAAAACGTTTCCGTATGTGAAGGCTTGGACCGAGTTGAGAAAACAACCAAAATGTCTTCTTGCCGAAGATTCGCAATCTTCGGAAACGAAACGTTCTAGGTCGGTCCATTAAGGCACATCACAACAATCAGACGGACATATCGACGTCAACGACGAGCCGGTGGATCTTGAAGACGAACAACCGACCCGTCGACCGATCGGGTGAGACAAGGCGAAGAAAGTGGCTTCAGGTTCGAGAGCCAAAAGTTCGGAGTCAAGCGTCATGGATTTATTTGGAGAAAAATTTGATCGTTACGTCCAACTACAATTCGACAAGGTCAGGATAATGAATCGGGTGGAAGAAAAAATCGTCGAAGCACAACAACAAATCGCCGAAACGCAACAACAAATCGCCGAAACGCAAAGGGAGTTAAATATGAAGGCCGATATCGACTTGTTGCAAAAAAAACCCACCGATTTCGATGGCGAAGATTTGAAAATTTTCCTAGCGATGCAGGAAAGTGTCCGAACTAAATATCACCCTAGGAACTAGTTACTTTTATTATTGTCATGTTTCGTTTTTTTTTGGAGTTAGTTTTTATTTTTATTATTGTGGGTTGTTTTTTTTTTAAAATTAATGTAATGTTTTATTTTTAATGTAATGTTTTTTAAATGAAAATTTAGGTTTTTATTTATTTTTGAATTTTTTCAAGTAAAAAAATAATGTGGTGTGATGAAATGTGATATGTATTTCTTGTGTGGTGTGATGACAATGTGATAGAATGTGATGATGACAAAATGTGATATGTTAGTAACGTGGCGTCCATTGTTGGTTATTTTTTATAACCAAAACATAAAACGCGGAAGCTTAAACCTTAGATCTTAATCTCGAACCTATTAAAAGAAATAAAGAATCGAAGATCGCATACCTGTTTGACTATTTCCATGAAGATTTTCAGATCTAACTAATAGGGTTAGTTTTCCGGTTGATCTCAAACCTCTCTCTAAATCCCTCAGCAAATAATACTCACAAATTTATGTGTGTATTTTCCGTATGTTTGATTTGCTACTCGTCACGTGTTTATATAGATGGAGATATAACCGAATGTGAGAGATTTAAGAGATAGAGATGAGTTTGATTCAACCGGGAACTCAACCCACAGGATAAACACTAGATAATGTTTATCTACTATTCAAAATCAGTCAATCAACAATTTCAAATAGTATTAATTTTGAATTTATGATAACAATATATTATTTAGATATTAAGTGGTCTCATAATTATCCAACAATCTCCCACCGGACCATGAATATCTAAATGTATACATAACCATATAAACGCTTTAACATATGTTATCATAGGATTGGTACCGTTAAACAATCTCGTCCATTAATCATAACAGTATAGGATCAAAGCGGTCTTTGTTACAATTTACGTAACTAAACCCAATAATGGTCACATATATATATATATGACTAAACGACATAGATTAAACATAAATGTGTGGTTTTGAAATCATATTAGATTTCATGCGAGTCCCTATTCACTTTGAAGTGAGATCAAACTTCAAGTAAGTGCAAATAATAATGAATAAACTGAATCCTTAATTCTGTACAGACATAAATAATTGTTCTTAAACAAAACATAAAGCACCAAAATAAAATGAAAACTCCCACTAAAATAAAATATCATCAATCATTATCACACTCATGTGTGTAGTATGCTCGTGAATGACCTTGGGAGGTAATCCCTTCGTGAGCGGATCCGCTATCATGGAGTTTGTCCTTATGTGCTTTATTAAAATCTTTTCATTTTGCACTATTTCTTTAACAACTAGAAACTTAATGTCAATACATTTTGACTTAGTACAGCTTCAGTTGTTGTTGGAATATAACATTGCTGAATTATTGTCACAATACAACTTTAGTGGTCTTTCAATACCAACATTATGCAGCCCCGTGACAAAATTCTGTAATCATATCCCGAGATTTGATGCCTCAAAGCATGCTATAATTTATGCCGCTATAGTGAAAGAAGTTACCAAAGGTTGCTTAAAACTCTTTCATGAAATAGGCCATCCTGCTACCAGGAAAATATGGCCCGATATGGATCGGTAACTATCTTGGCATTAAATAAAATGAAAATCATAATACCCAATGCTCCAAAATATCTTATTTTCTATATGTGAGCATATATAATTTTCTTATATGATCATTTTTTCTCAATATCATCGTCTAAAACTATAAATATATATTTACTCCCACTATAATTTTGATACACAAATAATCTTTTGCATTTATCTTAAAACCAAATGAGATAATGATATGATGAAACTCGTGATGCTATAGATGGGATCTCATAAGTTGAGGTTGTTGAGTTTGTTCATTATAAATGGGAGATTGAATAACATTGTCGGTCTTTGTTCATGTATTACTACTTCATCAGTAGGTACTTAAACACCCACACATAATTAGAAACAATAATATGAATCATGATAGATTGCTCCTCAATGAAAATGTTTCTAACCTTATTTCTCCCCCAAACTCAACATCCTCAAAGAACGTTGCTATATCCAAATTGCATTATTAAGATGCATGCAACAGAGAACTTACGTAATGTTCTCATTTCATTCCTTAAAGCCTTAAAGGTGATCCCGTGGAGCGCATAAATAGCATTCATGTTGCAAATAGTATGTTAGGATTCAAATTTGATATTTTGAGAACATAAATAACATATTCCTTCTTTATGCTCATTAATCCGTAATTTATAATCAATAAATTCAATTTATGACAAAATCACAAGATATACAACACAACATTAATATCAAGTCTTTGGACAGTAATATTAACTTGCAACAGATATATTGTTAGTGATAAAATATTGACAATAAATCATATAATTCAATAAGTCCCTCTTTGGATTGACTTATTAATCACACAAAACCGAATAATCGTCATATATTTGTCACCACATATGTGTTTATCCGACCAAATATTAACCTACCTTCGAGTCGATTAATACCCACATTGACAAACACATAACCCATAAAATTTAAATTCTTTGTAAATTAATTTTCACAAAAGAGACCGCTTTGACGATATATTGTGTCAATCAATTTATTTTGAAAATAAATTTGTCATAACTGAAATTATTAACCTAAAAAAATATAATAATAATTATACACCACATGGTGTCAAATTATATTAGTGAAAAACACAAGAGCCGTAACTTTAATTAATTAGCATCTAGTATCACAACTTTGATAACAAATATAGTTGTAAATCCTATTGTTGGATATTTCTCTAGACATTTTATTATAATCAAATAATAAACCATTATCCAAAAATTTATTGTTTAAATTTATAAACAATACACATAATATACAAAGTGATATTTAACTAGGTGATTAAAAGACGGGCCAATAAATATTAATAATAAATTAACAAATATAACCAAACCTTAACTTTATGAACCGATGAGTAAAAAATTCACATATCTAAAGAATCGATTCATCTATTATCCAATGGATAAAATTTTGTAAAGTAACAAAATATGGATAAGAAATCTTCTTCTTGACTTGATTGCAATTGCTTTAATTTAACCACTTTATGATTCATAACCAAATGGTCCAAATTACACAAAGAAAAGGTTTTATTCATGCTTAAAAGCACAAGGAACAAAGTAATTTGTAGTATTGCTTAGACATCAATAGTACAATAGAAATTGAATGAATATATATTGCCATCTGTATTATTTGTCCTTAATCGAAACACATGAAAACATTAGTGGAATATATAGCTAATAAAAAAATCACTTATCTATTTGATATTCCAAACAATTCATTGCAAAAGCTAAATTGAAACTTTCATGCATTGGATACATTGGGAATGAAACCTGAAAAGCTTTGGTGTGTGGTGACCGTCAAGATTTTTCTAATAAACCAACCATAAGCGTACTTTTTAGTCCAAAGGGTTTGTTTCAACCTAAAAATTACATATAAAATACCTCGAAAAGAAAAAGTTTATTAAATACCACAACTAATAAATATTTTCAACTAGCTGTTTGGATAAGTTCCAACCATAATGACCGTGACCAAAATTTCTATCAAAACCCAACCCATAAAAGAGATAATAAACCCTAACGAATAAAAGAAAGAGGAAATTTGGAAAACACAAAAAAGCAGCCATATGATCGTGAAACCAACAACACACAAGTAGCTACATAGTACTAATTAACTCTCAAAACAATTTGTTAAACAAAAATTCTAATAATAGATTCGAGTTGGCTCTGATACTAATTGTTGGTTATTTTTTTATAACCAAAACATAAAACGCGAAAGCTTAAACCGTAGATCTTAATATCGAACCTATTAAAAGAAATAAAGAATCGAAGATCGCATACCTGTTTGGCTGTTTCCATGAAGATTTTCAGATCTAACTAATAGGGTTAGTTTTCCATTTGATCTCAAACCTCTCTCTAAATCCCTGAGCAAAAAATACTCACGAATTTATGTGTGTATTTTCCGTATATTTGATTTGCTACTCGTCACGTGTTTATATAGATGGAGATATAACCGAATGTGAGAGATTTAAGGGATAGAGATGAGTTTGATTCAACCGGGAACTCAACCCACGGGATAAACACTAGATAATATTTATCTACTATTCAAAATCAGTCCATCAACAATTTCAAATAGTATTAATTTTCAATTTATGATAACAATATATTATTTAGATATTAAGTGGTCCCATAATTATCCAACATCCATCACATGTGATCATGTGATTGGATACTCCCAATGATCTTATAGCTAATAAAAACACAAAAATTGAAATGCTTTTCCATGCAAGTTTTTGTGTTGAATAATCTCTTAGATAAGGAAACACTGGTCATCCAAAGGTACAAAATTTATCATTGTTGGGCCTAGATCTAGAAAAACATTCAAACGGACTATTACGTTAAAGAACTTTTGATGGCCAATGAGTCCCAAAACAGGTAGCAGATGTGGAAGTGTTAACCCATAAAGAATTCATTGCATTGTCATAAAATAAAATGACAAGATCCATTCCAGTTAGATGGCAATGTTTGTGTTTGGCCTGCCCATTTTATTCAGGTGTTTATCGGCATGGGAGACGGTGGTGCGTGTCGTTTTTAATAAAAAATGAGCATTTTTTATTCTTGAGAAATTCCGTACTACCATCACTTTGTGTCTTTACTTTGCAAGAAAATTGAGTTTGGATAAATCTTAATAAAGCCAATAATGCAATAGTCGCCTCTGATTTGGATTCCACTGGGTAAAACTAAGTAAATCATGAAAAATCATTAATAAAAATCATATAGTAACGGTAACCATCGATGGACGTAACTAGAAAGGGTCTCCACAAATCACAAATAATTAAATCCAAGACATGTAATGAACATTTGGAATATAAATCTATTGGTGAACGTTTGCTTTTAGAAAGTTGACAAGAAGAATAAAGCTGAGGCTTTGGTAAAACTGAAGTAACCGGTAAATGTACAAACTTAGCTAGAAAAGAAATAACATAGAAAACATGCCTAAGTGAGGGTGCCAAATATTGAATGAGGGTTGAAGCCAACCGGAAGATAGACTTGCCAAAAACACATTTTGGCTATGTTCGATAATATAAAGACCACGATAACCCGACCCTTATATAGGATGTCCTTAGTGAGAAGATTTTTAATATCAAAGATTCAAAATAGTACGTCAATATGTTTATCTTTATCTTATGGATAAAAGACTTCGTTATCAAGATTAGAATACATAAACAGAATTAATCAAACTAACACTTTGATTATTATGAGAAAATCACTCTAAACTCACAATGTTTACAATGTCTCTCAATGATCATAACTCGATCTAAACAATGTATTTATAGAATCTAATTACCGACTTGTATTAGATAACAATCAGAAAACTAGATAATGACCAGCTTGTAATTATCCATTGGTTTGTGATATGGATCCCGTGACTTTAGGATTCCAACAATCACCCCCCGAATCTCTAATTCCTTCTAGAGACGTCTTCGATCCCGATCAAGCTCCGCATATCCTTGAACTTGACTCGAGCTAGTGGTTTTGTAAGAATGTCCGCCTTTTGTGCTTCACCGGGAATATACTCCACCTCCACTTGTTCGTTTTCAACACAATTGCGAATGAAGTGAAACCTTGTGTGAATGTGTTTACTCCTTCCGTGAAAAACGGGATTCTTCGTTAGTTCGATAGCCGACTTGTTATCAACTCTTAGAACCACCTTCTCTTGTGCTTTGTTCATGATCTCTCCTTGCAAATCTTGAAGCCATATTGCTTGACACGTAGCCGCGGTGGCTTCCATGAACTCCGCCTCGCAAGATGATAAAGCAACAGTATCTTGCTTTTGCGAACACCATGTTATCAGAGATGACCCATAGTAGAAGATGTGACCGGTTGTGCTTTTTCCGTCATCCGGGTCAATATTGTGACTACTATCGCTATAACCGATGAGTTGGTTTTGCCCCATCCTCTCATACTTGATTCCGTATCCCGTAGTCCCTCGTAAGTATCTTAGTATGTGTTTGATTGCTCCGCCATGTGATTCTCTTGGATTTTGCATGTATCGGCTAACAACTCCAACCGCGTATGCCATGTCGGGTCTTGTTTGCAAGAGATATTTAAGCATCCTACCACCTTTCGAAATTGTGTAGGGTCGATTTCGGGTTCATCTTCGGCCTTTGACAATTTATTTCCCGGTTCCATTGGAATGTGGGTCGGATTACAATATTGTAAACCGGCTTCTTTTAGGATGCGTCGAGCATACGCTTCTTGATTTATAGTGATCCCCGATTCTTCTTGTTTTACTTCAATGCCAAGATAGTAAGTCAATCTTCCAAGATCCGACATCTCCATGTTCTTAGACATTTCTAATTTGAATCTATTGATCATGTTCAAATTAGTACCTGTGACAAACAAATCATCAACATAGATTGCTAAAATTAACAAGTTAGCTCCTTCACTTTTCCGGTACACCGATGGTTCTTTCATGCATTTTTGAAAACTCAAACTTTTCAAAATCCCGTCAAGTTTCATGTTCCATGCTCGAGGTGCTTGTTTTAGACCATATAGTGCTTTTATAAGGCGATACACTTTATGCTCGTTGCCTTTCTTTATGTAGCCTTTCGGTTGTGTTACATAAACATTTTCCTTCAAATCTCCATGCAAGAAAGCCGTTTTGACGTCTAAGTAGTGAAGCTCCCACCCATTTGCAACGGCTAAGGCTATAAAAAACCGGATAGTTTCGATTCGAGCTACCGGAGCGAATACTCCTTAAAAGTCGATACCGGGTTGTTGCACGTAACCTTTTGCAACCAACCTCGCCTTGTATTTATTAATAGTGCCGTCTGCATTTTTCTTTACTTTAAACACCCATTTAAGTCCGATTGGCTTCACCCCCATAGGTTTGTTCACGAGAGTCCAAGTATTATTCTTGTTTATTGAATTAATTTCCGCGTTCATGGCTTTGACCCATTCCGGTTCCTTCTTCGCCTCCTCAACTGATACCGGCTCGTCATTAGTTGATAGGGGGAGTTCTTCAATGTCATCAAAGTCAAGAACATAATCTTGTAGTCGAGTTGGAGGTTTTCTTGATCTCGTAGGCCTTTGGTTTTGATCATTATTCACATTATTGTTGACCGGACTTGGTTGTTCGTTTTCTTGTATTCCCGCTCCGTCTTCTACCCCGTGATCCGATTCAATCAGTTCAATTATAGGTTCATCGTTTCCTTGGTCGTTGTTCGTCTCATCTTCCGGATAGTCCCATGGTACTATGAATGAGCCCGGCTTATTATTGTCGGTTATTGATTCTTTATTCCAATCCCACCATTTGGTTTCATAAAAAATAACGTCTCGGCTTACGATTATTTTTTTCGTTGTCGGGTTAAAAAGCCGATAAGCTTTTGTACCCGGTTCGGAACCAAGATGCACTAGTGGTCTTGATCTTGCATCCAACTTCTTAATATTTACCGGTCCAACTTTTGCATGTGCTAGACACCCGAATATACGAACATTTTCTAAATTGGGTTTTCTTTTATACATATTTTCGTATGGAGTTGTATCGCCAAGGACTCGTGTGTAAACCCGATTAATTAAATTTGTAGAGTGATTTACCGCTTCTCCCCGTAAATAATTTGGAACATGCATCGCCTTCATTATACTTCGTGTCATGTCCATAAGTGTTCGATTTCTTCGTTCCACAATTCCGTTTTGTTGCGGTGAGTATGGGGCGGTAAGGTGGCGTTTGACTCCGTTTTGCTCACAAAATGTATTAAACTCGAGAGAAGTAAACTCACCTCCTCGATCACTTCTAAACACTTTCAAAGGCTTTCCTATTTCATTTTCCGCCAAAGCTTTGAATTTTTTGAAGTGTGTAAACGCCTCACTCTTTTCTTTCATGAGATAAATCCACATAAATCGGGAAAAGTCATCAATTAGTGTGAAAACATACCGATTTTGACCTTTGGTTGCCGGCGTGATCGGACCGCATAGATCGCCGTGAACTAGTTCCAAAGGTTGCTTCGCCTTGTATGTCGTTATAGTGGGAAATGATTTTCTTGTTTGTTTACCGACCAAACAAGATTCGCACAATTGATTTTTATGGTCAAAGTGGGGTAACCCTTTGACTAGACCTTTATTGGACATCTTTTTCATTGACTCGAAATTGATGTGTCCAAGTCTTGCATGCCATCACCACGTGTCTTCACTTAGTCTCGAATAAAGGCAAATAGGTACTCCAATTTTTAATTTTATTTTATAAAGGCGGTTTGGAGTTCTTTGTACCTTCATTAATAAGTTGTTATCGGCATCATGCATGGTCAAAAAATTATCTTTCATCCGAATATCGCACCCGGCTTCGGTTGCTTGCCCGAGACTAATAATATTATTTTTTAAATCCGGTATGAAATAAATTTCCGTCATCAATCGTTGTTGCCCCGATTTTCCTTGGAAAAGAATGGATCCTTTTCCTTTAATTCCTACACACGAATTATCACCGAATTTAACCCTCCCGGTTATGTCTTCGTTGAGTTCGGAAAAAAACGAACGATTTCCCGTCATATGATTACTTGCCCCGTTATCCAAATACCACACGTCCGTGTCTAGTGAGTTGTATTGAGACGGTATCACTTTCTCTTCGTTTAAAAATACGGTCTCATGTAAAAATACGGTCTCGTCATGCTCGTCACTCTCGGTAAAATTACTTTCCTGAAATTTTTGAATTCGGTCCGGATTTTGACGCGTAGTGACCCGGTTTGTCGCGTCTAAAACAAATAATTTTGGACAAATCTTTTTTCTGGGCTTTAGTTTTATTTTGGTCCGATGATTTACTAGAGTGGTCATTATTGGGTTTGTTTGTATTGGGCTTACCATTTTGAGTGGCCCGATTTGAATTTTTTGATCCATTCGCACGAGTAGAACCCGTCGTCCCTTTCCTTTTGTTCCACCATTCGAAACAGAACCAGACACGCCTCCACCTCCAGTCGCTTTGGAGAACAGTGCTTTTCCCTGACCATCGCCTTCTTCCTCTGCCTCTCTTACTCTCTCCTCGTAGGCTTTCAACCGTCCAACGACATCCTCAAAGTCCACAGTCCTCAAATCGAGAACTTGGTCAAGGGAAGCCATGATATGGATGAATTTTCTAGGCAAGGATTTTAGAAATTTCTTCATCATCTTTGTTCCTGCAATCGAGTCACCAAGGGCTGCGGATTTGGACGCGATTCCGGACAGCTTTCCGGCGAAGCTATCGATCGATTCTTCTTCCGACATCCTTATTCTATCAAATTCGGAGGTTAGGGTTTGCAATCTTGCTTCCTTGACCCGATCAGACCCAACGTGACGGGCCTTGATTGCATCCCAAAGAGCCTTTGACGACTCAGCTTCTCCGATTTGCATAATAAGATACTCCGGTAAAGCTTGGTACAGAAGTCCCATGGCGAGACAGTCTTTTTCTTCACTTGCATCGGTTCTTGGATCAATCATGGTCTAGACCTTGTGGATTCGTAGCACCACCTTCATCCTCATTGCCCACACGGTGTAGTTGGTGGACGTGAGCATTGGACAGGCAACGGAAGTCGACCCACTCCCCTTCATCCTTACCGGAGCAGCTCCTCCTTCTCCCTCCGCCATGTTGACCGACTTGTCAACAGGTATGATTTCAAAACCCTCACGATCTTAGCTCTGATACCAATTCAAGATTAGAATACGTAAACAGAATTAATCAAACTAACACTTTGATTATTATGAGAAAATCACTCAAAACTCACAATGTTTACAATGTCTCTCAATGATCATAACTCGATCTAAACAATGTATTTATAGAATCTAATTACCGACTTGTATTAGATAACAATCAGAAAACTAGATAATGACCAGCTTGTAATTATCCATCGGTTGTGATATGGATCCCGTGACTTTAGGATTCCAACACGTTACATGTGGGACAACAAGAATATCAACAAGTTGGTGATTTTTAGAAACCGAGGAGTATCATATATGAAAAAGAGGAAGAGCATTACCACTACTAAAGGCGACATGGTTTTTACTAGAATAAAGTTTTTTGTATCAAAGTTCGAAGTTGATGGTTTCATATGTGTTGTAGCCTCGGACTCAACATACCAATGACCCAAATTGTTTGTACGCGACAATTAGAATGGAAGGCGGTAGCAAGGTTGGCATCAAGATATGGAGTATGTATATTTGTATTGAATAAGGAAGATCACGTAAGAATTCATGTAACGCACACGAATTTCAGTCGAGATTAACGTTTAAGTTATGGAAGTTAAATTAGTAAACGATTTTCTCTCGAATTGAAGATATCGAATCTGGTATATTGTTCATTTGAACGAAACTCCTTGATAATCTAGAGTTACTCAGATTGTTACTGTGAAAAGCAGGAAAAAGTATTAATCGCAGAAAAGTTGTGAACGCGAAACTTCCGAATATCTTATCTGCGACTGCGAAGCTAATTTTTTTATGCCAGAATCAAGATTCAGACGATGAAATTAAATTCCTCATTTGATTCTAAATGATGTTGGAATAGGTTGAACTTGACATACTGCAATTCATCCGAGAAAAAATGAGAATCACAGAGGAGAAGTTTTGAAATGTCTTACCGGAGATACTAACGGCGATTTTCAAAGCTTACGAGTTTTCTCTCACTGCACTAGCAAGGAGCAACCCACCCAAGAAAAACAATTTAACAGGGAACAGGTAAACATCCTTCCAAAACATTCTCAACACACCATTGCCTTCCTTTTTTCACATATTAGGCTGCAAGATAATTCTTTTTTCATGTAGTTGGTTAATGGAACCTATAATACACGACCTGATGATCACTCTATGTGACTCCACCATATAAACAGGTAACACCCAATGTCAATGCCACATTTCTCTTTTGACGACATCAGTACATCACAAGTCCCGTTTAACCAAAGAAATCTCCTGCTCATTAATTTCTCCACCAACAAAAACAAGAATGCAGACTTTCAAAAAATTTCTTTTACTTTTTTCAACATCAAAAAAATCAACGTATAATAAATCCCAATGGACCATGAAATGGATTTAGAAAAATAGATCGGCCAACAATGGACAACAGATTAATCTTTCCAACTGGGTAGTTTTTATCTAAAATCTATCCTTGGAACGTTGCCATATTTGAACCAACTAGAAACCCCATGTAAATAACATTATTTGTTTACTTTTCACCCAGTAATGCGGTAGCAAATTGTTCCACTTCAGCCTATTGAAGACATAAGCTAGACTTTGACAACATGGCAATTACGGTTTTGACAGTTATTTTCTGGTTACATTAGTAGTTATTATGGAAGTACTTATCTATCGGTACATTGAAGGGATGGGTTGGTCAGATTAAAGACTTTGACAACAGATTAATCTTTCCAACTGGGTTGGTATGTGTGTATAAATATGTCCAAACATGTAATACTTTGTATTTTTCAGATTCGGATTCGGATAGTGATTTCAAGAAAAAATCGGACAATTCAAATATCCGAATATCCGAAAATATTATATATGTATTTTTTAATACTTCGTTAATTAAAAATAATCTGATAAGTTACTCCACTAAAATATAAAGGTAAAGGCAAATTGACTAAAGGTGTTGATATTTACACTCCATCCTATTAATCTATTATTTTTTAATTATCATAGCCTAATCATTTGACTAACTTTCATTAACTTTAGTATTCAATCATTATATTATTATTACTAGCTATTATTATTATTATTATTATTATTATTAACTTTCAAACTTATTTTTATATAAGATAAACAAGAGAATACTAATATAACTTTTTCCTTAGATAATGTATAAATGTTATTATAAAAAATATATTACGAACAAATCCTTCTCAACCTCTTTCTATTTTTTTAGTTTTCTTTATCTTTCTCATTAGCAAATTATTTTTGTGGAATGAAAATTTTGCGACTAACAAAGGAAAACGTCTTGCTTTGAATCAATATTAACGTCCGGCTGTTTCCATATTTAAGTTTCAAAAGAAAATTTTATACTAACATGTTTGAAAAAAAACTATTCCACGAGAAAACATCTTGCTTTGTATTTTCTAACAAAAATCTATAATATATTTAATATTTCAACAAATTATTTTATAAATGTATATCTTATTTTTAAAAAGTCAAATAAATATAATATAATTTAAATAAATCTGAATAAGTTAAATGGTTTTAATATAAATTATGCCAGAAAAAACTAATAATCAGTTTTACAAATCACGACATTATTTTGAAATAAAAAAGTCATTTTATGATAAATATTTAATTGTGGATTATTTGACAATTCGTTCTTCCCTAACAAATATGTCATATATTTGATTAGCTCTATTAACTTGTGACGTGATCTTGTTGATAAAAAATATATTTTTCGCTTCGTTTCGTTGGAATTCTAGTTTTGTGTCTTCAGTTTTTTGTTTGTGGATTGCGTTGTGGTAAAAAATTAATTAATGTTGAAAAATAAATATAATAATAGTTGTATAATAATATAATAATTATATGATAAAGTAATGTAATAATTAATGAGGCCTCATAATATTAAAGTATGATTTTCAGGAAAATAGTTACAAAACCAAAAAGAAGACCAAAAAGTAACTGCTGACCAATAAAATGCAATCAAACTATAAGGTGGAGTGTTCTTGCAAAATAGGATGGAGTGTCAATATAATACCCCATTGACTAATTCTACACTACAAGAGTTCTAGGTTTCAGTTCCACGGTTTCACGTTTACACCATCTTAACTCAAACATCAAATATCAATTGAGTTTAATCTTTGCCCATCATCTTCCAAATCGACATTTGATCTTGCCCTTCGTCTTCATCAAACATATCTACAACACTGTCCATCGACTTCGATTATCAATTGAATAGTTCTAAAATAAACACTACAGCTACCGGCCTACCCTTCGAGCTTGATAATCGGCTAATCGTAATCGGTATGTTCATCTGACCATTTGTGTCGTTTCATAAAACCAGAAAGACCCAAATCAGAAAAAAGATGCAAATATGCGAGGCCACTGCACGTATTTGGTTTGTTCCATTGGAGCGATTGTGGTTAAAGGGTTAATATCTTGGATTTTGTTTTCTAAACTGGATTTTATATATGGTTTTTGTATCATATTTATGGTAATATCTTGGATTTTCTTTTTACTAAACAGAATTTAATTTGGTTTGTGATCCACTGTGTCGTGACTTTTGCTGAATCATAGTTATGTGTGTTGGATTGTTTTATTTGTTTATTCAATTTATTTTTTAATTGGTTTGGTTGAATTATAAAAAAGAAGGATGAATCTTATGGATCTATTGTTTGATGAAATGCCAAAAACAACAAACATTTTTCATTTCCTATTCAGGTAGAAAGACTTATAAGGAGAACCAAAAGGAAGTTGTAAATCTACTCATATACAAACACTTATCTATATTGTTGAACCTGATGGTGAAGAAAGTTTGCATATTACCTAAAAACTGTTAATATAGTGGATGGATTGGAAGCCTTAAGCATGAACATCAAAGTATTGCTAGTGAAAGTTTCAAATTCAAAACATGGAAATTTCGGATATCCGTTTTGATATCCGAATCCGTATCCGAATTTTCGGATACCCGGTTTTGAACACCCTGATAATTAGTTATTGTTAGAGATGAAGAAAAAGTAGTCACTAATCATTTATTGTTAGTAACAAAAAAATAGTCATTAATCATTTATTGTTAGAGACCAGAACATGGTCACTAATTAGAGAATTTATCATAAATTTACAAGCATGATATGAAATATTAATTTCCATTCTTAAAACAAAAAATCTACTAAAAATGATCCAACATTTCCAAGAGAAGCATATCAATTCAACTTTATGCGACTAATATCAGTAAACCATAAAACAAAAGACTATATAACATTCTACATTTGTAATATTTTATGTTATAACATTCTAGATTTGTAATATTTTATATTATAACAATCAAAAGCAATGAATAGAACATGTTCATGTGTCTCCAACTATATGCTCCAAGATGAAGATCACCATAAAACCAAAATAAAATTTAATTCATAAAAAATATGAATGTTGTTAAGTTAAATTTTAATCAACATACCTATGAGTTTTTTAAATTGTAAACGTCACAGCTCACTTAGTAACAAAAAGATAGTCACTAATCATTTATTGTTAGAGACCAAAACATGGTCACTAATTAGAGAATTTATCAAAAAAAAATTACAAGCATGATATGAAATATTAATTTCCATTCTTAAAACAAAAAATCTACTATAATGATCCAACATTTCCAAGAGAAACATATCAATTCAACTTTATGCGACTAATATCAATAAACCATAAAACAAAAGACTATATATAACATTCTAGATTTGTAATATTTTATGTTATAACATTCTATATTTGTAATATTTTATATTATAACAATCAAAAGCAATGAATAGAACATGTTCATGTGTCTCCAACTATATGCTCCAAGATGAAGATACTATAAAACCAAAATAAAATTTAATTCATAAAAATATGAATGTTGTTAAGTTAAATTTAAATCAGCATACCTATGAGTTTTTTAAATTGTAAACGTCACAGCTCACTTATCATGAATTTTATTTTCTCCTTTTGCTTCTCCTGATATTTGATGAGTAGGCAACACTTTATCTTGCAACAATAACACATATTTTTAATGGTGATTAACATATATTTTCATAAATATATAATCTCATGTAGAGTGTTAGAGAAAATGTCATCTTTTGAAAGTTAGTAAGTTTCAACTTTTGTTGACTTGGCTTCTTCGATGTTTTTTCTAATCCATCAAGTGGCTACACAAACACTGCATACCAAACAAGTCTATAAAAGGTATAATGTTATAAATAACATATCATTGAACGTATGTTTCTATTCTAGATATATGATTTTTACAAACCAAGGATTTCAACAATAAAAGACATTAAAAAATAAACCTTTTCAAGTGTCTCTTCATGGCCGTCGAATGAGCTCAAGAATGTCTCTTCAGGGCTGAGTGTTTTGAGGATCTTCATGGACCTTCTTCTTTTTTGTCCATGGATCTCGCAATCTCATCCTAGTACACAAGTTTTAACGACTAAATTTCAAATTTATTAAATACTTGTAGGAGCCTCAATGATACTTAAGAGAGTTTCATTGCAACTTCACCTCTGTTTCTCAAATTTTTTATTAAAGGGGAAATGAAGGAAAAGAAGGGACCAGGAAGGAAAAAAATGTTCTTAAGTTTTTTTTTTTTAGGAAAGAGATGGAAGAAAGAAACATACTTATGTTCTATCCGCTCAAAATTAAGCAGATTGGGAAGGAAAGGAACACAAGACTGCGTTTACCCTAACCAAAATCAAGTTGGTGCTTGAAGAAAAACCTCATTAGGGGTAAAATTGTCATTTAACAGTGGAATTCCTTTTCACTCCTTCTTAACTCGAGAACACTATCTGAAAACCTTTTTTTCTTCTTCCATATCTTTCCCTTTCTTTACCTTCCCCTCCCTTCCATTCCCGCTCCTTAATTTTTACACCGGAGAACAAGTCCTAATGGATTTAAAGATAATATGAATAACAAAATTCATATAACCTAAACTATATCAAAATTTTAAATTAAAAGAAATATATTTGAGCACAAAAGTAATATCTTTTATCAGCTTTTTTTCTACTTATAGATAAAGTTATTGGTTTCTTACAATTATGTAAGCTCGATGAGTAGAAAAAGATTTTGAGGGAGTTCACTAGATATATCCAATGCATATATCTTCGTGTAAGAAAAAAAGATAAAAAAAGCCTTAAATCTTTAGTTATCTATACTACTTTAAAAAGCAAAAATGGTTTCCAATAATGGAAACTCTTAAAATTAAGAGATCCAACCCACTATGCACAAAATACAAGTTTTAAAGCATACATATACCACCGATTTTAAAATTATAAGTCTTATCAGTTTGAAATGCAAAATTCTAGCTTTTCTCTCATCCGATCCCAACTCCTTCCACTATATTTTCGGTATCTCATCTCCATATCCATCTCCCACCTCCAATCAGATTATCGACTACCACTTTTGTTATATAAGGATCTAACCCTAAATCCATCATCACTCATCCTCCCACCGTCCTTGCCCAGATGCTTCTATGTAAGCCTAAATCCCTCACCCTCATTACTGCAAAAAAACCCACCACCATCTCCTCACAAACCCTAACCGCACCAAATATGAACTGCCGCCACCTCCATCCTGCTTGTCGCCATCACAACCCTCTCAATCACCCAATTATGACCTCAAACCCCTAACTTCGACCCCCGTTCCGCAAAAACCACCACAACTCATCCATGAAGGACGATTCATCCATGAAGTAGCAGCAAGCTCACTTATGCTTTTCGACACAATCAGATATTTCAAAATATCTCGCCATCCACAGAATCCAAGAGGTATTTGATTTCGGTGAATATCAATTTTAATAATTCAGAATATCTCTAAAGCTGTTATCCGAAATGGGTAAACGGTATCTAACAACAACAAATTTCAAAACAAATTATCAAAAGATCTGTGAAATAGTAATATTTCGTGGATACCCGGTGAAATTCTGTTAATGATATTTTGTTTTTTATTTTTGTGGAAAATATAACATTTGTTTCCGGTGAGTAGTTTGATACAAATGAAGAATGTGTGAAGTTCTCTGTGTTTCATTTTTAACTTTTTAGTATGCCAACATAATCGTGAACAAATTTTCTGCAGATGACATTTGTACAACATTATCTTATAGAGCCTCTAAGCTTCACAATGAAGGCTTACTTGATGAACATACTTCTTTGGCAGATGTATGGCCCAAGAAAGCTCTTAATCTTCCATATTGTGTGAGTTATTTAAGATATTCATGACTAAATTTCGTGTCGATAATGCTATAATAAAACTATAGATTGGATGTGTGGTAAGTTATGCTTTGAACTCTCTTTCTAGGAGACTTTTTGAACCAAAAAGTGAAGTTAGGTTGTAAAAATTAAATGAAGTCCTGCCCTGTAGAGTTGTAAGGTTTTGTTGAGACCAAAATCTCATTTACTTTTATTTCATTGAGATTTGTGCCATTTATTACTTTATATTTATTCAAGGATCTAATTGATTCTTTTTTACTAGATTTGTATTAGGTTGAATATGATCATGGAAATATTGAAGGTTCCTTTGGTCGAAAAAGAAAGGAGTATATGTAAAATCGGCTGCAGAAATGGCAGTTGGACTTGGAGCTGGTGTCGTATGGGTTATGTTGAAGAACCTTAATATGAAAAACGGAGTACATCATATCACAAACTTTGAAGAAGAAGCAGATTTGTGTTTTTTGTTCTCCGTATATGATCACTATTCAGGTGGTTTTTTCTTTTACAATCTCATTATTGTATCTTTTTTTTCTCATCCGATATAATATTTCGTATCTTTATTGATCTAGAACAAATTTGATGTGATCCTGTTTGTCTTAAATATCTACGTAACTTTGCCTTCTTCATGTGTTAATCTAATATTTAATGACCATGTTTGTTCCTTATTTGTTCAGTTCCAATAAGGCTAAACCTGAATTTGCTTATAACCTCCATCTCGGTATTCAGGTATGTGAGTGGCTATATATGTAGCTCTCTATATTTGTAATGCTCTAAAAAGAGAAATAACTGAAAGTACAAGCTATATTTTGTATTTAGCCTAATATGTCAAGTGAATTTAAAATCTGCTACGACTTACAAACAAGGAAAGAAAGTATGTTGCTATTTCTTGCATTTGATTGAGTTTTTTTCATGTACATATTATCTAAGTTTTAAGGTCCCAATGTGAATAACAGTGACAAATTTTCTATTATTTGTGTGTTATAGCATCCTACTTTTGTTTTTTCTCTTTTACGCTCTATATGCCACCTAAGCAAGTCATAGAGTTTCTATATTTATCATTTTTGCTGACATTTTGATCAAGCTGAAATGGTTACGTTTTATTGTTGTGAAATCATTTGATTTACAGGTGTGGACCGATTCACCAAAATCTACAAATGATGTGATTTTGAAAAGGGAATCATCATGGTCAAAGGATGGTCTGTATGGTTTGATTGCTACCCATACATTCACTCTTCATAACTTGCATTTGTGAGAAACATTTCCAACCCTGATTTCTTTTTAAGGTAGAAGTTCTTTAGACAATGTATACAGGATGTCTCCTGGGTTGTAGTCACACTTTTTTTATGAACTTGGCTGTCATGAAATAATGCAAATACAATAATAAAGAATAAATAAATGGTCTTTAACTTAATTTCTATGCTTTTGGTTCTTATAAGATGGTCTGTTTATGGAATAATTATTTCTTGATGAACATTCATACCGAGATGGTACATAGAGAACAAGACCAAGAAAGAAAGAAAACAGAAGTCTCGAACTATCTTGTGCTTGCTTTAAATGTGCTACTCAAATGGTAAAAGTTTGAATCTTTTTCCTATTATCAGAAATGGTCCCTATATATGTATGTTTGTCATAATCTCACTAAAAATGCGGCAAATTTGGTGGGCCGGACCCATTGAGCAACAAATTTATATGTTTACTTTAATATCTATTACTACTTATAAAGCAAACTTGCTTAATTTTTAAAATGTTCAACTTTTTATGCGCACAATACATTTATAAAGCATATATATATAACTTTTCCTGCACATTTTACAAACATTTAAGCTACATATGTTCCTAAATTATTAAGAGGTCCTAATTAAAATACATAAAATACAAGTTTTAATGCTATGATTCTATCAACTAGTCAAAACTGAAATCCCTGATTCATTGGATTCTATCACTTTGAAAAAGCTTGAATTCGGTTGTACTTCGTATCCTCAAAGAGAGTCTATGCTTAAATGTCACGAACTGTTCTTCACATCAGGCTTCACCACTGTTCTTCACATCGCAACCATCAACATCATCAACTCCAACCACTGCAATCACTTTACCGTCGCTACCACCTACATCCCCTTCTTCAGCCGCTGCAAGAACCTTTGGAAATATCTCATCCATTTTTTTTTTGAGGATACGAAGACACATCCACCACTATCGACACTACCTAAACCATCGTTTCCACGACCATGGACCATTATCGTACAACCCACATCAGCGTTGTTGGAACTCAAATGTTCTTTTATTCAATACTCAAACTGAAATACAATAAAAGAACAACTCTCGCTAACTATCTAAACACTCTCTTCTATGTTTTTGTGGTGCTTTACAAATGAAGCTAAAACTTCTATTTATAGCCAAGCAAATACTAATGACAACTACTACATTCAATGAATTTAAACAAGAGAAAACAAAGTTTGCCACCTTCTTCAACAATGGTGGGTTGGTTCTTCAACAATGGTGGGTAAGTGGGTTGGTGGCTGCAATGGTTGGTGAGACCAAGTTTGTGTTTACATGTGTTTACACTCACATTCTCCCCCTTAAACCAAACTTGGCTTGAGATTTGTTACGCCAATCATGTTGCATATTCCATGCCATTCCCCACTATAGAATAATCGACAAGTCCTTTGTCTTTATCTTTCTCGAGTTTCAATTTTGCATCCTTGGAACAAGTTGTTGGAATGCAATCTCTCACACTGAACTCCCCCGAAATCCTTTTAGCATAAGCCGTTTTCTTTAGTGACACATCTTCCTTCTTTTGCATCACTTTACGAAAGTCGATACCTCGATTTTTGGAACGTTGGAGAAAACTGGCAGCTGCTTTTTCGGTCCAAGTCCATCTTTTTCGCTTACCAAAGAACCCTTCTCGTCTTATCCGTGGCTTCCTTTTCCATGCGTCGAAAAACTGGTGTCCTTTTTCACATTTTTCAACTTCAACATAAAATTCTTCCTCACTCGGATCATCTAATTTCTTTAGATGTGAACCTAGAATTTTATCATTCTCCAAATAACCATTAACTTTCATGGTATAATAATTGGCATACGGACGTCGTTGATGCCACAACCAACCTGGATCATCTTGGGATGATAAAAGACACATTTTTTGTCTCGTCTTTAAAAGTGTCTTATAGAGTCGGTTACGGGTTCTTTTTACTTTAAAAAGTAAAGTATTACTATTGTCAAATACCCCTAAAATATCACCATCCATGTCGACTCGATTCCCGTCTTCGGTTAGTTGTCCAAGACTTATACTATTCTTTTTAAGTCTAGGAATGTAATATACCTCGTTAAGTAGTCTTTGATCTCCGTTTTCGTAATCAAACAAGATCGTACCTTTTCCTTTGATGTCGATCTTTGACCCGTCTCTGAACCGTGTATAACCCATCACGATCTCGTCTAACTCATGGAACTTTGAACGATCTCCGGTCATATGATTGCTAGCACAGTTGTCAAGGTACCATTCCTCGGAATCAACTTGACTTTCTTCGGATGCAGGGATATCAACGCCATTCTTCTCTTTTAGCGACACCATACCTGGTGTATCTTCTTGCGAGATCGCCATCATTAAAATGGGCTCTTCATCTTCATTGGTTTGGGTGAGGTTCACCTCCTCACCTCGTTTCTTGTTTGGACATTCCTTTTCCATGCGTCGAAAAACTGGTGTCCTTTTTCACTTTTTTCAACTTCAACATAAAATTCTTCCTCACTCGGATCATCTAATTTCTTTAGATGTGAACCTAGAATTTTATTATGCTTCAAACAACCATTAATTTTTATGGTATAATAATTGGCATACGGACGTCGTTGATGCCACAACCAACCGGAATCATCTTGGGATGATAAAAGACACATTTTTCGTCTCGTCTTTAAAAGTGTCTTATAGAGTCGGTTACGGGTTCTTTTTAATTTAAAAAGTAAAGTATTACTATTGTCAAATACCCGTAAAATATCACCATCCATGTCGACTCGATTCCCGTCTTCGGTTAGTTGCCCAAGACTTAAAATATTCTTTTTAAGTCTAGGAATGTAATATACCTCGTTAGGTAGTCTTTGATCTCCGTTTTCGTAATCAAACAAGATCGTACCTTTTCCTTTGATGTCGATCTTTGACCCGTCTCCGAACCGTGTATAACCCATCACGTTCTCGTCTAACTCATGGAACTTTGAACGATCTCCGGTCATATGATTGCTAGCACCGTTGTCAAGGTACCATTCCTCGGAATCAACTTGACTTTCTTCGGATGCAGGGATATCAACGTCGTTCTTCTCTTTTAGCGGCACTCATGGAACCAATGGTTGGAGATCTATAGTGGGTTGGTGGCTGCAATGGTTGGTCGTGGGCATGGCCGAGGAGATGGTCATAAGTATGATGCAAACTGGAATGACTACAATCGTCCTCGCAAGTAAAACATTTTATTTTACTTTTGTCCTTTCGAGGACGATTGTAGTCATTCCGGTTTGCATCATATTTATGACCATCTCCTCGGCCATGCCCACGACCTCGACCGCGTCCTTGGCCTTGGTTTCCACTTTCCCTTGAAGTGTTTGATGAGTCTCCCTCGTCGGTTTGCTTAGATTGAGATGCCCACTTGGCATGTGTAAGCAATAGAGAAGGTCCTTCTTCCCGTTCTTTATACCCTCGAAGTCGCTCTTCGTGGGTCTTGAGACGGCCTACAACTTCTTCAACCGTCATGTTTTTCATGTCTCCAAATTGCTCGATAGATGTTACGATTTGTATAAATCGCATTGGGACGGCTCGAAGAAACTTCTTCACCACCGTATTCTCCTCGATCTTTTCACCGAGAGATCGAATACCGGTCACAATAGTGTTCAATCTCATGGCGAAATCATCTATCGAGTCACCATTGTTCATTCGGATCACCTCGAATTCACTTCTCAACGTTTGTACTTTAGCCTCCTTTAACCGATCAGCTCCCATATGCATCATCTTAAGCCTTTCCCATGCTTCTTTAGCCGTGTCCTTCTCGGCCAACATAAGAGGTACGTCCTCTGGAATCGCTTGGTAAATGGCCGCAAGCGCCATCCTATCTGTTCGTTCATTTACTCTTGCATTTTGAATTGCATCCCACACTCCTTGTGCTTGCAAATTCACTCGCATTTTTATAACCCACACCGCGTAGTTTGTTTTCGTAAGCAACGGATAGTGTAACGTAACACTACTATCCCTCCCGGTCCTTTGAACACTTTCAATTTCGGGTTGAGAAAACAACGAGCTTGGTGTAGTCATTCTTGGCATATATTATCTTGAGATTTTTTCAAAAATAATGGGGAGCTACGAGTAATTTATAAAAATTACAAGGGCCAAAATGTAATTTTCAGAATTTTAGGGGTTGGTTCGAAACTTTTAGAAGTATAGGGGCTGGTTTGAAGTTTTTCTGAAAAATTAGGACCAACCTGAAATTTTTCGGAAATACAGGGACCAAAACGTAACTTTTCGAAACTTCAGGGACCAAATTGCAGTTTTCTGAAACCTGCTACAGTGCTGCTACAGTGTCGCTACAGTGAACTGCTACAGTGTCGTCTTCTCCGGTCGTCTTCTCCGGCGAGATCTCCGGCGAACTGGTTTTTCCGGCAACTATTTCGGCGAACCTTTGACCGGACTTTTGGAGGTCTTCCGGTGGTCGAAAAATTCCAAAAAATATATATTCGGAATCCTGAGAACGAGACCTTTCCAATGGTGCTCTCGAAAATCGATTTTGAGACAGAAAATATTTGACCAAAAAACCCGAGGGTGTTTAGAAAGTTGCCCCGGGAGCTTAACCAAGCTCTGATACCACTTGTTGGAACTCAAATGTTCTTTTATTCAATACTCAAACTGAAATACAATAAAAGAACAACTCTCGCTAACTATCTAAACACTCTCTTCTATGTTTTTGTGGTGCTTTACAAATGAAGCTAAAACCTCTATTTATAGCCAAGCAAATACTAATGACAACTACTACATTCAATGAATTTAAACAAGAGAAAACAAAGTTTGCCACCTTCTTCAACAATGGTGGGTTAGTTCTTCAACAATGGTGGGTAAGTGGGTTGGTGGCTGCAATGGTTGGTGAGACCAAGATAAAGACAAAGGACTTGTCGATTATTCTATAGTGGGGAATGGCATGGAACCAATTAACGTTTGTGGGTTGGTGGCTAAAAGATAAAGCGTAAGCATTGTTCAACCCTACACACACGTATTTACGTTTTTGGGCGTCACAGATCTCCAACCATATCTCCTCCTCTCTCTATTGCAGAAATAGGAACCAATTAACCAAACACGCTGATAGTCGCAGAGAGGGGTTTGGGAATGCCCCAAAACCACTTAGTTGTTGTGAAGGTTGAGAAGAATTGGAGCCAATCACCAGGTATAGTTTCAAAAACTTACGTTATTTTATTGTTTCATTTTGTTCTCATATTCCTTTTGATGGTCCTCACCCAAAACTCAGAAGTAGAAATGGAGAAACAAACATTGAAGATTAAAACCAAAATAAATATTTCAGGTTGCAGGTGGCATCGTATCTCCCTCACTATGGATGTCTAAGATCACTTCCATGTTATGCACACCATCTGTTTGTGGAAATGACTTCAATGGTTTGGTCGGGTCTGTGCATCTGATGATGCTATAATTCAAATCAGTATGTAATATTGCTTAACCGAGTATCTTTATTGTTACTTAATTCTCATGGATTACAAGTTTATATCTATGTTGCTACTTAATCTTGTGTATTAATTATTTTAAAGGCGACGGAGGATATTTGGGTTCATCACAGTTGATGTCGACTTGACTGTAGATGATTGAAGATTCACTGGATAAAAGCTCATCTTATGTTTGTATCTCTAACTTTTTGCCTTAAAATCCAGGAGACGAGAAATCTGTTTTTCGCAAGATAGAAATTATCTTTTGTGCGCTTCTTTCACTAAAAGAATATTGTGCAATGTCTACATGTTACATAATCATTTTCTACTTCCTCAAGAACATATGGTAACTTCTAGCCATGTTGTTGATATTACACTTTCCATAAAGGCATTGTAGTTTGAAAAACTACCAATTATTGAATTACACTTTCATATATATATTTTTTCTTATTACAGTTTGTGCCTAAGCTATCAACATTAATCCAAAATCCTGACTCTAGATTACAGGGAATACCCAAAAATATTGAAATGTTGAAGAGAAATTGGTGAGACAATGACATGTATTGAAGATCTCAGAATTTAGAGCTTTCAAACCTTGCATAGCATGGGCAAATTTGGTATTTCGAAATGTTTGTATTTGTTTTGATTGTTTGTAATCTTTTATTCTTGTTCCCTTCATTAGGCACTTTCAAGTTTCTATAAATTTACGAGTTAAATCTTTTGTTCTTGGTCCCTTCATTTTTTGAGGCTTATTTGTTGCTGTCTCAGGACTCTATAGGTGACAAGTGGGACTGTTCTGGGGTCTATTGCAACCAGGAAGCAAGGTCAGTAATAATATGTACTTTAGAAGTATGCAATTTAGAAAGGAAATTAATTGAAGCTTTGATTAATTCAAATGCTTCTGGTAAACAAAAGAGTAAATTAATTGTTGAGTATGTGCGCCATTTATAACAAAAGTTAATTTATTTTGTTATTTAGCTCTATTAAAAACTCTATTTAGTTTGCGTTTCTGTAGAGACTTAAAGGGTTCATCAAGGTAATTGAAAAATCATTCATCTTATGTTTTTTAGAAAAATCAATTTGTAGGTTTTGTTCGACAAGGAACAATATGTTTTGCTTCTGATTAGAAGAGGTAATCCCACAACTCTTTTCTCATTTACTTTTTTATCTCTCTCTCAGATCCTAGATTTGGCATAGTTCTTTACTTTAGGAGATCTGAAATCCAAATCAATTTTTTGGTATAAATACTAATTTCATTGTAAGTTTGCATGAGTAATTGTTTAATCTTATACTTCCGATGTATATTTCTAATTCTTGTGCAGGTGTGATAGGATCTTGCTATACAGTAAATGAGTATATCACTATTTGAATGGAAACTCATCTTTATGACACTAGCTTCAATTACTAATTTAGTTTTTAATAGACACTCACTCACACACACCATCTATTTTTGCTATATGCAAGTAATATTAGTGTATTTCAAATGTTTTGAGAATCTAATTGAATGAAATATTTTTACTGTGCAATCATTATTTCATTTTCTCCTATGATTAGCATTGTACTTTGCGAAAAATACTCAACTATAGTAATGCTCTAACAAAAAAGTTAATGAAACTATAATGCTATTATTGGAGAGAGTTCTCAAAGTTGATGTCTTAAAATGGAAACATGGTAGTAAATAACTTACTTCGACACCATCTTATGATTGGATAATTTTTTCCTTTATTATTATTTACTTTTCTATTTAGTACTGGAAATGAGAAGGATAAAGGGGACCATTCTTTGCAAAAGGATACTCACCAGTGGGGCTTTCTTGGTGTTTTTAACAATCAACATGGGTTGTCTTTGTGAAAAGATTCCAACAAGTCAATGAAAGAGATCGAGAGATAAACAGAGTGGTTCATAAGTCATAACCTCCTGTATTAAAATCCAGACCTCAATCTGTGAGGGAAGGACCAAATACGGTCCAAATCCCAACTGGGTTGTTGCTTCTTCTTTTAACTTCAATGTATTATTTTGTGGCTAACATAAATGCAACTGTGGTAATATTTTTGTGACTTGGAAATTTTGATGTCCAGCTTAATTGTAACTATATTTTTGTTAATCAAGAATGGTAAAAATGATGGATAGGAGTAAAGATGAGCAAAGTGGCGAGTGAGGGTAAACATAAGTCTAAAAACGGATGTTTTCTACCACAACCTGGACTGCAGATTTAGTTATCCTGGATTTTAATGCCAAATGACACTTATAACCCCTAGATGTAAAAAAGAGTATCTAAGGACTTGATCCTGGAATGCAGTAACGCGACCAACATCTTTGACAGCTAAACTGTCCCACACAGACACACAACCGAACACAGCCACACACACATACACGATGTTAAAATTATGTTATTGTGTTCTTTATAAGGAGTTTGGTGACTTTTAAAATGTAATTAGCAACCAAATTTGGGTAATAAGCAATAAAACTAGAAAAAAAGGTAAAAAACCAAGTTAATGAGAAACAAAATTTGGGTTAGTAAGCAACAAACACAGGCTATAATAAACAAATACAAAAGTCGGTTGTCAAAGACCATTTATTTCTCAGTTCACATATATTTTAACGATGATAACTTATTCATAATTTTGTTAGTATAAAATTGCGTTAATTATCTAAAAATTGATGTGCAAAGATTATAACCATGACTATTGGTATACATGAATATATTTGTCAGTATTGATTACTTTGGTATATATTTATTTAATTCTTACATTTTAGTCACCGTTTTTTAGTAGAGATTTTAGGGTGTTTGCGGTGCAGTTTATAGTATCTAAAACGATGTATATTTATTTTTTAACCTAAAACTATCTGGTGAAATGAAACAAATGCCAAAACGAAACTATACATCATTAGCAAAGTATACATAGACAACAAACTATTGATCGAAAGGAAACAATCCAACATCACCCATCACATCAGCAACATACTTTGATTTTTTTTTACCCGAAACAAGCTACCGAATGAAATCTAATATCATCATAAACTATTTTTCAGAAGAAACTATATATTGTCACCGCCGCATCAGCACACTCAACCCCCCCCCCCCCCTTTCATTAGCGCCCGCTGCATTGTGCGGGTACACCACTAGTTTATAATAATCTATTTTTAATTAAACAATTTGAGAGACTATAAGAATTCAAATACACTAGAAATGGCTTTCTACCTGTTTGACCTATTTTTCTTTTGTTTGCTTATTTGACACGTTATGAATAGTTATAACCAAACTGACTTATTTTCATATCAAAAATTCTAATTTATCAGCTCTAATATTCAACAGCTACAGATAATTTATGATTTAGGAATTCAGTCATTTACATATCAAAATTAAATCTATCAGCTCTAATATTCAATAGATACAAATAATTTATGATTTTGAAAAATATCTAATAACAAAAATGATGAACCATAAAAGACGTTAAAGTTTATTTAGAAAATACCTCAAAAGAAAAACTAAAGCATTAAAGACAGTGTGATTTGTATGTTCACCAACCTGGGTGTCTATCACTACATTTATTACGGCCAAAGGAAGACTTTGAAGTCTTTCATAGTTTACTTGGCTATTGTTGTTTTTAAGATGAAGATGAAAAGGATAGAAGAGATGAAATGGGGGCAAAATAGTCATTATATTTAAACTTAACGTAGTCTTTTTATTCGCTAGGCCAAAAAATAAAGATGCAACAAATCTACATTTTAAGTACCAAATATGCAATAAAATTACGAGATAGGTACCATATGAGCAACAAGATGAGCAACAAGGGAAACACATGGATGAAACCATAGCTTTTAACATAACACAAAGATGAAAGTAGTAATATACACAACAAAAAAATGAACCCGTAGGGTCCTTTGTGTGATGGGTACCTCCAACTTTGTGGTTGTCGATTACTATATTAAATACGACCAAAGGAAGACTTTGAAGTCTTCAATAGTTTACTTGTACTTAGTTTTGCCAATAACTAAAATCTTATTTTCTAGTATTGATTTATTCTCCAACTACCTTTTATTGGTCCCCCTTTGCTCTTACTCACAGCCATAGTGACATCTTATCTAGTTACGATGGAATGTTAAACTTACCCATGGTCTATATAATGATCATTGCACGTCCACAAACAACCAAATTATTAAAAAAATATTATTTTTCATGGCTCCATACTTGAATCACTCAACCTTGCTGCAAATCATCTCCCTTGTATACATGTTGTTCATCGTCACATGCACCAGAACATCACCAAGCCATGATGATGAATGCTTAGCCTTGTTTCAGTTTAAGCAAAGCATAATCTGTCAAAATGATGTGGCTTGTGATACTAGTGGTTTTCACACGTTTGACTCTTGGAAGCCAACAAGCAATGCGTCAAATACCGGTTTTGATTGTTGTTCGTGGTTTGGTGTGGAGTGCAGCAACGACAGTGCGTATCATCATGTGGTCGGCCTTGACTTGAGCGAAAGCTTTCTTTGTGGACATATCAACTCTACCAACACCCTCTTCAGCCTTGTTCATCTTCAGAGGCTCAACCTTGCCATGAACTACTTTGATGAATCGGAAATTCCATCAGCGATTGGTCGTCTAAAGCAATTAAGAAGCCTCAATCTCTTTGATTGTGGATTTAGTGGCCAAATCCCAAAAGAACTCTCACTGTTGATGCAATTGTCTTCGTTAGATCTGTCAAGGAATTCACTAAAGCTTCATAGTACCAGCCTCGACAATCTAGTGCAAAACTTAACAGGACTACAAGAACTCCATCTCTCAGGGGTCGACATTAATTCTTCTGTACCTCATTTCTTGGCCAATTTTTCTTCTTTGAGGTCGATCATGCTACGAAATTGTTCTCTTCGAAATGAATTCCCTTCGTCCATACTTATGCTAGCGAAGTTGAAAATTCTTAGTGTTGCATAAAATACTAACCTCATCGGTTCTTTTCCTGAATTTCATAACAACAGCTTACTTGAATATGTAAATTTAGGTTCCACCGGTTACTTTGGGATTATACCAGAATCCATAAGTAGCCTAAACCATTTGACATTCTTGCGCCTTACGGAATGCTCTTTCTCGGGGAGCATCCCGAGTTCGCTGTCTAACTTAACGCAACTCACTTACTTGAGTCTTGGTAGCAATAAATTCAGAGGCATTGTTCCTTCGTTGGTGAGTCTTTCAGAACTCAACTTTTTGGAACTTGATGGTAGCAAATTCAAGGAGGGCCGCTTGCCTAATTGGCTTGGCAAGTTGACCAAGCTCAGTCAACTCTATCTATCTAATATGAATATACATGGCAAAATACCACCCTTCCTTGCAAACCTAACGAATCTTACAGTTGTTGCAATAGGAAGAAATTCTCTTATTGGCCGTATACCATCCTCCTTTTTCAACCTCACCCAACTAAGAATGTTGGACCTTCAAGAAAATCAATTGGAGGGACCAATTTCAAGTTCATTTTCAAATTTGAAAAGTCTTGAAACTCTGTACTTACAGTTAAACAATTTCAGTGGTAGCGTAGACTTAGACGTTTTCTAGGACTCCAAAAACTCGAATCTCTTATAATAGGTTATAACCAGCTATCATTAGTGATCCCCAAAAACCACACTAATAGCACCATACCACAACTGAAAGATTTGGAACTGCCATCGTGCAACTTGAGGGAATTTCCTGCCTTTTTGTGCTTCCAAAAAGAGCTGACAGTCTTACATCTTGGCCACAACAAAATTGATGGCCTTGTACCAGTGTGGATCAGGAACAACAGCCAAGAAACGTTACAGGTGATTGACCTTTCTCACAACTTCATCACGGGCTTTTAGTATCATCCTCATTTTCTCCCATGGAGACATTTAGAAGGACTTTACATCAAGAATAATCAGGTCCAAGGACAGCTACCAATTCCACCGCAAAGCACAGCTGTTTATTCAATCTCAAATAATAATCTCTCAGGCAAAATACCCCCACTGATATGTGACCTAAAATTTCTCCGAGAGTTTGATTTGTCTTCTAACAGCATGAATGGAACTCTTCCTGCATGTTTGGGTAGCTTAACCAATTCGTTGGTAACTTTGAACCTGAGACGAAATCAATTTCAGGGCAAACTGATGGATGCGTTTATGCATGGAAGTCTTTTGCAGAGCATTGACTTGAGCGAAAATGGATTTACAGGTAAGCTGCCAAGATCATTAAAAAATTGTACCAATTTAGAGGTTATCTCTCGGAGATAATTCTTTCGATGATGTCTTTCCTTCTTGGCTGGGAACACTTGCTAAGCTACAAGTTCTCGTTTTGCGGTCCAACAGACTTTATGGTCCAATTCAAGGTTCCAAAACTGTTGGGTCACAATTCCCTATGTTGCGGATCATAGACCTCTCTAACATCCATTTTAGTGGTCAGTTGGAACAAAAGTACTTCAAAAACTGGACTGCCATGAAATTTGGTCAAACCGGGAAATCATTTCTAATGGGATCAGAGGTAATCTCTGGAACGTTAAAGTCAAACTCGCAATACACGATGACAATAATACACAAAGGTGTTAGAACAGAGTATGAAAAAATTCTAACAAATATCACGGCTATTGATCTCTCCTGTAATCAATTTGAAGGAGAAATCCCACCATCAATTGACGCTCTTCATGGGCTTGAATCACTTAATCTTTCCAACAATCATTTTTCTGGGGCTATCTTGCCATCATTGGGAAACTTAAAGAACCTGGAATCCTTGGATCTCTCCCGAAACGAGCTAAATGGAGAAATTCCTCAACAGTTAGTGCAACACAATTTCCTTTCCATTTTCAATGTGTCATTCAACCATCTTGATGGGCGCATACCACATGGGAAACAGTTTAATACATTCGAGAACGACTCCTATAAGGGGAATCCCCAATTGTGTGGAAGTCCTTTATCCGAGGGATGTCAAGATGCAAAGGCTTCAAGACTTCCACCGACAAGCAATACATTTGAGAATGAGTCTCTCCTCCCAAGCGAAAGAATTGATTGGATCATTATATTATGTGGAGTTACAAGTGGATTAGTTATCGGTACTGTTATCGGGAACTCTCTACATACAAGGTATAGTGATCGCTTTAGAAAGAGGAAGGACACATGGGTAAGGCCACTTCGTAACACAAAAAGAAACCAAGGTACAATTATTTGTTACATAAGCTTACAACTCCGTAGCATTTTTCGAAGAGAGTAGTTTGTTACGTGTATGTAGTCTCAACCCCTCAACCAAATTGAAAATATTTTTTGTTGCTAGTACTTTTGAAAAAATTATTTTATGTATTCACTAGATAGATATAACCATTACAAGATATATGTTAGATTAATTATAATACATACAATTCTCAACTTAGTCATTTTAGTAATTACTTCAAGTATTTTAATCTTTTATTCAAAAAAATTATTTGACTATTTGTCAAGTCATACATACATTTTAGCAAAGAGTGTGTGTGTGTGTGTGTTTTAACATTATAATACTAAAAGAAT
Organism: Cichorium intybus; assembly: GCA_023525715.1. NCBI lineage: Eukaryota > Viridiplantae > Streptophyta > Magnoliopsida > Asterales > Asteraceae > Cichorium > Cichorium intybus. The sequence continues at coordinate 129,206,195 of CM042012.1, read as the reverse complement.
TATTTTTTATTTTAGCTTAAATATGTCTGTCTATGTTTTGATCAACATCTTATTTGTTTACGATATATTTATCATGATGTTACATTTTTGTTTTGAAAGTGTTGTGATATTGTAGATATTTAAAGTATTTTGTATGTTATGAACTTTAAACCATGTTATTTGAAATGCACATTGTACAACTGTGGATGTGGTATTTCTATACTTACGTGAACTTACCAACATAAATATGTATCTTTGAAGGTGTCAAGGGCAAGGAGAAGGTGTAGAGGACCTTCAAGGGGTTATAGATTGTTACATTAAATTATTGGTTAGTAGCCACAGCCGCAGATTTGGGCTGTGACAGTATGAGATTCATGTTTTTTTATTATATGTGTGTTTTAGAAAGACGATAATTTATATGAGATTCAAGAAATTAAATTACGTTCTGTTGAACAAAGATATATTAACTCGGACTATATCAATTAACATACATTTCTTAAGGTTCAGTTAAATTAACACACACCCACACATGCCTTTGTAATTTCTTCCTGTGAACTCGGAATTCAGTCTCAAGAAGGTGTTTCATCCATTTTCTTTCATGCTATTAAGCAATGCAAGTAACCTTAACACCCACAATGCACTTAATTTTTTTCACCAACATCAATTTCTACATTAAATCAACAATAACCCATATGACAAAGAACTCCCAAATTTTGATAACTTCTAAGTCAATCATTTAGTTTCATTCTAACCTCTTTTGAGGTAATTTAACCATGTTTTTACCATCAATTTGAGGAAAAAACAAACTAATACATCAACTCAATACACATACCTGCTCATCCGATCTTCTGTACTCCGACTCAGATGATGCACTATCACAGATTTTTTTTGGAACCGGCAAACGAATATATAAATAAAAACAAAACAGGAGCAAAGTGCAATACAAGAAGATCAGCGAGATGCCGATAAAATGAAAAGAAAACAAAAACAACACATAGACCAGACTACATGCTAGAAAAGGGTGCAAAAAGCCACCGAACCCACTCCAAATTGTGTTTTCTGCTCCTGTATTTTATCAACATAAACACCGTGACCTTGATTTGTTCTATCACAGTACCATGAAGGGGGACCAATTTCTGCCCAAAAGTCCAGTCGTTCCTTGTTTTCCACAACGTCCAAAGAGTCCCATATACGATTACGATCAACTTTCTCTTTTTCTTCGGACCTCTTCCCCAAGTATTAATCGACGCTAACAAATCCACCAGCGAATTGAATCCGTCTATTTTGACTTCACACCACCTAGCAATTTCTTCCCATATTTTTCGTGCAAAGCTACACCCAAGAAGGACGTGGTCACGGTCTTCCGGTTCCAAACTACATTTCCGACACATCGAGTTGTTGGTATTAATACCTCTTCGGTTAAGCTCCACCAGAGAGGGAATACCATTTAAGATAGCTCTCCAAACGAAGCAAGATACTTTGTAAGGCACCTCCGGAATCCACCTCATCAGATCACCATGTGGAACAGCCGACTTGGAACTTTAAAGATAATTTCTGATTACCTTCACGTAGAACCGACCGTCCGGGGACAATTCGCACCTCCACGCATTGGATTCTCCACCCTGCTTAAAAAAGGAATAGAAATTAAGATTATGCACCTGCAATACCTTGGATATGCTTGCAATGTTGTTCCAAACCCCCGGTAGATTCTTCCCCGATATCTTGTCCAGAGGACTAGCATCGAGACCATGTATTCCCACTATCACCCGACACCCTAGGGCCTCAGTATCACTTCGCAATCTCCACCACCATTTCAATAGTAGGGCAACATTAAGCGACCTCAGCTATCCCACCCCCATACCGCCTTTTTCTTTTTCAGCAACAATTTTATCCCAAGAAATCCAATGCATTTTCTTTTATGCACTATCACAGATACCAAAATCTATGGATCGTTATCCTGTTGACTTCCATTTGCCGAAGCATTCTTCCAAATTTTCGCTTCTCTCCTTCCCAATCAAGTCAGGTGTTTACTCCTAACGCCTCCTTCACCGATAGAAATATACGCAAGAGTTGTGATTTTGTATTCTTAAAATTTGGTATTTGTAACTTTAAACTTTCAGAAATTACACATTGGTTCTCAGCTTTATATTTCTCTCAATTAAACCCCAATGTTTTTTATGTTATCGTTTAATATACCTATTAGTATTTCACACTTGAATGAACCGAACACTCAATTAGTATTGCAAAAATTACATAAATGTTTCTATTTTGTATATAACTAGGGGATGCCCTGCTTGTACTGTTATGTACTTTTTATAACAAAAATATATGAAGGCAATAGGCTTTTCACACAAATTCATCACAAGCCATCACTAATGATGCGTAGCATAATGACGACCAAGTAAAAACGTGTATGGATAAGTGTGAGAAGGACGAGCGGAGCATAAAGAATCCCAACTTACACGGAGCTCTCAAATGGCCGGAGTTCCTTCCGAACAGCTAAAAGTTGTTTGCAAAACCGTCATCACCAAATTTCACTATTTGACCCTAAATTTTCACATTCCCCCAATTTCGGCTTCTTTTCAAACTTCGAATTATTTAGTTATAATGGCAGATTGTGTGATTTCCGTTTGTTCTAAGATTGTTTAGGAGGTTAGTTAGAGGAACTGGTCGTTTATTCATCTTGGAATTGAAGATCTCTATTATTCATCTTGGAATTGAATTGAAATCTCTGTGAATTCTTGAACACCTTTTTAGTGTTATTAATTTTGAAACATTGATCATACCAGATAATAAGCTAGAAATACATAGCATCTCCCGTAATAATATGATAAAGCAGATACCACCATTGATGTATAAAGTGAAATCTCTCCAACATCTACATTTATCAAATAACATGACTCGAACCCTTCTTTCATGTTTATGAACTTCATTGAATTCTTGAAATTTTAGATCTCTATTGAAAAAACATTCATGTCACAATGATGATTGAAAGTCGGTTGAAGATGATTGATTCTAACGAAAACCAATTTATGGGTCAGTAACCAGATATCTAAGATTCCGCCCTCTGGTGAGGCTCTTGATCAGAAATGATTTTGTGTGCATGCACACATGAAGGAAATTTCTGAGCTCAATTACATAGCAGAGGTATATCTCATATGATCAGAGTAGAGTAAAGAAGGTACGAAAGCATTTCTAGTTCATGGAGTCCAAAGAGGTTTGATTGTTATCACATTCCGTTTGGCTCCCAAGGTTGAATATTCAAATACTAGAAGATTGGTAATTCCTGCCGGAGAAAATTTTATATACAAATTGTTTTAGTAAAATTTACTATCGGTGCTGATTTTGCTAACCGTGAATGCCAATTTCATTGTCATTTCTGGAAAATGGTTAGGGCTCAATGATTCAATCAATTTTGTGAACGTTTATGCCCCAAATAATCCAGGAGAAACGAGGAAAATCTGGGATGAATTGTTGAAAATTAGGAACTCAAACCAAGGGCTTTGGGTTTTTATGGGGGACTTCAATGAAGTTAGGGGAAAGGAGGACATGTTGTCGGCCTATTTTTGTGAAGCTAGGACAAACGTGTTCAATAATTTCATCAAAGACCCATGATTAGTTGAATATAATATGGGGGGTCAAAGATATGATCAGCAAAGACGGGAGGAAGCTCAGCAAACTTTTTGCTTGACACATTCATTGTTTGTAAACAGTTCATGAACTTATAGAGCACTGCGACTCTCTTGGCACTCCCAAGACAATACTCGGATCACAACCCAATTATCTTAATTGGGGATCATATTGATTTTGGTCCATGCCCCTTTCGGTTCTATAACTCGTGGATCATGATTCTAGGCTGCAAAGAAGTGGTAGAGAAAGCGTGGTTGGCTGATGTTAGAAAAGGAATAGATGATTGCATTTTCCTTAGGAAATTGAAAAAAGTAAAAGAAGATCTCATAGTGTGGAGATACAAAGCCGTGACAGCAGAAAATGATGAGGAAAATGTAATCAGGAAAGATATCGAGACTTTGGAACTGAAAGCCGAATTGGGGCAACTCTCGCCCAGAAAATATCAAGAATGGATGTCAAAGCAATCAAAGTTAAAAGAGATTGAAACAAGGAAAAGAAATGATTTGAGACAAAAATCACGAATAAAATGGGACGTGGAGGGAGACAAAAAGTCCAAATTCTTTCATGCCATCATCAATGGAAATAGGAGGAACTCTAGAATAAACGGAATTACGGATAACGGGAATTGGATTCATGACCCCGATGAGATTAAACCCAGAGTACTCAAATTCTTCTCTGAAAAGTTTAAATCGAACAAATCTCGGAGGCCAACCTTAATTTTTTTTTTTTGGAACCAGCGAATAGATATATGGTTTCACCTCAGGGTAATCAGCCCCGCAACCCAGGGCGGTTGGCGATTACCTAAGGCGCAAAGACCTTTCCCCTCCACCTAATTTGCCTTCCAGGAAAATCCCCCACATGGGGTTAGTCGGAGTCGAACTCCATACATCCCAACACATGAGTATATAACCCGGGTGCATCCACCCAGCTAGGCTTAATTAGTGACAAATTCAATAGTCTTACTGAAAATGATAGAAGTAGATTTGAAGTCGAGTTCACAAGTGAAGAAGTCAAAGAGGCGGTTAGGGCATGCTCTTCAGAAAAGGCACCGGGTCCCGATGGATTCACTTTTAAATTTCTTAAAGAATTTTGGGGTACTATTCAGATCGAAGTGGTGAAGGCAATAATTTTTTTTTGAAAGGACGGGTCAAATTAGCAACGCTTGATTCATATCATTAATCCCAAAAATTAGGGATCCGTTGGGTGTGAAAGGTTACAGACTAATTAGATTGATCGTATGCTTTGTGAAAATTATCTCCAAGATCTTGGCCGTGAGACTAAAGGTCGTAATTCACAAAGTGGTAAGTGGTGAACAGTCTGTATACATTCGTGGAAGAAACATTCTTGATGGCCCATTTATCATTAACGAGATCCTTATCTGGGTAAAGAAATCAAGAAACAAATCCATCTTCTTCAAGGTAGATCTCGAGAAAGCTTTTGACTCTGTGGATTGGAGTTAATTGGATTCGATCTTGGCTCAGATGCAGTTTGGGTTGAAATGGAGAAACTGGATTAGTGGACTGTTAAAATCAGGTAGGGGGTTAGTTCTAGTCAACGATGCTCCTACAAGAGAATTCGCAATTGAGAAGAAATTGAGGCAAGGAGATTCCCTTTCTCCTTTCCTATATATTATTGCTAGGGAAGGATTACACATGGTCATGGAGTCAGCCGCTGAGAAACATATTTTCCATATTATTCGACTTCCTGAAGAAGGTCCCAAGTTATCACATTTGATGTACGCAGATGATGTGATGTTTATAGGGAGTGGTCACCAGTGAACGTTCTTAACTTAAAATGCTTGCTTCGTTGTTTTGCTTTGGCGTCTGGTCTCAAGGTAAATTTTTGCAAAAGTAAAGTATATGGGATTGGGGTTGAGAAGGAGGAAATGGGCAGATTGGCAAATTTGTTAGCATTTGAGGCTTCAGAATTTCCATTTGTCTACCTCGGGATGCCCATCGGGGATAACATGAGACTAGCTAGGAATTGGAATCTAGTGATTGGTCGTTTCAAAAATAAACTAAACAGTTGGAAAAAGAATTCTCTCTCTTTTGGTGGTAGACTCACATTGGTAAAGTAAGTATTGGGCAGTCTTCCCCTCTATTATATGTCGGTTTTTAAAGCCCCGATGAAAGTTATAGAAAGCTTGGAACGTATTAGAAGAAGTTTTTGTGGAAATGGGCCGATGAAAAAAGAGGTATTAACTGGGTGGCTTCGGATAAAGTGACTACACCTAAAAACATGGGTGGTCTAGGGGTCAAAGATTTGAAAGACTTCAATATTAGCTTGCTTGCTAAGTGGTGGTAGAAGCTGAGACATGACAGTTCTTCATTATGGTCACATGTTATAAGAAGCATCCATAGAATCAAAGAGTTTGATGATGGTAAAATGGAAAAAAAATCTATAAAGGAGTATGGAAAGATGTAACCGAGATTGAAGCCGCTTTCTTGGAGTCTGGGATCAACCTTAAAGACTTGTTTAGAAGGATTGTGGGGAAAGGATACAAAACCCGGTTCTGGAAAGATCTATGGCTAGCAGAATTCCGTTAAAAGACAAACTTCCAAGAATCTACAAAATTGAAAGTGAAAAGAATGTTTTGATCAAGGAAAGGGTGAAGGTTAACTCCTCCGGTGAAGTAAATTTGAACTCGAATTGGAAAAAACAACAATTATCTCCCTCAAAAAAGATGAAATTTCAAAATCTTTTATTGTTATCAAGTACTTTTGTGTTTTCCTCAAAAGAAGATTACTAGGAATTGATTATCGAGAACGACGGGCGCTTTTCTGTAAAATCGATCAGGAAGGCTCTGGATTTGTCAAAAAAAGATCATATCCCTAAAATGGTTAAACGGTGCTCGTGGCTTCCTAGTAAGGTTAATTGCTTTGTTTGGAGATTGACGTTAAAAAAAATCCCACTGAAACCTAATCTGACTTGAAGAGGCATTAACCTAGTATATACTAAATGCTCATTTTGTGGAAAGCTCACACTAATAGATTGGAACACATGAAGTAATCATCCCAGGTAATGTGTTCGGTTCTGCAGTTGACTAGGTTGAAGTTTAACTTCTTAATAATTATTTTGATTAAATGTATTTGCAGATACACGGAAAGGAGTTACCTACGTGATTATGAAGTGTACCCGTACTTCAAGAGGTTGTGGACTTGGCCTTGATACGATCATGAGAGGATTAGGACACACGACTTTATAATAGTGTCAAATTTTATTTTGCTAGAAAGATCAATAAACTAGTATGTATTTCACCTTCTTGTATTCAAGTGGGTTGAACGGTTCAATTCTTAGAACACCCTGATTCTCAAGTATTTGTAAGTGTATTATACTAAGTGGAAATTCAATCGTTTCGATATTTTCATTTATGTACTAGTTTGGTTTGTTTTGATTAAGTTATGTTTGTTCAAGGGTTACACTAAAATGGGGGAGGATTGTTAGTGATTTTAGTGTCACCAGGTCATTTTATATAATTGGAACTCACATGTGAGCTAAGGGCTATTTAGTTTGTACTCTAATATATGTTTGGGTATGTGCAGGTGCACGCATGTATAAGATCGAATAAATAGCCGGTTCGACGATAAGTCGGGGGGTCCGGGGTTTCCAAAGGGGCAGCGCCCCTTTGGCGGGGTCTAGGGGCAGCGCCCCTAGCGGGGGTTCCAGGGGCCGAGCCCTTGGCTGGGGTCCCGCTGACTAATTTGGGGCAGCGCCCCTCGCGTGGTTTGGGGCAGCGCCCAAAAAGGTCTTCGGAATTTCCAAGAGGGTACATAGTGGAAAATCGTATTTCTTAAGGGTGATTATGGTCAAACTGACTAATTTCATAAGTTTTGGAAACCATTAAATCCCTCATAAATTCGTGACTTGTTACCAAATGAACTGATGACGGTAACCCTAAAGCCCATGACGGCAACCCTAAAGCCCATGACGGCTAACCCTAGACGAAACCCTTTTCCACTCGTTTATTATAAATACGGGTCTCCTCATTGAGGAGAGAGACACCCTTTTTAGCTCTCTTTTTTCATTAGACTCTCTCAGATCTCCATTGCAATTTGGCTCACGTTTTTGTGTGCCTAGATTCGTGAGTGTCCTCTTGGATTATCCTAGGCTAGATTTCTTGAAACCCGGGCATAGGGTAGAAATATTAGTTCGGAAAGTGTTCTCACGATCCAAGGGGTATCCAGATCTCCACTCAAACCCTACGCAATCTCTAACAATCGAACTGATATTGGCTGTTTTTGGAGATGGCTGAAACAATCTGCAAGATGATAACAAAGTTTGCAAAACTGGAGAAGTTTGAAGGCATTGATTTCAGGCGCTGGAAGAAGAAGATGCACTTCATGTTGACCACTCTGAAAGTAGCATACGTGCTGACTACTCCAAGACCAGCCATGCCTACGTAAGATGCTGAAGAGTCCCTTGAAGAGACCAGGAAGACACAAAAGTGGGACAACGATGACTAGATCTATAAAGGTCACATTCTAAACAGTATGTCTGATGCTCTATTTGATATCCATGGTGATGCTTTAACTGCCAAAGAATTATGGGACACTCTTGAATTGAAATACATCACGGAGGACGCTTCTAGTAAGAAGTTTCTGGTTAATGACTTTAATTATTATAAAATGGTTGATTCAAGATCTGTCACTGAACAATTCAATAATGACTTTAATTATTATAAAATGGTTGATTCAAGATCTGTCACTGAACAATTCAATGAACTGCTTGGCATTTATGGTCAATTTAAACTGCACAAAATGAATATGGATGAATCCATTGTTGTGTCAAGTGTGATTGACAAACTTCCACCATCCTGGAAGGATTTCAAACATAACTTGAAACACCAAAAAGGAGGAACTGTCAATTGTTCAACTTGCTAGTCACATTCGCATTGAAGAATCTCTTCGGGCGAAGGATGTTGACAACACTAAAGGGAAGGTTGAACCTGGACGGCCCTCTGTTCATATGGTTGAAAACAAACCAAGGAACCCGAACAACAAAGGACATGGCAAACGTAAGCAGGAACATGTCCCAAATAACCCCAACAAAAAAAGGATCTGGTTTGTTGGAGGTGCAACAAGGTGGAACATTGCAAACGTGATTGTCGTGTGAACTTAGGCAACAATAATGGTGTTGGAAACAGTGGAACCAATGGAAGTGTGAACGGGTCTTCGGGCCAAGTTAAAGGAGGTCAGTTTTTGACTAACTTTGATAATTCTAATAAGAATTATGTTTATATGTTTCACTTATTCCTGAATCATTCTATGTACAGGATGATGATGTTGCTTGGTGGATCGACTCCGGGGCAACGAACCATGTATGCAAGGATAAACGGATGTTTGAAACACTAACACCGCTTGATGATGGATCGGTGCTGAGGATGGGAGACGATTCTTTTATTCCTATTTATGGTTTTGGTGTCGTGTGTCTTGAATTTACTTCTGGAAAGACTATTACGGTTTTTGATGTTTTGTTTGTTCGTAAGATTCGAAAGAATCTTGTTAGTTCTAGTTGTTTGAATTCTGATGGTTTTAAACAAGTTATTAAGTCAAATAAGTTTATTTTGTCTCGGGGTCGAATGTTTATCGGTTTTGGATATTTGAATAATAGAATGTTTCGTTTAAATCTTGTTGACAAATTATTACCTGTTCAAAATTCTGCATTTGTATCTTTTGCTTCTAATTTTGACAAATCTATGCTTTGTCATGCAAGATTAGGTCATGTCAATTTTAGAAGGATGTATGAGATGTCAAAAGATGGATTAATTCCAGCCTTCGACATGACTTCTGATAAATGTAAAACATGCATGCTCACAAAAGTGACAAAACAGCCTTTTCCTAGTGTTACTGGGAATTCGACTGTTTTGGAACTTGTACACAGTGACCTGTGTGATTTTCACTCTACTCCTTCCTTGGGTGGTAAACGACATGTCGTCACATTCATTGATGACTGTACCCGGTTTTGCTATGTGTATTTGCTTAATGCTAAAAGTGAAGCATTGGAAAAGTTCAAAATATACAAAACCGAGGTGGAATTGCAATTGGGCAATTTGGTTAAGCGTCTTCGGACTGATAGGGGAGGTGAATATATGGATCTCATATACTTCCAAATTAGTGGGTATCATTTATGAGACGGCAGCACCTTACTCGCCTCCACAGAATGGAATTGCTGAACGCAAAAATCGAGTTTTAAAGGAAATGGTAAACTCGATGTTATCATACTCGGGATTGAGTAATGGATTCTGGGGAGAGGCCATGTTAACGGCCTGCTATTTACTAAATAAGGTTCCAAATAAAAAGAACAAAACAGTCCCATATGAACTTTGGTTCAAGAAAAAGCCGAATTTGAGTTATTTTCGGGTTTGGGGATGTCGGGCAGTTGTAAAACTAACCGAGCCCAAAAGGACAAGTTTGGGGGAACGTAGAATAGATTGTATATTCATAGGATATGCGGAACATTCCAAGGCATATAGGTTCTATGTGATTGATCCTAATGATTCGGTATCGGTTCACACCATTATCGAGTCACGAGATGCAATTTTTGATGAGATGCGTTTCTCATCTATTCAAAGGCCTAAGGATCTGACTTTTGGCACTAATGAGGTGCAAAATCCAGAAACTTCAGATGGTGTAAATGGTTTTGTTGAACCAGAAACACAAAAGATTTGGGAGAGGCTGATGTGATTCTTGGAATAAGAATTAAGAGGATGAACAAAGGATTGGTGATGACTCAAAGTCATTATATTGAGAAAATTCTCAAGCGGTTTAATTTCGCCGATTGTTCACCGGTGAGCACTCCCATGGATCCAAGTGTGAAATTGATGGAGAACAAAAGAACTCCTATTTAACAATTAGAATACTCTAAGGCCATTGGTAGCTTGATGTATGCTATGACAAGTTCCATGCCTGATATTGCTTTTGTTGTGGGAAAGTTGAGCAGGTACACTAAGAATCCTAAACATTGGCAAGCAGTGAATAGAATATTTAAGTATCTCAAGGGAACCATGGATTATGGATTGAGTTACTTGGGATATCCTTCAGTCTTGGAAGGACATTCAGATGCAAGTTGGATAACCAACCTGGAGGATCATTCCTCAACAACCGGTTGGGTATTCTTGCTTGGGGGAGGTGCTATCTCCTAGGCTTCTAAGAAGCAAACTTGCATTGCAAACTCAACAATGGAATCTGAGTTTATTGCATTAGAAGCTGAATGGTTAAGAAACTTGGTCTATGAGATTCCTTTGTGGTCTAAACCCATAGCACCTATTTCTATCCGTTGTGATAATGATGCCGCTCTAGGCAGGGCTTATACTCAAGTGTGTAATGACAAGTGTCGACACTTAGGTGTCCGACACAGTATGGTTAGAGATCTAATCATGAATGGTGTAATTTCTATTGAGTATGTGAAATCACAACACAATTTGGCAGATCATTTAACTAAGGGTTTGCCAAGAGACTTAGTGCACAAGTCTGCAATTGGGATGGGATTAAAGTCCATCTAATTCTATAATTGTGAGACACCCAATTCTCTTCTAATATGACATTATGAGCTAAATTCAATGTGGAAAGCTCACACTTATAGATTGGAACACATGAAGTAATCATCTCAGGTAATGTGTTCGGTTCTGCAGTTGACCAGGTTGAAGTTTAACTTCTTAATAATTCTTTTGATTAAATGTATTTGCAGATACATAGAAAGGAGTTACCTACGTGATTATGAAGTCTACCCGCACTTCAAGAGGTTGTGGACTTGGCCTTAATACGATCATGAGAGGATTAGGACACACAGCTTTATAATAGTGTCAAATTTTATTTTGCTAGAAAGATCAATAAACTAGTATGTATTTCACCTTCTTGTATTCAAGTGGGTTGATGGGTTCAATTCTTAGAACACCCTGATTCTCGAGTATTTGTAAGTGTATTATACTAAGTGGAAATTCAATCGTTTCGATATTTTCATTTATGTACTAGTTTGGTTTGTTTTGATTAAGTTATGTTTGTTCAAGTGTTACACTAAAATGGGGGAGGATTTTTGGTGATTTTAGTGTCATCAGGTCATTTTATGTAATTGGAACTCACATGTGAGCTAAGGGCTATTTAGTTTGTACTTTAATATATGTTTGGGTATGTGTGGAGTGCACGCATGTATAAGATCGAATAAATAGCAGGTTCGACAAGTCGGGGGTCCGGGGGCAGCGCCCCTCGCGGGGTTTGGGGCAGCGTCCCTCGCGGGATTTAGGGCAGCGCCCCAAAAGGTCTTCGGAATTTCCAAGAGGGTACATAGTGGAAAATCGTATTTCTTAAGGGTGATTTTGGTAAAACTGAGTAATTTCGTAAGTTTTGGAAACCATTAAATCCCTCATATATTCGTGACTTGTTCCAAAGGAACAGATGACGGAAACCCTAAAGCCCATGACGGCTAACCCTAGACGAAACCCTTTTCCACTCGTTTATTATAAATACGGGTCTCCTCATTGTGGAGAGAGACACCCTTTTTAGCTCTCGTTTTTCATCAAACTCTTTCAGATCTCCATAGCAATTTGGCTCACGTTTTCTGTGCCTAGATTCGTGAGTGTCCTATTGGATTATCCTAGGCTGAATTTCTTGTAATCCGGGCATAGGGTAGAAATATTAGTTCGGAAAGTGTTCTCACGATCCAAGGGGTATCCAGATCTCCACTCAAACCCTACCCAATCTCTAACAGGGGGTGGGGGGGTTTGTTTTGGTGTTGGTGCGAGTTCGTTGTGGTGTGTGTTTTAATCTAAACAATAGCAGGAAATGCACGGGTGTTTGTGATTGGTCGGGTTGTGTATCTTTCCCTTGATTCCACTGTCTTTAGTGCTTTGGAATTTTTTAGAAGCTCAATTTCCTCTGAGCTACTTAGTCATGTTCAGCGTGGTATGTTCGGTTTTTGAAGGGTGCAGAGGCGAGGTCGACTTCTTTTAGGTGCAGTATTTTCTTCGATTGGTCTCTGTGATGCATAGGAGGCTTAGTACAACTCAAAAGGGGGCCTGGACGATTCTACCCTTGGGCAGCTTTTAGTCTTGCTTCTGATAATAATAGGTGATTCTAATACTCAAAGGCTTGGGTGATGTGTGATATAGTTTAATTGGAGAATCTGGACGTTTATACCCTTGGCTTCTTTTCCTTCTCACGGTTGAAGCCATTTGAAGTGTCTGTTTGTTAGGTGAATGTGAACATTTTGAAGTTGTTTTTCAAAGTTTGGTGAAACAATTTTCAAAGGTTGGTGAATGTGTTGAAACACAACTCTACATTCACATTACCTTCTCATATGTATAAATAGCCTTCATATGTTCAAGGAAAAATTGCACCACAACTCAATACCTATAAGAATTGAGTGTATCTCTTGTAATCTCATTGTTAAATAAAATCTAGTTGTAGCCCGTGGACGTAGGATTTGCACCGAATCCGAACCACGTAAAAATCCTTGTGTTCTTCTTGCTTTATTTTCGTGAGTTTGTGTGTGTGTGATAGTGTGTTTCCGCTGCGTGTACCCTGTCCGATTCCTAACAACTGGTATCAGAGCTTCGGGTTTCGGAGGAGGTCTCGGTTTTAGAAATTAGAGTATGCTCTGTGGTTGCAGTTTTGTCTGATCTTCCACATCAGAAACTAATTTCTATAAATCGTATTAAAGGTGTCTTGGTACTTTGAAGGGTACTGTTCTGTCACACAAAAGTACTATAAAATATTTGTCTCTTGTTTGTCGTAATGGCTGAAGACAAGATTGTAATCGAGAAGTTCAACGGTTCTGACTTTAGCTGGTGGAAAATGCAATTAGAAGCATTGCTATGTCAGAAAGACTTGGACGTGGTACTTGGAGACAAACCGGAGAAAATGGAAAAAGCTGCTAAAGATGCGTGGAACTCAAAGGACAAGAAAGCTAAAGCGGTTATTACGTTGTCGTTGGAAAGGAGCGTTGCTTTCAACATCATGAAGGAAACCACGGCACGTGGTATGATGGATGCTCTGACGAACATGTATGAGAAACCGTCGGCGGCTAATAAGGTGTTTTTGATGAGGGAGCTGTTCACTACAATGATGAATGAGGAAGGCTCAGTTACGGTTCACATTAACAATCTAAATTCAATTCTGTCCAGATTGTCATCTGTGGGAATTAAATTTGATAACGAGACTCAAGCTTCACTGCTACTAGCTTCACTACCTGATAGCTGGTCTGGAACAGTAACCGCTGTTACAAGTTCAGTGGGGACCAGTGGTATGACTTTTGAAGGGGTTAGAGATTTGGTTCTTGGCGAGGATGTCAGATGCAAGAATCAAGGTGGATCTTCTTCTTCTGAGTTATTAAATATCGGAAGAGGTAGAGGGAATAGCAGGAATAGTGGGAGCAGTGGGAGTCGGGGAAGAAGTTCATCTAGAACTTGGAAGAATGTGAAGTGCTGGAACTGCCAAGAGGTGGGACATGTTAAGAGTCAATGTCCAAAGAAAGAATTGAACATTGCTGGTGCTGAGGGTGTGTCTGAGGATGATGCACTGATACTAAGTATGGAAAGTTCTGTAGACTCTTGGGTCATGGATTCAGGAGCTTCGTTTCACGCCATGGACAACGGAGAAACGATGGTGAATCTAAAAGAAAGAGATTTTGGGAAGGTACGGTTAGCAAATGACGAGATGCTTCAAGTAACGGGCATGGGAGATATTGATCTGGTTACTTCATTGGGAACTACATGGAACCTGAAGAATGTCAGGGTGATTCCGGAGCTGAAGAAGAAATTGATTTCTGTTGGTCAGCTGGATAAACAAGGACTGGAAGTAAGGTTTGGTGGTGGTAAATGGAGGGTGGTCAATGGTAATTCGGTGATTGCTCAAGGTATGAAGCGTGGGTCATTGTATATGGTTGAGGTACCTGCTGAGGGAAGTATGACCGTCCCCGTTAAGCATGACAAAATCTGGTTCGCTAAATCTAGTGCTAAGAGAGTTCATTTTGCAAACATGAATTCTGGAGCCAAGGGGATGTTAGCTGAACGAGTCGGAAAGTCTAAACCATTCAGGGGATTTTGTGACAGTGGGAGCACGGGGTGTGTTCCGGGTACAGTTACAAAGAGCCGTTGGGTTTTGAAGACTAAGACTGAAAAATTCTCTCCTGTTGGAAGTTTGCAAAGTTTGGAGAGTGTTAGTGGTCCTCGGTATATCTCTGGATCCGGTGGAGTGTCCAAGCCGGTTGAGACAGGGGATGAGTCGGTGGCGGTATTGACCACGACTGAGTTGGAGCTTGTAGGAGCTTCAACTGACCCTTCTAGTACTTGATGATGAGGGGCGGCTGCAACTAGGAAATTGGCTGAGTCTTAGCTTGTTCTTTGGAACTGGAAGCTTGGAAGACTTGTTATGTTAGGAGATTAATGAGAGATGTTCAAAATCTTCAAGTGGGAGATTGTTAGGTGAATGTGAACATTTTGAAGTTGTTTTTCAAAGTTTGGTGAAACAATTTTCAAAGGTTGGTGAATGTGTTGAAACACAACTCTACATTCACATTACCTTCTCATATGTATAAATAGCCTTCATATGTTCAAGGAAAAATTGCACCACAACTCAATACCTATAAGAATTGAGTGTATCTCTTGTAATCTCATTGTTAAATAAAATCTAGTTGTAGCCCGTGGACGTAGGATTTGCACCGAATCCGAACCACGTAAAAATCCTTGTGTTCTTCTTGCTTTATTTTCGTGAGTTTGTGTGTGTGTGATAGTGTGTTTCCGCTGCGTGTACCCTGTCCGATTCCTAACACTGTTGTCTTCATTGGTGCTCGGTTTTGTGTTTCTTGTTTCTTCCCGAAGGATGTTGGTGGCTAGTGTTTTTTGTGTTCATTTCCTTTCACAGCCTCAAGATGCTGTCATTCTGTGCTTTTCATGATGTGCTCCAGTTGTTGGTATTCTATGTATGTTGTTATTTCGTTACTTTAGACATTGACTTTATGTTGGTTTTGCAAGCTTCCTGCTTGCTTTGTTAATAATATCACTGCTGTTCCAAAAAAAAAAAAAAAAAAACATATTATACAATGTAAAAGATTATAAGAATTTGAATGTACTTTAAACGAAGTTTGACCGTTTTCCCTCATAGTATTTTTTTTTTTCTATTCTCCGTACTCATTATCAAAATATCATACCGCAAATTGGCTCACCATATTAAAAAGAAATTAAAATTATCACCTCTAACGTTTACCCCGAACAAATCATTTATGATATTAAAAATATCCAAAAAGAAAAATGATAAACCATTCAAAATGCTCGATGGTGATTTGGGATAATATCCAGAAAATGAGTCGTTAGAGACGGTTGTGATGTGATTTGAAAAAAGTCCAAAAGATGTGTGATTAGTGAGTTTAGAAAATATCTAGAAAATGAGCCATTAGAGACATTGTGATGTGATTTGTAAAAAAACAAAAGAAATAGACCATTAGAAATTTTGTGATGTGTAATTGGTTATTATTTGTGGTTGTGCATTAATACATTTATAAGACAAAGGGAAGACTTCAAACGTCTTCCATAGTTGTTTGCTTCTCAAATAATAAGTTTTATAAAAATATGATTCATTCAACTAAATTTTATACAATTATTTCCTTTTGATTTTTTTATAAAAGGAAGACCCACTATAATATAATATAAATGAACCATTAGAGATATTGTGATGTGTTTTCTTTAACAACAATAAGTTGATTAAAACGCTAGCGACATGCTCAAAGTTAAAACAAAGTTTTACGAATCCTATCCGGGCAGGTTCACCTTGATGGCCAATTAATCAAGGTTCGCTTTCTATTCCTAATCTTTAGCCAATTAAACGTTGTGGCCTTCACCTTGATGGCCAATTAAGCCGTGGATCTAACGACATTGTGATGTGTACTTGGCTATTATTTGTGATTGTGCATTGCTTCTTCTATAGCACAGAACGAAGAGTGTAGGTGAGAATGAGTGTGTGTGTTTGTTTTTTTTTTTTTCATATTTTAGAAAAATTTTGGAAATAGAAAAATACAAAAAACAATAATTTTTTGGAAAACATTAGAAAAATTGCCGAACAAAACGCGTTTTCAGAATTTTCATTTTTCTTGTTAAAATTTTCCGGAAAACGGAGCAGTTTTCCGTAACTAAACGCACCCTAAAGTTGTTGGCATCAAGTTGTCACTGTTTCATAAAATTGCCTCAAAAATTGCCCTCTATTCCATTTACTCTGGTGTCTCATCTAGGGGTGAGCAAAAATCAAACCGACTAAAATAACCCGACAAAACCGCAAGAAACCAAGACACATTAAACGAAACCGACACGTAAACTGATGGTGCGGTTTTCAATTTTATAAAAACTGAAGCTTCGCGGTTCAGTGCGGTTTAATTGATTAATTATTCATAAACTTATTGTTATTCATGTATATTAGTATATGCATATTTGTATCAATATTTATATCAAACATTTTTTATTTACATCTAATATTTTATATTTGCTATATATGTCAATATTAAGAATTATGTCATTATTTTATATCAAATGTTATTATATAATATTTAGTAGATTTATAATGTTATATCAAACTGTAAGACACTTTCAATATTTATCTAGTAACAAAGTCATGTGTATGACCTTAACTTAATCATTTGTTAAATCCTTATAATTGAAATTTCAATCAACATTGAGAACAAAATTGGAAAGAGTTCTTATTTAAGTATTAATAATTTGTCCATTGACAATTTTCTATTTAGAATAGTCTTTTACTCGGACAATCGGTTTTTATTTATCACAAATCAAGGCAGATGGGAAAACTATCATTATATATCATTAGAAACAAGAATAATTTATCCGAATAACCTTTTTATAAACAAAATACTTTATATGAAGTATAAAATAGAGGCCAACCTTCATCCTCTACTTCTAGACTTTTCACATATGGAGTTTTAATTTTTGTCAATCTAGCCATCAACCCGTGGTTATGACAGACAAAATATACAACCAACTAATTAAGGTATAAGTAAAATATATACAAAATTATCTAAAATAAGGCATTACAGTAATAAAAATTGTTTTTTGACATTCATAGTTAAAATTTTAGAAAAAAAAAAAAAACTAAAACATGTAATGCAAATATTATTTTTTTTTCAATTTGCAACTAAACTAAAAATTTTATTTTCTTGTATTTAGTCTATTTCGGTACTAATTCAGATGGAATTCAGCCATTTACTGTCATTTTGACAGCTTCTTCACTCTGTTTAACTCCCCTGTTTTTCGTCCTCCAGCTTCTTGCTAGAGTAGTTCTTTAATGAAATTGTTTTTGTTCTAAAGAAAACATTCCTAGTTCTAAATATTAAGAAATTAATATATATTGAAACAAATAATCTTATGTGAATTTTATTCTTTCTTTTGCAAATAAACTTGGTCTTTTTTTCTTGTATTTATTCCATTTTTTCGAAGTCTTTTTCTCATTGGCTCTGTTAGTTGATTCTTAGGCTACCTTTTTTCTTGTATTTATTCCATTTTTGCCCGACATCAAATCTACTTATATTTCAAAATAAACCATACACATGGTCTATATAAAGAGAGCGTTACCCACCCACAAAGGCACAAACAATTAAAAATATCAAACCCTCTTTTCAAGTTTTCATGGTGCCAAACATGAATCGCTTCACCTTGTTACAAACCATCTCACTTGTATATGTGTTGGTCACAGTCTCATGCACAGGATCACTAAGCCATGATGAAGAATGCTCAGCCTTGTTTCAATTTAAGCAAAGCTTAATTCATCAAGATGATGTAGATTGTGCTGCTAGTTGGTTTCACACGTTTGACTCTTGGAAGCCCATAAGCAACGCGTCAGATGCCCGTTTTGATTGTTGTTCATGGCATGGGGTGGAGTGCAGCAGTGACGAAGGGCATGGTCAGGTGATCGGCCTCGACTTGAGCGAAAGCTCTCTTTGTGGGCGTATCAACTCCAGCAGCACTGTCTTCAACCTTGTTCATCTTCAAAGCCTCAACCTTGCCATGAACAACTTTGATGAATCTCAAATCCCATCCGAGATTGCTCATCTAAAGGAATTAAGAAGCCTCAACCTCTCTGATTCCGGGTTTAATGGCCAAATCCCGAATGAACTCTCACAGCTAATGCATTTGACTTCTTTAGATCTGTCATGGAATTTACTAAAGCTTCACAATCCAAGCCTCAAGAACCTACTGCAAAACCTGGCATGCCTCAAAGAACTCGATCTCTCACACGTTGACATTAGTTCGTATGTACCTCATTTCTTGGCAAACTTTTCTTCTTTAAGGTCAATTATCCTACACAATTGTTCACTTCGGAATGAATTTCCTTCGGCCATACTCGAGATACCGAATTTAAAAATTCTGGATGTATCTTCAAATACCAACCTCACCGGTCCCTTTCCTGAATTTCCTAAGTACAGCTTACTTGAACATTTGGATCTAGGTTTTACAGGTTTCTTTGGTATTGTACCCGAATCCATAAGTGACCTAAAGCGTTTGACATTCTTGCGTCTTTCTGGATGCTCTTTCTCCGGACGTATTCCAAGTTCACTCTCTAACATGACGCAACTCACTTACTTGGGTCTTGGTAGCAATAACTTCTCAGGCTTTGTTCCTTCATTGGTAAGCCTTTCGAAACTCAATGTTTTGGGACTTTATGATAACAAGTTCGAGAAGGGACACTTTCCCAATTGGCTTGGAAAGCTCACTGACCTTAGTGTGCTGGATATATTTAATATAAACATGGATGATGAGATCCCTTCCTTTCTTGCAAACCTAACTAGACTTAGTTATGTCGATATGGGAAGAAATTCTCTTGTTGGTCATATACCATCCTCTTTTTTCAACCTCACCCAACTAAGGTATTTAGACCTCCATGATAATCAACTGGAAGGACCAATTTCAAGCTCAATTTCTAACTTCCAAGATCTTGAATATCTTGATTTAATGTTAAACAATTTCAACGGTAGCATAGGCTTAGACACATTCCTAGGACTCGACAAACTTCAAAGTCTTAGATTAGGACTTAACATGATAGCGTTAGTGGACACCAATAACTACACCAAAACCACCTTACCAGAATTGGAAGAATTACAACTGTCATCATGCAACTTGAAGAAATTTCCTGCCTTCTTGCGCTTCCAAAATAAACTGAGGGTCCTACTTCTTGAGTACAACAAAATTGAGGGCCCCGTACCTGTGTGGATTTGGAACAGCAGCAAAGAAACATTAGAGTTGATTAATCTTTCCAACAACTCCATCACTGGTTTTCATCAGCATCCTCGTTTTCTCCCATGGACACGTTTAGAAGAAATTTTCATATCGGATAATCAAATACAAGGACAGGTACCAATTCCACCACAAACAACAGTTGTTTATGATGTCTCAAACAATAATCTGACAGGACAGATACCACCCTTGATATGTGAAGTGAAATCTCTTCAACTGCTAGATCTGTCTTCTAACAATATGATCGGAACTCTTCCTCCTTGTTTAGGTAGCTTAAGCAATTCGTTAATGATTTTGAATCTGAGACAAAATAACTTTTATGGCATAGTGATGAATTCATTTAGGAATGGAAGCTTGTTGAAAAATATTGATTTGAGCGAAAATAGCTTTAAGGGAAGGCTGCCAAGATCATTGACAAATTGTACCAATTTAGAGGTTCTCTCTCTTGGAGATAACTCTTTTGTTGGCGTCTTTCCTTTTTGGTTGGGAACTCTTGCCAAGCTACAAGTTCTCATTTTGCGGTCCAACAATTTTTATGGTCCAATTAAGGGTTCGGCAACTGTTTGCCCAAAGTTCCCTAAGTTGCGGATCATAGACCTTTCTAATAATCGTTTTAGCGGTCAATTGCACCAAAACTACTTCCACACTTGGGATGCTATGAAATCGGATTATGATAGAAACGCATCTGTTATGGAATCAGTGATATCAGTGATGTCTTCTGAGTCGGTCAATACAACGACTCCATACTCGATGACAATAATAAACAAAGGCGTCAGAACAGAGTATAGAAAAATATTAACCATATTCACGGCTATTGATCTCTCTTGCAACCATTTTGAGGGAGAAATCCCGCTATCACTGCAAGACCTTCGAGGGCTTGAATTACTCAATCTTTCCAACAATCATTTTACTGGACGTGTCTTGCCATCGTTGGGGTACCTAAAGAATCTTGAATCTTTAGATCTCTCCCAAAACGATCTATCTGGAGAAATTCCTCAACAGTTGGTGCAACTTTAGATCTCATCATATTCTGTGGAGTTGGAAGTGGGTTGGTTGTTGGGATTGCTATTGGAAACTTTCTACATACAAGGTATATTGATCGGTTAAGACAGAGGAAGGACAAACGGGTAAGGTCACTTCACAACACGAGGAGAAACGAAGGTACAATAATACTTTAGATAATATTTAATCTTTGTTAAAAAAAATTCAAGATAATTTGTTATTTGTATGTGGCCCTCAATCAAATTGAAAATATTTTCTATTTCGAAAAGAATATTCTTAAGTTTATCTGTTTACTTTTAAAGTAGTGGTACAAGATATCAGAGAGATTAAGTGTAAGTTTCTTAACTTAGCTTAGTAACCGGTACTTTAGACGTCTCTGCATTAATCAAATAGCTTAATCAAATAGCTTAAATAAATTATATGTCAAGTCAAACATGCATTTTGCATTAAAAGTATTTTAAAATTTTAACAGTTTTCAAATTTTAACAATGAAGATACAATTTTTTTTAACTTGTATATGTTATATGATCTTTATCTATGTTTTTAGCATGCTATTTGTCCACGATACATTTATCAAGATATCTATGAAAGAAATATTTGTGTTAAAAGTGCTATCATATAGTACATTTAAATTATGCTGTATGTAAATAGTACTACAACCATGTTTGAAATACACGTTTTACGATTGTGGATGTGGTACTTTCTATTAATAGGAAACCGTGAACATACCAACATAAAGCTTACATTAGCATATGTATCTCAGGAGGTGTCATAGCGTCATGTTCAAAGGGCAAGGAGAAGGTGTAGAAGATCTTCAAGGAATTTTAGTCTTTATTACCACTAAGTTTGTGTATTTTAAGACTTAGACTGTGTTGGTTTCATGGGTTGTTATGTAAGTTATTGGGTAGTAGTTACCGCCTCAATATTTAGGTTTTGATTGTATATATGTGTTTTGAAACAAAGATGTTGCACATGAGGTGCACTTTATTGGATGCTTTTGTGTTGAACTATATGATGTATCTGAAACTTAAATCGAGGGGATCCTACAATATTATTATTATAATTACAATTATTATTATATATCATAAGCATTTACCACTGGAGTAGAGCATACTTTCTTATTTGTAATCTTCATCAGCATAAGGGGATCCTACTATTTTGTTATTATTATTATTATTATTAGTATATATAATCATTTTCAGGTAAATAAGTGACTGTTATCATCAGTCTAAACTATAAAATCGTTCTTTTAACAATTGAGTTATGCAATAATGCCGAATGTGAATAAAACTAGACCAATTTATACTAAATCTAAATTTACCAGAATATTAAAATATGCACCAAACCACAATATTGAACATATACAGGATACTAACTTATCAAAATATCATCAACTATAACACTTTAATAGTGAAGTTGTCTCAGTTCAGTAGGCCAAGCTCCTAAATTTCTACTTTAAACTTAGCAACCATCAACTTATAGGCTATAAATGATATACTAATACACACCCAGTACACATACCTTCCAATATCATGCTGGGAATTCAGTCTCGAGAAAGTGTTTCATCCATTTCGTATGTTTTAAATAGTTTAGTGAGCCTTAACGCCTGCAACGCACTTAATTCAGTTCACGAACATCAATTTCTACATCAAATAGGCGATAAACCATACGACAAACAACTCCCAAAATCTGACAAATTCTAGGTCAATCGTTGAGTTTCACTCGAATCGCTTTTGGGATGTTTACAATGCTTTATTTTGGTTATTTTCTTACTGTAAGCCATACTTCTATCATCAATTTGGAAAACATTACACCAATACTTCAATTTAATAAACATACTGATGCAGAATAGCACTTAGGGAGTAGAACAAAAGTAAAATTGTAATAAGAAATCACTGAATAGAATGATAAACAACTAATTGATCAATGAAGGAGAAGACGAATTCTATTGAATGTGTAATAATGACGTGAACAAAATACACCAGGGACCACGCCCTCTCTCATGCAAAAGCGATGAGCCAATCAAAAGACTACAAAAGGAATTTCATAACCACTATCAAATCTTCTCCTTCCCTTTATTCTAACCTCCACCGCCAACAACTTCTTAGCCACTTTCGGAATTGACCATATTGCCCCTTCTAGAATAAACTTTAAGAATCCTGGGTTTTTCCCCATTAGGTCCAATGACTTCATGGACCTCATCACTACTTCCCCCTGGATTTAAAGTCTTGTCCTCAAGACTTGTATTTGGAAACTGACCCTGTATAGTCGTACGGTCCTCCCACGTGGCCTCCTCCGTAGACCCCTGATTCCATTGGATCAACCACTGTTCCTGTTCCAGTTGGTTGGATTTCAACACCCGTTTTGCCAAAACGGCCACAGGAAACACCCTATCAGATTCCGACAATTCCAACTCAGGAGGTAACACCGAGTCCACCGGAGCTTGCACCGCCTTTTTCAGTAAAGAGACATGGAAAACCGGGTGGATTGTGGATGTTGGAGGTAAGGCTAATTTATACGCCACAGGACCCACCAATTCTAACACTTGATAAGGCCCAAAAAAACGTGCAGCTAATTTCTGATGGATCCGTTTCGTCACAGACATTTGACGATATGGCTTAAGTTTAACGTATACCCATTCTCCAACTTCAAAATGGACGTCTTTCCGGTGTTTATCAGCGGCAGCTTTCATACGGGATTGAGCGAGTTCCAAATGACGCTTCAACTGGCGTAGCGCTTCATCGCGATCTCGTAAATCATCAGCTACCGTTTGAAATAAAACCTCACCCGGAACAAATTGTACAACCGATGGAGGTGTACGCCCATAAACTACCTCAAACGGAGTCTTGCCAGTGGAGCTATGGAAAGTGGAATTATACCAGAACTCGGCCCACGGAATCCAAGAAGACCATGACTTTGGCTGATCGACTGCAAAACATCGTAAATACGCCTCAAGGCAACGATTAATAACCTCCGTTTGTCCATCCGATTCCGGGTGATACGCCGAACTCATATGTAATTCCGTGCCCTGGGAACGAAAAATTTCCTGCCAAAATTTACTTAAAAACAGCGGGTCCCGATCACTAACGATAGTTTTTGGAATACCATGGTGACGAATTACTTCCTTCACAAAAATCTCAGCAATTAAGCGGGCCGTGTAAGGGTGTTTGAGTAAAATAAAATGACTATACTTTTAGAGGCGGTCTACCACAACTAAAATTGCATCGAACCCTCTAGATTTAGGAAGACCCAACACGAAATCCATCGAGATGTGTTCCCAAATCACATCCGGAATGGGTAAGGGTTGTAATAACCCACTTGGAACGGTACAACTAGCTTTACATCTTTGACAAACATCACATGTCTTAACGAATTGTTTAACACATTGCACCATACCCGGCCAATACAAATTCGCAGCCAAACGTCGATACGTACGGTAATAACCCGAGTGACCGCCCGAAGCCGATTGATGAATCTCTTTTAGAAGAACCGGAATAAATTTGGAATCTTTGGGAATAACTAAACGATTATTGTAAAAGAGAAGCTCTTGTTTGACCGAGAAACCTTTATGATTAACTAAACGATTATTGTAAAAGAGAAGCTCTTGTTTGACCGAGAAACATTTATGATTATCTGGTTTAGCCAAACAGTCCCTGATCAATTGTTGGAGATAAGAATTATTTCGACATTCCGTGAGTAACTCAGCACCTTGTAACCATAACGGTTTAGAAATATTCATAATCAACAAACTGTCCTCCGCGCGTCTAGATAAAGCGTCAGCAGCACGGTATCGCGTCCCGGTTTGTAACAGATCTCGAAGGTATAGCCTAATAATTTTGCCACCCAATTCTGCTGGTCTGGCGTGGTAACCCGTTGTTGCAACAAGTAACGAAGGCTTTTCTGGTCTGTGTAAACGATGAAAGACGTACCCAACAAATACGGTCTCCAATGTTGGACAGCTAGAGCTAACGCCATGATTTCCCTCTCATACGCGGATTTGGCGAGGTTTTGATCACTGAGAGGTGAGAGCACGACTAAAGTAGGCTATGGGACGATTCTGTTGCATTAAAACAGCTCCGATGCCGCGACCCGATGCATCACACTCGACCACAAACGGAAGAGAAAAATTAGGAAGAGCTAACAGAGGTGCACTAACCATAGCCTCTTTAAGTTGATCAAAAGCTTGTTAAGCTTGGGAATGCCAACCAAAAGCATCACGTTTAGTAAGCTCGGTGAGTGGTTTAGCGATGCTCCCATAATTTTTAATAAATTTGCGATAGTAGCCCGTAAGCCCCAAAAAACCACGTAAGCCTTTGACATTCCTCGGAACGGGCCATGCCACCACTGCCTCGATTTTCTGGGGATCCATTACCACCCCGTCCCCAGAAATGATGTGACCCAACAGAAATTTGTCCAAAAAGACACTTTTTAAAATTAGCAACAAAATGGTTATCTTGTAATATAGTGAGAACCTGATGTAAATCCCGTAGATGATCAGACCAAGAAGAGCTGTAGACCAAAATATCGTCGAAAAAGATAACCACCGTCTTGCGAAGGAGGGATCGGAAAACATCATTCATCACCGCTTGGAAGGTGGCTGGTGCGTTTGTAAGGCCGAACGGCATGACCAAGTATTCATAGTGGCCGTCATGTGTGCGGAAAGCCGTTCGTTCAATGCTGTCTGGTTGCATCCGAATTTGATTGTAACCCGATTTTAGATCGAGTTTGGAAAAGAAATAAGCACCGTGTAATTCATCAATTAATTCGTCTACTACCGGAATAGGAAACTTATCAGGAACCGTAGCCTTATTTAAAGCTCTATAGTCAACACACATTCGCCACGAGTTGTCTTTCTTACGAACCAAAATCACGGGACTCGAGAAGGCACTTTTGCTAGGTCGAATCATTCCCATTGCTAACAATTCACGAACTTGCCGTTCAATTTCCGACTTTTGAACATGAGGGTAGTGATACGGTCGCACACAAACAGGAACATTAGGGGAAACTAGAGTAATCGAATGATCATGAGTGCGTTTGGGAGGGAGACCAGTCGGGTCCTGAAAAACTGTAGCGAAACGACCCAATAAGTCTTGAAGAGCAATACTCTGTTCTGGAGACAAGGATGTAGGCGAAGAAGAAGCAGTCGGTATCAGTCCCGTCATACCATCTAACGAACCCAAACAATGAGGAGGGTGTAACCAATATTGCAAAGAGGAAAGAGTTTGACCCTTAACACCCACCCCCTGTAATTGAATCAAGGTCCCGTTATACATGAAACGCATCCAAGCTTGATCCCAATTGTGAGTAACCTCCCCCAAGGTTTGAAGCCACGACATCCCTAAGACCATATCCATGTGACCTGCTTCAATAACCAAAGCGTCCAAAATAAATTCACAATTACTAAGGGTGACCCGTAACCCCACACATCGTTGGTGAAGGGTGACAACACGATCATCCCCCAGTCGAATCTGAATACCCGTGAAAGGAACACAATGGAGTCCCAAAAATTTGACCAAAGCAGTAGACACGAAATTGTGACTAGCACCATTGTCAACCATGAGAATCACTGGAATCCCACCAATTGTACCTTCCAATTTCAAGGTCTGACCACCAGAAGATGAGTGCGAAGAAGCCCCAAAAAATTCTAACGCGTTACATGTTCCCACAGGTAAAGCCTCCTCCTGTAAGTCTTCCTCGGATGAATGAGGTTCAGAAATTCCATCATGAGCGTCTGGCAATCCGTCTTCATCATCAGCTAGCAAAAGAAGACGAAGCTTTCCCTCGGGGCATTTGTGCGATGGACCGAATTGTTGTCCACATTTGAAACACAAACCCTTCTTACGACGTTCCTCCCATTCGGTACGAGATAAGGAACGAACACCACGATCGCGAACAACAGAAGAAATCGAATCAAGGTTTGAAGAATTGGAAGAGCGAGTTAGGGCAGAAGAAGGAAGCGTGTCCGTCTTTGAAGTCAAATTCGGATAATTGGACTTTAGGTAATAAGGCCCTTTTGGACTGCTCCGGCCCAAAGGTATGCGATTATCATGAGGGAAACCAGGACTCGGCCCACTACCGTATTGATAACGAAATCGGGTATTAGTACCCGGACCCGACGCCGGACGAAGCATCTCCTCCACGTCCTTCGCCAGATACATCGCGTCAAATCGTGAAGCAGGGCGGTGCAATCGAACCCAGCGCTTCACATCGGCTTTTAAACCCGCCACAAAATATCCCAACGATTGAGATTCAGGGAGTTTCGGAACTAACGAGAGTAAATACTCAAATTCATCAATATAATCGTAAATGGACGAGACCTGTTTGATAGTAGCAAGTTGTTCGTAAGGGTTCTGGATCTCCAATCCACTGAAGCGCTGCAGTAATTCCACTTGAAGTTGCTCCCATGTCAACGAATCATAAACTTGAGTGACAATGGTGAACCAATGTTGAGCGACTCCGGTCATGCTCAATTGGGCCAGTCGGATACGTAACGGAGGAGGAGTGTCGTTAATGTCGAAATACAGGTTCGCTTTTTGAATCCAACCCTGCAGGTCAAATCCATGAAACTCGGGAAGTTTAATCTTCTTCACCGCCCATGGAACGTCCGGAGGAAGAGGGGTAGCCGGAGGTTGTTTGAAGCCACCGGGGAGTAAGGGTGGAGAGTTGAATATGCCACCTCAGAACCAGGTTCGCCAGAAGAACCCTCATCGGTTTTAGCTTTGGTATCCTTCATCCAATTCAACATTAAGGTACGAAATTCTGAATTATCCACACGTTCGGCTTCAATCCCTTGCAGGACCAGCTTCATTTCAGCAACATCATGTTGAAGAACTTTCAAAACTTCATCGTGGTGATCCAAGCGAGCTGTATGATTACGAGTCTCCATTCCGGCAAGTCACGGGCAGGTCGGACCAGTGATGCAGAATAGCACTTAGGGAGTAGAACAAAAGTAAAATTGTAATAAGAAATCACTGAATAGAATGATAAACAACTAATTGATCAATGAAGGAGAAGACGAATTCTATTGAATGTGTAATAATGATGTGAACAAAATACACGAGGGACCACGCCCTCTCTCATGCAAAGGGGATGAGCCAATCAAAAGCCTACAAAAGGAATTTCATAACCACTATCAAATCTTCTCCTTCCCTTTATTCTAACCTCCACCGCCAACAACTTCTTAGCCACTTTCGGAATTGACCATCTTGCCCCTTCTGGAATAAACTTTAAGAATCCTGGGTTTTTCCCATTAGGTCCAATGACTTCATGGACCTCATCACATACCTTGCTCAATAGATCTTCTCTGCTCCGACCCAGATGTAGGGGTGAAAATGAGCCGAGCCGGCTCGTGAGCTACCCGGGACCAGCTCAATAAAAGCTCGGCTCGAGACCGATTTTAAACGAGCCCGAGCCGAGCCCGAGCTTAAATATCAGGCTCGTTTATTAAACGAGACCGAGCCGAGCCTGTGTCACCAAGCTCGATTAGGCTCGTGATCCCTAAACGAGTCTATATATATAATATGATATATATATATATATATATATATATATATATATATATATATATATATATATATATATATATATATATATATATATATATATATATATATTAAAACGTATTTAATCATTTAGGGACTTATGGTTTTATAATATTTTGTTTGTTTTAGAATATAAGTTATTAAGTAAGTTGTTATTTTCTTGCATTAGAGTAAACGAGCTTGTTAACGAGCTCGAGCCGAGCTTAAGCTCGTTTAGGCTTGTTAAGATTAAACGAGTCGAGCCCGAGCCCGAGCCGAGCTTAAGCTCGTTTAGGCTTGTTAAGAATTAATTGAGCCGAGCCCGAGCCCGAGCCGAGCCTCTGTATTTCTTAACGAGCCCGAGCCGAGCTTAGGTCCATAAAGCTCGTAACGAGCCGAGCCCTATATATTTCTTAACGAGCCCTATATATTTCTTAACGAGCCCGAGCAGAGCTTGGTCGGGCTCGGGCTCGGGCTCGGCTCGGCTCGGCTCGTTTGCACCCCTACGGCCAGATGAAGCAATAACACACATACAAATTTCTATGGATTGCGACACTTTTGACTTCCAATCGCTGAGCATCCTTCTACATTTTCGTTTCACTCCTCGATTCACGTCTGATGTCTGCTCCCTAGCAACTCCATTTGCCCGACAGAAGTATATGAAAGAGTTGTGGGATTAGATTTTTATCAATATTCTTCCATTTTCAAATAATTACACATTGGCCCCCAATTTTTTTTTTCTACTAATTACGCCCCAACGCTATTTAGGTTATGTAATGTGAGTTCCCCTGGCCTTTATTATTTCTCTGTATCATATCAACATTCGCTCAATATCCCTCCTTCTTTAGCTCAGCTTAAAAATGGTCATCCATCATTTCTTTCATTTTCTATATTAAAAAACAATTTTAAAATAAAATAAACAAATTTATTTCAAGATAAAATATTTCTTTAAAATAACTAAATTAAAATCTAATAATTTTAAAATGACAGTAGTTTAACATAAATAAATTAAAAATTACACAATAATAAATAATAAGTAACATCAATCCATCAATTATATATTAGCATTGTAAATATGTTCCATCAAATCTCATTTGATATTCAATAAACCTATTGTGCGACAAAACAAGGATATCGAGATGAATAAACGAACTCTAATTGTGAGTTAATTTCATTACCTGGCAATTCAATCGATGCGTGAAAGTGATCGATGCTTAAACCTTGACGGAAATGTTATTGACGTAAAGCCGTTCGATCCAAAATTTTCTTACGGTTTTTGTAAAACGGTGTTTGGGATTCGGAATGCGTGCTTTGGAATCAATAAACCTACGATGTCGAAGGGTAGAAAACGCAGAGGATAATGGCGAAGTGGGATGTGAGATTTGTGTTGATGAATTACGAAGTCTATGGTGCAGATTGGTTTGATCAGTAACGTAGTGTCGATTGACTTTGATGTCAATCAACTCTGGTTTGTATACGGAATGAATCGGAGAAGTCAATCTAAGAAAAAGCTTACCGGAATCGATGAGAAGTGATGAGATGAAAACTGACTTCGTTGATGACTTCAATGGTTTGAAATGCCATAATTGGAGAATGAAGTGCATCTGTGAAATCAAACGGCGAAGTGGTATAGTACGAAGTGGGTAATCGATTCTCCTTACAGATGCTGAAATGGTCTGATGGAAATCGGTGAGTGGTTGCCTTCGCCATGATCGTGAAGAACAGATGGCGATGATGTAGACGGAAAAGATGATCAGAAACAGGATTCGCTGGGCAGTGAAACATTTGGGAACGACGAAGTCAATTTTGACTTCGTAGTCAACCTTATACCGTTATTCGGATCCCGATTCGTTTATAACCCATTCGGACCCATATCAATGATACTATTCGGACTCAGCCCAACCAAATTCAGAACCCACCCAATCAGACTTCTTTTTGACAGCCCAAAACTCACACTATTTCTTTTTGGGCTACAATGAATAGTGATTGGGTTGGATAATTTTCCGTGGGCTGAATATCTGAAATTCTTTCTCGAGCTACAAAGAGTATTTTGATTCGAATCCGATAAACTTAAGATTGAAAATTTATTTTCGGATTTGGATTGAACCCTCCTAGCTCTACTAGATTCAGTGAACCTGACTTTATCATTCATCTTATCAGGAGGGTTACATCCCCAAATGGAACTGACATCATGTATAATGATCCTTATTTGAAGCATTGGGCAATAACCAGATTCTTATTGAGTACCTTCCACTTTCAACCACCAAACTTGACGTCCAGTCCTTGGTCATCCAATTGCCCAACTAAAATTAACTTAGTTTTAAGTTTTGGAATCACCCTGACATTACGTAAGAACCAAATAGTTCCCAAAGTAGTTTTAACTCTATGTCTCCCATACCCGTTACTTCAAGGGTTTCGTGATACCCAATATTACCTTCCTAAAGTCACTTTTTTTAAGATTCATCATTGCTTCATTGTTGTGGGTAGCATGAAATGAAGCACCATAATCCATTACCAAAGAGTCTACATTATTTTCCACACTGAGTTACAATGCATCATCCTTATAAACATTCTAAGAACATCTTGTTAGCTGCCGACAGTTTCTCATACATGTTCGACAGAGCATCCATCATACCACGCGTCGTGGTTTGCTTCATGATGTTGAAAGCAACGCTCTTTGACAACGAAAATGTAATAACCACCCTATTTTTATTGTTCTTTGAGTTCCAAACGTCTTCATCAGTTTTTCCATTTTCCCCTCCTTGTCACCAAGTACCATATCCAAGTCTTTCTCACATAGCAATGATTCTATTTGCATTTTCCACCAACTAAAATCAGAACCGTTGAACTTCTCAATTACAACCTTGTCTTCAGCCATTAAGACAAATAAGAAACAACTCGAGATAGTGAAATAGAGACAATAATAGCACGACCTGAACTCGACAGGCGGTATACTCGTTTCGTTCAGTGTACTCGTCTGTGACATAAAACCTATCGTGCCTCCAAAACCAAAACAGCGGCAATAACAAAACCGAACAACAATTTTTGATTTTTAACGGCCAAAAATTTTTGACAGATATGACGGTTGTACAATACCCTCAAAACCTCGCTCCGATACCAATTCTTATGAATCAGACAGGGTACACGTAGCGGAAACACTATCACACATACACGAAAGTAGAAAATAAAGCAATAAAGAACACAAGGATTTTACGTGGTTTGGATTTGATGTAAATCCTACATCCACGGGCTACAACTAGGTTATATATATATATATATATATATATATATATATATATATATATATATATATATATATATATATAGAGAGAGAGAGAGAGTTAGTATTGAATACATTTGGTAATTATTGTTGATTGTAGGACCAAATGTGGAGCGTCCGATCGAAATGATCAACGGTGTTAGGTTTAAGGGCCTAATTGTAAAATTATAACAATTGATTAATCAGAATTTTCAATAAAACCTTATACATGGTATTTTAGTCTAATAATAAATATTTAAAAAAGGAAATATCCAATTTATCTCCTATTTTGTGAGATTACGTGAATAAAAACTGAAAATTACAGTACCTTCGAATTCCTTCGAATTCTCAGAGAATAGTTTGTGGGTTTTTAAATTAATTACAGTATATTCGAATTCCTTGAGAATACATCAAATTTCTTGAATCATTCTCAGAGAATTGATTTACTTGTGACAAAAAAATGTATTATTCTCCTAGAATGAGCTTACTAAAACACAAACCAATAAAAAACTAACACCCATTCTCAGAGAATGGACTTACCAAAACACAAAACCAATAAAAACGAACACCCATTCTCAGATAATGGACTTACCAAAACACAAACCAATAAAAACTAACACCTATTCTGAAAGAATATTCACATAAACCACATTATCATTCTCAAAAATACTACAATTCTCAAAGAATACATATGTTTTCATTATAACATATATTTACAGTAAAGATCTTACATAAAACCATACTACCATTCTGAAATAATATTACGACTATTGGCTTTGATGATGGCCGTTGCAATATCATATTGATTGATCGAGATCCTAGCCAAATCAACATTACTATTTTCTGCGGCAATATACAACGTCGTATCACTAGCTTTTCCAAACACCCATGAAGAATGAATAAAATTATTTTATCACAGAAGGAAAATATTCTATCAAATGAACTTCCCAAACTCCATTATTGATGGATTAAAATCTCCTGTACCTCAAATTTATGTCCTGCGCATACAAAAATAATTATGAATCATTATTATAAAATAAAAACAAGTGATGAGAATGCCTAATTTTCTAAGCGTCAATCTAACAAGTAAGTGGATGGAATTTAAAAACCATTATAACGAATCATAATGAAAACTACAAAACATGAAAGAATTTCAATGAAAATGAAATAGGGTTTTAATAATGCGAGGAAAAACATAGGATGAGGGAAAAATTACCTTGGCTTTGATGACGGAAAACGCAGATTATTCATTTCCTGGTATATATTCTATGCGATGGTGGATGAAGGAGGGGAGGAAGTCGGCGGCGATGGTGGATGACGCAGGATAGGAAACGGCTGCCGATTGAAGATGTGAGAGAAGAGAGAGGATAAATAGGGTTGATAAATTGCGTTCCATAAATATAGGCATTTAATTTGGGCAACTAATTAATTAATTAATTGAATTAATATTTATATTATATAAATGGACTAATTTGCCCTTATCAAATGATTGGTCCAGAATTAGTCTTACAATCACACAATATTTAGAAAATGTATTTGAACCTAAGGGTTGGGTTCAATAGAGAACAAATTTAAAACAAGGAACCAAGGAACCAATCGTGTGGTCGGAATGCAAAGGATCTACGGCCATAAAAAAGGATGTACATTTATTAGTTAGACGCCAATGTAGAGGATTATAGCAAAAACCCACTTCGTTTTTTATGTTTTTTTAAATTTTAAGATTATTCTTTTTTCGAAAAAAAAACTAAAAATACCAAAATTCATAATGTTTCATCATCTTTAAATAGACATCCATATTCATATACATTTTTTTTTTGGTTTTTTATAATTCAAGTTCGTCCAGATTCACCACGCGAATCTGAACTGTACTGTATTGTTTTAAATAAACATTCCTTCACATATATATAACAATTCTATTCGATTTATTCAATAATTTTTGACCAATCACATGTGAATTTTTAGGAAATCATTTTGAATTTCAGTTAATTCAATTGTATATGACATCAAATCGTTGAAATAGTAAAAATATAAGTGATTTTTCTTGAATTCACATCTAAATCTAAGAATGTTTTTAAATTTACATGAGTTGTTATTGAATTATTTACAATTATTGAAAAAAATTGAATTCAATGACTATTTACATGTGAATTATCTTCCATACAAATTTACTACAGTTTATATTTACATTGTGAATTTTAACTGTTTTTTGTTTTATACATGTTAATTCACATATAAATGGTAATTGTACCTGGCTTTTTCAACATTTTTTTATCATCCACATATGAATTTTAAGCAAATTAATTTATGAATCTAAATTAATTCATTTGTGTATGATTAAAAGGTCAAAAATAGTGTGCATCTAGTTTAGATATATTAATTCACATATAAATGATAATTGTATCCTATTTTTTCAGCAATTTTTTGTTCATTCGCGTAAGTTTAAGTAAATTAATTTGTGAATCTTACTTAATTCAATTGTATATTATCAAAATGTTGAAATTGTAAAGAATATAAACGAATTTACTTAAATTCGATATGAAATTTTAGTGAGATTCACGTCTGAATCTAAAAGTGTATTTAAATTCACATAAGTTGTTATTGAATGATCAATGATTGTTGAAAAAAATAATTTCAATGATCATTCACAAATGAATAATCTTCTATAACACTTGTTATAGTTCAGATTCACATTGATTAAGTGTTGTGAATCTGAACAAGATTTTTTAATATTTTTTTTCATTTTTACTATATTGATATGGATATCTATTGAAAGAGAATAAAAAATTATGAATTTTGATATATTCGATTTTTTATTTCGATAAAAAATAAGCTCTAAAAATAAAAAATAAATAAAAAACGAAGTGAGTTTTTTGGAATTATCCGCTACATGTGCGTTCAATTAACAAATTTACAACCTTATCTCCGGCCGTCGATCATTTGAATTCCGACGCTCACGATTGGTTCATTGGTTCCTTGTTTTATTTTGGTTCTCTATTGAACTTTTATCTATATATATATATATATATATATATATATATATATATATATATATATATATATATATATATATATATATATATATATATATATATATATATCGATTAGAAACATAATCATTATCTGGTTTTGGCTTTGGTTTTGGTTTTGCTCTTACTTTAATGATTACGTTTTTCATGATTACAGTTTCAATAAAGAAAAATTATTTTATATAATTTTTTCTTAATACCTCCAGATTGCACCTAATCATACATGGCATCCAATAGGATTACCTTCTTTCAGCCTTACTATTTGTTAATCACATTCACGAAGCTTTACACAAACCATCTGTTATTTTGAATATAATAACCTCAAAATCTATATAAAATGACTAAAATCGACCATTTTCCATTTTTATTTTTTATTAAAAAACCTTCCAACCACAAGAAAGTGATCCAAGTGGTTATGAAATCGAATCTATGCTCCATCATTTGGAAAGGCCATTACAACTTAAAATAACATACAATATAAAAGCATTATTATGCGATTTTTGTAATATATTTATCAAAATTTCAAAATGCTAACATCATTCATGAAGAAGTTTCAACAGAGGCATCCCAGTTTCAAAATAAGGCAGGCATTATCCCCAAAGTTGAATCTTTCATGTAAAGACTATATTAAGATTAGCTTAATAGTATGCAAGTATTATAAT
The DNA here is from genome assembly GCA_023525715.1 of Cichorium intybus. Lineage (NCBI taxonomy): Eukaryota > Viridiplantae > Streptophyta > Magnoliopsida > Asterales > Asteraceae > Cichorium > Cichorium intybus. Next base: position 129,170,895 of record CM042012.1, on the reverse strand, counting down.
ATCATTATTTAAGTATTATCTATTATGTCATATATGACTAAGCTTGTTGGGCCGCCTCTTGATATTGGAATGTTCGGTTAGATTCATGTCGTTCTCCTTCCAATCTTTCAAAGAACCCAGTTGGAAAGAAAGGTAAAGCTAATATGAAACAAGCAACAAAGATCTTTTAGAAGTGAAAATCTGACAAAGAGTTGTTCAAATATTTGGGGAGTGGAAAGATGTAACAAAAGAAACATGTTGGTGTTCAATATCTAGTGCATTGCTCATGAATAGGTTAGGAAATTCATCATCAAAACTCTTGAAACATGATATAACACGTTTACATCAGTCATAAGGAATATAAATTCAATTTTATTATGTCTCTCTAATACTAATCATTGGATTATTAATAATCAGTTTTAACATACAATCCATACATCGGTTCGCTATTTTCGACCCTGTAATAAAGATGTGAGGGTGACTACACTCCTCTAGATTATGTGATGCAACTTTGACATTGTTTTGTAGAATTACCAATTCTAGTGAAAAACCATTCAAAAAAAGATTAATATTGTTCGATATAGCATATTGTCAAACACCTAGCATGCATGAATGAAATGTTGAAGGATCATCACTAGCTCAATCAAGACAAGCCTAACAAGTTTAGCCCAATATCTAGAAGGAGTTGGAATGTTCTAGAAGATTCTAGAACATTGTGGAAGAATCTAGAACGTACCAGAAGAATCTAGAATAATCTAGAAAGGCATGGAAGACCCAGGAAGGTTGCGGAACCTTCTGGAAGATCCTAGAAGGCACCGGAACATCCTAGACTACTCTAGAACATGGTAGAACGTTCTAGAAGCATATAGAAGCTAGTAATAGATATAGTGTATGCTAGATAGTTCTAGAATGATCTTGTAAGTACTAAGTATGTAGGATGTTCTAGAAAATTCCTAAGAGGAGGTGGAAACACCTATAAATAGGGGTGGAGCTCATTTGCTCCAAACCATCCAAGAAACACTCCACGAAAGAAAAGTATAGTAGTCTCTCAAAAAGTGTAATATCTTCCTAAGTGGTCTTAATAAAAGTGTTTGTGTTTCCCACAAGAAGATAGTCGTGCTCAACAATCTGGTATCAGAGCAAGGTTTCTTGATATTGTTAGTAAGTGTTTCTTCTTGTTGTGAGTAGTCTGTGACTCTGCAAGTTTGGTATCAAAACAAGCTTGTTTGGTATTACTGAGGTACTACCAACACGATGGGTGATCTCCAAGTTGTGGGAGGAATCAAGAAACTCAACAACAACAACTACAACACGTGGGCAACATGCATGATGTCCTACTTACAAGGACAAGACCTTTGGGAGGTCGTTGGCGGAAGAGAAACTACACCGCCAGTAGAAGATGTTAATGGCGCATTGCGCAAATGGAAAGTCAAAGCAGGCAAAGCAATGTTTGCCTTGAAGACCACAGTTGAAGAAGAGATGTTGGAACATATTCGGGACGTGAAGACACCGAAAGAAGCATGGGACACGTTTGTGACACTTTTCTCAAAGAAGAATGATACGAGACTACAACTTTTGGAGAACGAGCTATTATCAATCTCACAACATGACATGACGATTGCTCAGTATTTCCACAATGTCAAATCTATATGTCGGGAGATTACTGAACTAGATCCAAATTCTGTCATCAGAGAATCTCGAATGAAGAGGATCATCATCCATGGACTGAGACCGGAATATAGAAGCTTCGTTATTGCTGTACAAGGATGGTCCGTTCAACCATCTCTTGTAGAATTTGAGAACTTGCTAGCTAGTCAAGAAGCCATGGCTAAGCAAATGGGCAACATCACATTGAAGAGTGAAGATGAAGCGCTCTACACAAGTAAAAGTCAGAGAAATTTCAAGCCGATTGCTAAAGGTGGATACAAAAATACCGACAAAGAAAAATGTCATCAAAGAACCACACAACCATGGAGAACTCAAAAGACCGACCACAAGAGTTCTCGAGGGAAGAGGTTCGAAGGCAATTGCAATAATTGTGGAAAGTGGGGCCACATGTCCAAAGATTGTTGGTCCAAGAAAAAGTCCATCGAAAATAACACAGCAACTTCCGAAAAGGAAATTGAAGATGAATGGGATGCTGAGGCCCTATATGCCATGGAAGAAAATGAGCTAGCACTCATGGCAACGATGAGAGAGCATATTGATTATGAGAAAGACTGGATCATTGATTCAGGTTGCTCAAACCACATGACTAGTGACGTGCACGCAGAGGTCGTCATGCGGTCAAAAATAAGAGATAACCTAACATTTACTAGTATAGTGGAGTCAGGGTCGATCCACAGGAGCTACGTGGTCAGCCTAGATGAGAGATTACCAACTGATAGTGTCACGGCTATAGTCGGAGGAACTAATTTCTATCTTTCTACCTTGAACAATATTCAAACACCCAAGCCAAGCTTAGCTATTTCCAAATAACCTAGTTACTTTCTGAACTCAGAAGTACGTCTCTGGATCAGAAGCAATTGAAGGCATTCAAACTAGCAAAACCAAGCACAGCATAAACTAGCTAATAACTACAGTTCTATGAGACAGTTAAGAGCTAAGGTTTAATGCCTAACCTAACCAAGTTAGCTACTGTTTTCAGCAAAGGAAAACAGTCCCAACCAAGTCACAAACAAGTTCAATCACAATCAAACAACCAAATCACAAACTAACATCCAAAACACCGAAAAATCAATATTAACATTAACCGAATGATTTCATTCACTCAAACCAATATCCAAACATCAAAATCAGTAGCTAAACACTACTAAAAACAGTACCCTAAGCTGGAGATCAATGGTTGTCACACCCAAAGATTCAACTCAAGCTTACAAATGTTTAACTAAAATGAAATAAAATCTAAAACATGAAAATACCAAATTATAGCTTCTGAAATGGGATCCTCGAGTCAAAGAGCTTCTAGGTCGATGTTTACACCAGGTCTTTGCTAGGGTTTTCGGCTGGAAATGCCTCTATTTATAGTTACAAATTTCCCGTGACCGCGCCGCGCAAATGTGAAACCCGCGGCGCGCGTACTTATCCGTTCCCCGTTTTTTCATCATTTAAATGTGTTCCACCGCCTTACATCCGCGTCGCGCAGGAGATAAATCCGCGGCGCGCGTACGTCTTCTCTTGATTTTTCATTCTTTCCATACTTTTTCCTTTTTGTACACTTTTAGTCCCTGTTTCTGTTCTTTTTCTCCAGACAAGTCCTAACACGAAAAGTGAGAATACCCATGCATATTTGATATAATTTTACCAAGAACAGGGCTCAACAACGCCTAAAATACTTGATATCACTAGGCGTTGTCAAACACCCCACACTTGTGCCTTGCTTGTCCCCAAGCAAGAGAGTTTTTAATAAATTATAATAGAGAATCGAACAGTTTTTGAATGTGTTTAGTTTCAAAGCTTATTGTTCTTCGAGTTAGAATGGAATAGTTTGTGAAAACATAATTGAGTCGTTCTTTGGAATTCATGGCTTTCTAAAGAACCCTTGATTACAAACTTTCTGTCCACAACATAGTGTACTTACTCGTTCAGATTCTAAAGGCCATTAAGGAATTGTCCATGACTTTCGATGTTGTCCGTGTAGCGAGCTTTCAGAAATACCATCCCAGACCAGACGATCTTAGGTGGTAAGGTGCATAAGGCCCACCCATTTTAGACTTACTGGCTCGAACAACAAAGGCCACTGATTGACTTTTCCTTCCTAAATTCCAATCCTAAAACGGCTCAACCTTCTAAACTCGTAAAACTCAACTTATTTGACTAACTAATAGCATGATCACAACTAAACAGTATTTCTTGAAAAATACTAATGCTATCACAATCACAAACCATTCATTTCAAAATTGCAATTCATTAAAAATTTTGAAAAATATTGCTAAAAATCTTGAAAATCGGTCATTTCCTGCAAAAATTTCAAAAATACTCTTTCGACCGTCCACACCCCACACTTAAAACCGTACAACGTCCCCGTTGTACAAAAAATTATTTCAAGGCAAGGGAGAAAGAGTTACCCCTTTTTGGACGATGGACTGCTTGGTGCTCAATATCACAGGTATAATGCGTACAAAAAGATCCCTGATTCATATGTTGGAGTTGTAGCGCTACAGTAGGACACACTGGTGGTCAAGACAAGTGGAGGGGGCACGGTGACCCCACACTTATCTGAGACAACTCCCTCTCAATTTGGTATATCATGCACAACTTAACAAATAAATTAAAACACACATGACAGAAAAAAGAAAATAATATACAAATAGATGTGTTATAAGTTTATACATGTAAAAGAAAATAAAAGAAAGAAAGAAAGAAAAAGAAAACATCAATCACTACCCGGCGGCCTGGATGGTCCAGCCTCATGATCGTGGGACCTGGCTGGGAATGGTCGGGGACGCTGACCCTGGGCTGATGCGATCTGTATAAGTACCTCCCTAATCCACTCGAGCTGGTCCTGGGTCCTCGAGAGCTGGTCCTCGATCCTCGTGACTCTGGCCTCCAGCCGGCTAAGGGCTGGTGAGTCATCCTGCTGTGGCTGTGGCTATGCCGACTCTGGTGCTGCTGGCTCTGGTCTCCGGCGTCTCCTGCCAGGCTGGGCATATGCAGGCTGGGGTGCCTGAAGAGGCTCGATCGGAGCCCGGATGTACTGCCCTGGTCGCTGCTGCTCAATGAGCAACATCCTCTCCAAAGTGCATGCTGGAGTGCGTGATGGAGGCAGAGCAGTCAAAGAGGCAGCTACTGGGGCAGTAAGGATGCCATACGAACGGGCCAGGCGGGTAATGAAGTACCCCCTGGCTAATGGGCTGCTGGCGGAGGCGCCGGTCGCGTGGGTGGAGAGAGCGATCGCGAGGGCAAAGGGTAGATGGAGGAATCAGGACGGGTCGAGGAGAACCCACAAAAATATCATGTCATCGCCTGACACCTTCTCGCCCCCCTCCCGATGCATGATGGATGTGGAGACGATGCGGTGCATGAGACGATGAAGAGGATCACGCAAGTGGCTCTCCCTCGAGGCCCCAGCGTCATACCTGACGTTGGAAAGCGGTGCCCAAACCTCCATGTTGGGAGGGCGCTCCGGCTCCCCCTGAGTGCATGACCCGAAGAACCGGGTGAAGAAACGGTGCTGGAGGTCCGCTGGCGTGTAAATACCCGTGCGCCTCCTGAACTCCCGGAGGTTGCACTCCCGGTGCACACCTCCCAAGCGAAAACGTACCATCCTGGAGCGTGGGTCTCCCGCCCTGGGAGCGAAATGGACAGTGGAGATGAACTCCAATAGCAACTCCGTGTAGACCACGTCCTCATCCGTGGCCATGATCCTGTCCCAGCCACGGCATGTGAATGATGCCTCCTCGTGGGTCCAGGTGCGATGTAGGAATGGCTCAATCGCACCCCAGAGCCCAGCGTCCCTCAGGATGTCTCGGTCTATGACTGTCGCCTCAAGGACCCGGCGATGAATCAAAGCGTCCCTCCGCGAGGTATACTCCACCGAAGTGTCAAGCTCAGTGGGGAACTGAAGGAAGGCATGGTCCAACCTGAACATCATCTGCAAAAGAAAATATAGCCACAAAACAAAAAATTTTGCAAAATCAGTCCTTTTCCTTCCCCACCGTACCGCGGCGCGGCCCAAGAGCAAGGGCGCGGCGCGGCGTACGCCTGTTTAAAAACCCGGGATCAAATCCCCATTTTAACCTGCTAAATCTCAATTTAATGATACCACAAGGTAGCCTAGGTTCCGATTAGCTCATCTAGGGTGTCCATTTGGCAAAACAAACACCCTATGGGCTAGCATTAGTGATTCTAAGTTTTTGAACTTTTTGGAATAAAACCCTAAAATTAACTACCTAATAACTAGTTTAAACAGCTAATAGATAGTTAAAAGAGTGTACCTCGGTAGTAGAAACACAATAAGCAAGAAAAAATGCGGGAAATTTTTGATCACCAGAGCTCCGAGTCGTGTGATTTGACTTGTGAGCCGCGGCTCACTGGATAAAGGCAAAAACCGTCTGATCGTTTCCCGCGGCGCGCATTTATCGTTTCCGCGGCGCGCGTGTCGCTAATTCAACCCCTGCGCATCGGGTTGAGTTTCGAACCCGCGTCGCGCAATTCAAAAACCCGCGGCGCGGTCTTGAAGATTTCAAAACCTTTTCACACGACCCCACACTTGCTTCAAACCACTAATACCTGCAAACGATTGATGTATTTTCTAAATTAATCCTAAGAAATATAAAACCTACTTATGACACGATGGGTTGCCTCCCAACAAGCGCTAAGTTTAACGTCTTCAGCCAGACGTACTGCTCCTAAGCTGACCCTTCTTCTTCTTGACCTCTTGATGACATTTGCTGATATTCTGGCATGAAGTTATTAGCCATCATCGTCATAAGGGATGTGAGTTGGGTCATCCGATCACTCACACCATTGATCCATTGTTGTTGAGATTTCAATAGCTCGAAAACATTCGCATCTCGTTTTCTGGATTCTCTTTCGTATTGCTGATGCCTTGCTTCCATCATCTCTATCATTTCCAGCAGTTGTTCCTTGTCGATGGCGGACAGCGGGTGGTTTTTGGTCTCCTTTAAAACTTCTTCCTTTCCACCCTCCCCCGTACGTGTCCATATCTTTTCTTTGCTTCTGGTTCCTGGCTCCATTAATGTTTTTCTGTCTGCTGATTTGCCATTTTCCTCTGAGGGTAATGATATCGGGTTCCCAAACATATTCAATCTCCTTTTCCTGGTCCCGAAGAAAATATCCATGTCTCCAGTCTTGCAGTCGATCACTAAACCAGCAATAGCTAGGAATGGCCGTCCTAAGATAAGCGCAGGTGCATCGTCCGGACTTTCATATTCCATCACCAGAAAATCCAAGGGGTAGAAAAAGTCGCCAACTTTGACTATGACATTGGTTAGCTTTCCCCTAGATACCTTAGTTGATTGGTCAGCCAACTGCAGTACAACTTCAGCTGGCTCGATTTCTTCATTCTTGTATTTATCATACAGATATCCCGGCAAGATGTTAACACTTGCTCCCAAATCTAGTAAGGTGTTTCGAATAACCACGTCCCCTACGGTTGTAGTGATCAATGGTGATCCGGGGTCCTTCTCCTTCTGGGGTAGTGTTCCCAATAATGCTTCGCTAGCCCTCATAGTCAATCTCACCGTTTTCGGTGTAGGTACCTTGTTCTTCCCATTTTGTTCGCACATTTCTTGTAAAATCCTGGTGTCCTCGGGGGCATCCTTAAGCTCATCCCATAGGGGCTGATTCATTAAGGGTCCCGTTGATCTAGTTGCTTCCTGCTTCTTCTTTTCTTTCTTATTCTTCTTCTTTTGCTTGATCCCTGCAATCGTTGGTTGCTCTTCCTTTTGGACATTTTCATCTATTTCGGGTTGAGTGCCATTCTCAACCGGAACTCCTCCTTCTTTACCTTCCTCGCTCTTTAAAGCCTTTCCTTCTTCCCCTGGTTCCACTTCATTTCCTACCTCGAACAAATCCTCCAGAGTAACCTTTCGCCATCCTGATTCAACAGTATTGACTTGCTCCTTCCCTGGACGTTGATTATGAGTAGGATTGACTTCAGTAGCACTAGGCAATTTGCCATTATCTCTCTTTTGTTGGTCCATATTTGCGATGGCCTTTGCGTTAGCCTGAGATTGTTGTTGTGTTGCTGTGACCATATCATACATCTTTGATATCATCTCTTCTTGGGTACCTGGAGCATTGTTGGTAGCGTTGGTAGGTCCCCTGTTGTTGTTGTTGTTGTTGTTTCCATTGTTTGTAGGCTGCTGGTTTCTAGGCTGACTATTCGATTGATTCTGATAATTGTTCTGCCTGAAATTTTGTTGTTGTCCTTGGTTGTATGGCCTGTAGGGTCGTCCATTATTGTGTTGACCTTGACCCTGGCCATAAACTTGATTAGCTTCCTGCATCCTAGATCCTCCTTGACCTTCTTGTGACGAATTTGGCGGTCCATTTTGTAATGTTGCCATAAGCCTATCAAACTTCCTGTTCAATTCACTGATTTCCTTTTTCACTTCTTTTTTCCAATCAGCATCAACTCCTACTGCTGCCGCCGTACTTGTAGTCTTCCTGGTGGAGAAGTTTGCTTTGGAGCCATTACTCAACTGCTCCAAAAACTGCCAGGCTTCTTCTGGATCTTGCCACATAAATGTCCCGCTTGACGAGGCATTTATCATGGCTTGGTGTGTCTCGCTAACTCCCTCGAAGAATAATTTGACCAATTGCCATCTGGGAATCTCGTGATGTGGACAAGATCGCAGTAACTCCTTCAATCTGTCAAAAGCTTCATGAAAAGCCTCTCCAGGCTTTTGCTGAAAATCCTGGATAACTCTTCTGATTTCAGTTGTTTTGCTCGCTGGGTAAAATTCCTGAAGGAACTTCGCCTTGAGCTGATCCCACGTAGTGATACTGTTTGATGGTAACGACGTGAACCAATACTTTGCTTTGTCCTTAAGAGTAAACGGGAACAGTCTAAGCCTAAAAATATTTCTATTTGTGTTTCTGGGATTGTTAGCATTAGCGATCGCTAAGAATTCATATAAATGATTATAGGGATCATCCTGCTTATATCCTCTGAACTCTGGTAATATTCCTAATAACTGGGGTCTAATCTCTACCTGCGAATCTACGTTATCAGGAATATAGATCGGCGATGAATCATCATATTCCCTCGGTTGGAAATGTGATGCAACCGATTGCCGTCTCGGTTGTGCAAAATGTAAGGGTTGAGCGGGGTTACCGTAAAGATGATCATTGTGTTCCCGCTGACCTGGTTGGTATGGTGGTGCTCGCCTGGGAGGTCCCCGACCTCGGTTCTATTGTGGTTACGGTGCCGGTGGCACCCATCCTTCGTCTTCCTCGTCGTACACTTCCTCCGTCTATGGGTATTGGTATTGCGGTTGAGGCGGTGGTTGGAAGTGTGTAGGCTGTGTTGGTTGGTATGTAGGTTGAGGTTTAAAGAGGGCTGGTTGTGGTTGTGATGTTGGTGTATGCTGTCTAGGAGTTGGGGTGCCATCTCGGGTCGGCTCTCCCCAAGTCATAGCAGATGTAAAGGGGTTGGTGGATTGTGGTTGAGAAGCGGGTAAGAATGGTGGAATAGATGGCGGAGTGCATGATGGTATGGGTGTAGGGGCTGAAACTACACCACCAGACGCACTCGAACTTCCAAATTGGAATTCTGATAATGGGGGAATAGAAAACCTCCCCGTTGCCTCTCCTGACGGATCCTGGGCAACACTAACCGGACTACTGCTAACTTGACTATAATTCATGATGCTTAAACGCCTACGGGCACGGAGTTTGCGCGCAGTACGTTCAATTTCAGAATCAAACTGTAATGGGGATGATTGTTCTCCCCTGCGGGTACGCATGCACTAATGCAACACGCCCACAAAAATCAAAATCAAAATGAAATTAACCCAAAAATGAAAATTCAAAAAGCAAGAAACAAATTCCTACTACTCACCTATTCTAAGCTCACAGCTCCCCGGCAACGGCGCCAAAATTTGACGTGCACGCAGAGGTCGTCATGCGGTCAAAAATAAGAGATAACCTAACATTCACTAGTATAGTGGAGTCAGGGTCGATCCACAGGAGCTACGTGGTCAGCCTAGATGAGAGATTACCAACTGATAGTGTCACGGCTATAGTCGGAGGAACTAATTTCTATCTTTCTACCTTGAACAATATTCAAACACCCAAGCCAAGCTTAGCTATTTCCAAATAACCTAGTTACTTTCTGAACTCAGAAGTACGTCTCTGGATCAGAAGCAATTGAAGGCATTCAAACTAGCAAAACCAAGCACAACATAAACTAGCTAATAACTACAGTTCTATGAGACAGTTAAGAGCTAAGGTTTAATGCCTAACCTAACCAAGTTAGCTACTGTTTTCAGCAAAGGAAAACAGTCCCAACCAAGTCACAAACAAGTTCAATCACAATCAAACAACCAAATCACAAACTAACATCCAAAACACCGAAAAATCAATATTAACATTAACCGAATGATTTCATTCACTCAAACCAATATCCAAACATCAAAATCAGTAGCTAAACACTACTAAAAACAGTACCCTAAGCTGGAGATCAATGGTTGTCACACCCAAAGATTCAACTCAAGCTTACAAATGTTTAACTAAAATGAAATAAAATCTAAAACATGAAAATACCAAATTATAGCTTCTGAAATGGGATCCTCGAGTCAAAGAGCTTCTAGGTCGATGTTTACACCAGGTCTTTGCTAGGGTTTTCGGCTGGAAATGCCTCTATTTATAGTTGCAAATTTCCCGTGACCGCGCCGCGCAAATGTGAAACCCGCGGCGCGCGTACTTATCCGTTCCCCGTTTTTTCGTCATTTAAATGTGTTCCACCGCCTTACATCCGCGTCGCGCAGGAGATAAATCCGCGGCACGCGTACGTCTTCTCTTGATTTTTCATTCTTTCCATACTTTTTCCTTTTTGTACACTTTTAGTCCCTGTTTCTGTTCTTTTTCTCCAGACAAGTCCTGACACGAAAAGTGAGAATACCCATGCATATTTGATATAATTTTACCAAGAACAGGGCTCAACAACGCCTAAAATACTTGATATCACTAGGCGTTGTCAACTAGCGATCAGAAGAAATTACAAAAGTTGAAGGAGTACAAAAGGAGTCGTGTGGTACTTACAGCTAACAATTCTCGGTTGCCGATTGCTCATATTGGAAACACAAAAATCGTGCCTAGTAATGAATCTGACTTGGTGTCACTACAAAATGCCTTTCATGTGCCGAGTATGAAGAAGAACTTGTTGTCAGTGTCACAACTAACATCATCAGGAAACTACGTCTTATTTGGGCCACAAGATGTGAAGGTCTATAAAGATCTTAAGATCTTCGAAAAGCCAACAATAGAAAGACGGAGAGTGGAGTCTGTTTATGTGCTCTCAGCAGAGTCTGCCTATGTAGAGAAGACTCGAAAGAATGAGACAGCTGATCTGTGGCATGCGAGGTTGGGACACGTTGGCTATCACAAATTGAAGGTAATAATAGAAAAATCCATGCTCAAAGGCCTACCTCAACTTGAAGTCAAAACAGATGTTGTCTGTGCTGGATGCCAGTATGGTAAAGCTCATCAATTACCATATAAGGAGTCAAAGTTCAGAGCAAAGAAGCCGCTAGAGTTAATTCACTCGGATGTGTTTGGCCCAGTCAAGCAAACATCAGTCAGTGGGATGCGGTACATGTTGACATTTATTGATGACTACTCAAGATATGTATGGGTTTTCTTCATGAAAGAAAAGTCTGAATCATTCTCAAAGTTTAAAGAATTCAAGACAACAGTTGAAGGAGAAGTGGGAATGAAGATCCGTTGTTTACGCTCGGATAACGGGGGAGAATACAACTCAGAAGAATTTAAACAAAATCTGAAAGAATGTGGAATACGTCATCAGTACACATGTGCCAACACACCCCAACAAAATGGTGTAGCGGAGAGAAAGAATCGACATCTTGCAGAAATTTGTCGAAGCATGCTACACGCGAAAAATGTCCCAGGAAGATTTTGGGCTGAAGCAATGCGAACTGCTGCCCATGTGATCAATAAACTTCCCCAACCAAGGTTAGGTTTCATCTCATCGTTTGAGATACTATGGAACATGAAACCTACAGTTAGCTACTTCCGAGTATTTGGATGCGTTTGCTACGTATTTGTGCCTAGTCATTTACGTAGCAAGTTCGACAAGAAAGCAGTCAGGTGTATATTTGTTGGATACGACAATCAAAGAAAAGGGTGGAAGTGCTGTGATCCAACAAATGGAAGATGTTATACCTCAAGAGATGTAGTATTTGATGAAGCATCTTCATGGTGGTCCTCGGAGAAGAAAGTCTTACCTGACTCCAAAGACATTGAAGAAACTATACAACGGAAGATGGGGGAGCAAACTACATACATTTGGTCAAGTGTTGATGCGCCCGAAGACCAAAGTGACACTGATAATAGCGAGCAAGAAGTAACACAACCATATGACGTTACTGAGACGGAAACACCACCTACACAACTGAGAAGGTCAGAAAGAATCCCAAAGCTAAATCCCAAGTATGCTAATGCGGCAATTTTAGATGACGGTGTTAAAGAGCCAGACACATATGAAGAAGCATCACAAAGCAAAGTTTGGCAAAAGGCTATGGAAGAAGAGATTACAGCCTTAGAGCATAATCAAACTTGGGAGCTTGTGCCAAAACCAAGAGACATCAAACCCATATCTTGTAAGTGGGTTTACAAAATAAAGCGTCGCCCAGATGGATCAATCGAGAGATATAAGGCTCGCTTAGTAGCTCGGGGGTTCTCTCAACAGTATGGACTAGACTATGATGAAACGTTTAGTCCAGTGGCAAAGATCACTACTGTACGAGTTCTGCTCGCACTTGCAGCTAGTAAAGACTAGAAATTGTGGTAGATGGATGAGAAGAATGCTTTCTTGCATGGGGAGTTGGACCGAGAAATCTACATGAACCAACCAAAGGGATTTGAGGATACAACTAATTCCAATCGAGTGTGCAAGTTGAGAAAAGCACTTTATGGGTTGAAGCAGGCGCCAAGAGCTTGGTATGGCAAGATTGCTGAATTTCTTACCCGCAGCGGCTATTCAGTTGCACATGCAGACTCAAGCCTGTTCATCAAAGAAAAAGAAGGAAAACTAGCAGTTGTCTTGGTCTATGTGGATGATTTGATCATCACTGGGGATGCCGAAAGGGAAATTCGTCTAACAAGAGAAAATCTATCGGTTCGCTTCCAAATGAAGGAGTTAGGAGAGCTTAAACACTTCTTGGGACTAGAAGTTGATCGCACAACAGAAGGGCTGTTTCTCTGCCAACAGAAATATACAAGAGATATACTCCAGAAGTTTGGCATGTTAGAATGCAAGCCAGTCTCAACACCGATAGAGCCAAATGCTAAGATATGTGTACACGAAGGAAAAAAGATGGAAGATGGAACAATGTACCGACAACTGGTGGGTAGTCTTATTTACCTAACTCTGACTCGGCCCGACATTTCTTATGCCGTTGGAGTTATGAGTCGGTACATGCAAAGTCCGAAAAAGCCTCATTTGGATGCTGCTCGAAGGATCTTAAGATACATTAAAGGAACGATTGACTATGGTCTCTTGTACAAAAGAGGAGAAGATTGCAAACTAGTTGGATATTGTGATGCAGACTATGCAGGAGACCATGATACCCAAAGGTCAACCACTGGGTATGTTTTCAAGCTCGGGTCAGGAACAATTTCCTGGTGCAGCAAAAGACAACCAACAATATCATTGTCTACTATAGAAGCAGAGTACAAAGCAGCAGCTGTAGCAGCTCAAGAAAGTACTTGGTTGGTACTCTTAATGGAGGATTTGCATCAGAAAGTTGACTATGCGGTACCACTTTATTGTGACAACCAATCTGCGATCTGTCTTGCTGAAAATCTGGTATTTCATGCTAGAACAAAGCATGTGGAAGTGCAATATCATTTTGTCAGAGAAAAAGTTTTGAATGAAGAAATCAAGATGCGGCATATCAAGACGGATGAACAAGTAGCCGACTTGTTTACTAAAGGGCTAAGTACTGGAAAATGTGAGGGCTTTCGTTGTCAGCTGAACATGGTACGACGAATGGGGGCTAGTGCTGAGGGGGAGTGTTGAAGGATCATCACTAGCCCAATCAAGACAAGCCCAACAAGTTTAGCCCAATATCTAGAAGAGTTTGAATGTTCTAGAAGATTCTAGAACATTGTGGAAGAATCTAGAACGTACCAGAAGAATCTAGAATAATCTAGAAAGGCATGGAAGACCCAGGAAGGTTGCGGAACCTTCTAGAAGATCCTAGACTACTCTAGAACATGGTAGAACGTTCTAGAAGCATATAGAAGCTAGTAATAGATATAGTGTATGCTAGATAGTTCTAGAATGATCTTGTAAGTACTAAGTATGTAGGATGTTCTAGAAAATTCCTAAGAGGAGGTGGAAACACCTATAAATAGGGGTGGAGCTCATTTGCTCCAAACCATCCAAGAAACACTCCACGAAAGCAAAGTATAGTAGTCTCTCAAAAAGTGTAATATCTTCCTAAGTGGTCTTAATAAAAGTGTTTGTGTTTCCCACAAGAAGATAGTCGTGCTCAACATGAAAATGCTAATAATTTCAACAGGCAAACATCCAAGATTTTAACATTTACTTGGACAATATATGCGAGAAATAAGCACCGATCCAAAAGGTGGCCGCTACAGGACAGCCATGGCGGAAGGGGTTTGCATAGGCAGCGGCCTCCTATCTGTGAATAAAGATGATTTGGGACCAATTTAGAATTGGACAAAGACCGGGCCTAGGAAAATTACACCAAAAGGTACTCATTTTAACAGTAGTGTTGACCCGTATACATTTTTCTTCTAATATTGTCTTCCAAATATCCAACCTATCATTCAACTCAGTTCTAGTTTCCGCCACCAACACAATATTATCTTCAAAAAAGCATATAATGGCGGTTAAATTCTTGAAATTTTATGTAACTTGATTAAATTCTATATTTATCTCTCCAACTTCTATATTTATCAAATAACATGATTAAGACCCTTCTTTCATGTTTATGGATCAACTTGATTAAATTCTTGAAATTCTAGATCTCTATTGCAAAAACATTCATGTCACAATGATTATTGAAGGTCGGTTGAAGATGATTGATTTTTAACGAAAACCAATATTTGCGCCAGTAACCACTAACCAGATATCTAAGCCCCGCCCTCTGGTGAGGCTCTTGATCAGAAATGATTTTGTGTGCATATATGTACACATGAAGAAAATTTCTAACCTCAATTACATACCAGAGGTTTATCTCATATGATCAGAGTCAAGTAAAGAAGGTACAAAAGCATTTCTAGTTCAGACTCCAAAGAGGTTCGATTGTTATCACATGATGATGCATTCCGATTGGATCCCAAGATTGAATATTCAGATACTAGAAGATTGGTAATTCCTGCTGGAGCAAATTTTATATACAAATTGTTTTAGTAATATTTACTATTGGTGCTGAATTTTGCTAACTGTGACCATATTCTGTTTGGTGTTATAAATGCTCCTTTGTAAGTATTGGAAGTTGAAAAGGAAAAAAAAATGCACTCCACATAAACTTACTGGACAGAAATCTCGATGGCAAAATACTACAGAAAAACGAATTTTATTAGCAAATATATAGGTCTGCTTTCAGAGGATGGAATTCAATTCAATATTCTGTTTGATTGGCAGAAAATGGAATTCAAATCCAATTCCATATTGTGTATGGTTGGCAGGAAATGGTGACAGTGGTGGTGGTGGTGGGTGGCAGTGGGTTGCGGTGGTGGCGGTGGGTGATAGTGGCTAGTGGTGGTGGGTGACTATGGTGGGTGGTGGTGGTGGGTGACGGTAGTGGTGGTGGTGGTGGTAGGTGGCGGTAGGTGGTGGCGGTGGTGGTGGTGAGTGGCAGTGGGTTGCGGTGGTGGCGGTGGGTGACAGTCGCTAGTGTGGGTGAATATGGTAGGTGGTGGTGGTGAGTGACGGTGGTAGTGGTGGTAGGTGGCGATGGTGATGGGTGGTCGGTAACGGTGGTGGATGGCGGTGGTAGGTGGCGGTGGGTAACGATGGTGGGTGGCGGTGGTGGTGGTGGGTGGTGGTAGTGGTGGGTGGTGGCGGTGGTTATGATTATGGGTGACAGTGGCTAGTGGTGGTGGGTGACTATAGTTGGTGGTGGTGGGTGACGGTGGTAGGTGGCGGTGGTGGTGAGTGGCAGTGGGTTGCGGTGGTGGCGGTGGGTGACAGTGGCTAGTGTGGGTGACTATGGTAGGTGGTGTTGGTGGGTGACGGTGGTAGGTGGCGGTGGGTGGTGGGCGGTGGATAACGGTGGTGGGTGGCGGTGGTGGTGGTGGGTGGTGGTAGCGGTGGTAGAGGGTTTCAATTTAAAAGTTAAAAAAATGGTATAATGATAATCTTGCACATTACATCTTCCAAGGGAATGAATTTCATCCAACCACCAAAGGAATTTATTCCATCAATTTCAATGGAATTGGATTCCAATCCAATTCTTACAAAAAAAAAAAAAAAAAAAAAACCTTGAACCAAATGCCGGAATTCAAAGGAATTGAATTCCAATTCCCTAAAATTCTTTCGAATTCCGACGAACCAAACGTCCCCTTACGATTTTCCATAGCTACAATTTTTAATGTATGTTCTGAGAATCAAATTAAATACCACCAGGAAAATCTAATTCGTCCAATAGAGACCCTTTATCCAAGAATTAATTAACGAGTTACAACAAATCAATGTTTAGTACGTGTTGAAACGGGTACGTTTCAACCTTTTAGAACTAAATAATTAATATATTAAATATGATTACAAATATACTTAAATGAGAGGGGG
This sequence comes from Cichorium intybus, assembly GCA_023525715.1. NCBI lineage: Eukaryota > Viridiplantae > Streptophyta > Magnoliopsida > Asterales > Asteraceae > Cichorium > Cichorium intybus. The sequence continues at coordinate 129,154,445 of CM042012.1, read as the reverse complement.
ACTCAGTGGCAAAGGGAACCGCCATTGCGGAAGCAAGTAACCAGGAAAATGACGACCGTATGATGAAAGCGTGAGAGAAAGAGTCTACAAAAAAAAAAAGAATAGAAGGAGACCTAGGCACGTTTCACCAAGGGAGCATGAGTCGACATCTTCAAACTGCCAAGGTAGCTGGTGAAACAGGCAAGCAAGACGGTGAATCAGGCAACAAGATGTGAAAAACGGCAGCAAAGCAAAACGAAGGGCAAAATGGTACAAGCATACAAGGATATTTTAGTAATTTAGGTTTAATTTAATTTAAAAATAGTTTTTTTTTAATTTTTTAAAAAAAATTATTAATTATTAAATTAATATTTTGGATATATATGAGAGTTTTAAGGATTTTTAAGGATATATACGTAATTTGTAATTTTATAAGGATATAGACGTAATTAGACGGGTTTTTAAGGATATAAATGAAATTTTGCCTTTTTTCTATTCTACGTATTCTACTCTTTATCAAAATATCATAACCCAAATCTCGCTTTCATATTAAAAAGAAATTAAAATTATCACCTTTAATATCTAACCTAGACAAATCATTTATGATATTAAAAAATATCCAAAAATAAAAATGATAAACCATTCAAAATGTTCGATGGTGATTTTAGAAAATATCGAGAAGATGAGTCGTTAGAGACACTGTGATGTGATTTGAAAAAAGACCAAAAGAAATGAACCATTAGAGACGTTGTGATGTGTAATTAGTGATTTTAGAAAATTTCTAGAAAATGAGCCATTAGAGACATTTTGATGTGATTTGAAAAAAAAAAAAAAAAAAAACAAATGGACCTTTAGAAATTTTGTGATGTGTAATTAGTTATTATTTGTGGTTGTGCATAAATACATTTATAGGACAAAGGGAAGACTTTGAAAGTCTTCCATAGTTGTTTGCTTCTCAAATAATAAGTTTTCTAAAAATATGATTCAATCTGCTAAATTATATACAGTAATTTCCTTTTGATTTTTTTATAAGAGAGATCCAATATAAAATAAATGAACCATTAGAGATATTGTGATGTGTTTTTTTAACAGCAATAAGTTGATTAACATGCTAGAAAGTTGAAACAAAGTTTTACGAACTCTATCCAGCCAGTTACACCAATTATTCCAATTAATCAAGGTTCACTTTCTATTCCTAACCTTTAGCCAATTAAACGTTGTGTTGTGTACTTAGATATTATTTGTGTTGTCATCAAGTGTTGCTGTTTCATAAAATTGCCCTATTTTATTTATATCTATTCAATTTACTCAAGTGTCCAGTCCAATTCAAAAATATTTATATTTAATTGATTATTTATTCATAAACTTTTTATTATTCATGTATATTAGTATATACACATTTGTATCATTATTTATATCAAACATTTTTTATTTACATCTAATATTTTATATTTGCAATATATGTCAAATATTGTGAATTTATATCATTTTTTTATCAAATGTTGTAATATGATATTTGGTAGATCTATAATTATTATTCTATTTATTAAAATCCGTTGTTTTGGAACGTGTTACACAGCATTTTTTTTTGGTTTTTCTTCTTTCGGTCTTTTTTTTATGGTTTGCTTTATTTGGGTTTCCCATTTTTTAAGGTTTTGGGGATTTTCCTTTTTTTTTCTTCGTTCCGTCTCACACGTGTTCTCTAATTGAGGTTTTAGCTTGCATATCGTTTCATCTCCCCTTCATTGTCGGTCGTTTGTTTCTTACTCCGCTGTGGAGAATTTCCGTTCTGACTGTGTTCTCTCGGCGATTCATCTTTTGTTGCTTCTTTGCATGTGGCTGGCTTCTTCGTCGTTTTCGTCACGGTGGGTTGCGGAGGTGAGCTTTGTTAGGTTTTACCCTTTGTTCGATCTTTATCTTCTATTTTTGGTTGCGATACGTATCTGTTGTTGCATGCAGGTCTGTTGGTCTTCTCTTTCGTCACTGTACGTTCCGGAGGTAACCTCTTTCGGATTGCTTCTTTTGTTTGATTTTTAAATAACTTAGGAGTTGTGCTTTTTTGCGATGGGTTTTTTTTTTTTGGATTTCGTTTACTTTAATTCAGTTAATATAACGTATGATTCTCTTTTTGATTTTCTTTAGGTTTTCGGTCCACGGTGTTGCGAATCGATAATCAGGTAGCATCGTATTCACAATACGTATGATATCTATATTGTTTATTGTTTCTGTAATTAGTCCTTATATAAAGAAATTAGGTTTCAGTGATGTACGTTGGTAGCATTGTTTTTCCAGATTGAAATACAAAACGGAACAAATAGAAGATATGGAGATTACTAACCGAAAAAGCATCTGTAGGCTTGTGTGTTGAATCAGTTGATTGGAAAATGCTGATCAAAACTTCCGGAAGTTCTTTGGAGTGATTATTGGGAATTTTTGAAGAACATGATTAGCTAATAGGTACGTATATCAGTTTCCCTTTGCCGAATTTACCTAATTTAAAAGATTTATATGTTTTAAATTTTATCGATATCCCTCCAAAATTGATTCTTCGATTTGCTTTTTTTTTTTAAATTATAACTGCATAACACACAGATTCAAATCGTATTTTAGGTTTGAACTAATTTACAACATTATAATATGGATTGTGTTTGACAGTATCTTTGACTTGATTTCAGATTTTAGGATCACAGTTACCATTTCAGATTTGTTGATATCCCGACTTGATTTCACTTGATTTCAGATTTTACATCATTTTCATATGGATACGTATGTTGATGGTACATTGCTGTTGTTTATAATACATGAAGAAAAGAACCATGCCAAAAAAGAAGAAAAAGATCGTTCCTGGTGGATCATTTACCCAATACATTCTGGTATTTATTTCGAAACGTATATGGAAACACTCCTTTAAAAACAAAAAATCAAAGTAAAAGAAAAGAAAAAAGAAGGGAGGAAAGGAGGGGAGAAGGGTTTGAAAGGGAGGAGCGAAAGTTTGCAGTTCATCCCACATCGGCTGTTACAGGAAATCGAGGGCGCGTGAGTGACAGTCGTGATTTCAGCTTGACCACTCCATTCTTTCTCCCTGTTATCGCCCCATATAATAATAGCTAATACCAAGTAGATTAATACCAACTGTCGCTCTTTGAGGAAACAACACCAACACCAATAATTGAAAGTAATCACCAACCGCATTGATTCTGTTTCACATGCCATGGCAGGGGCAGGACTGTCCGCCTTTGTTAAAAAACTAAATCTATCCCACAGTCGTTTGATGAAGAACAAACCCTGCTCTTCTGCCTTGAAATATCATCTCTTATGGCTAAAGGTATTGCCCAGGGGTAAATCTGTCCAATTTTCAACTCGCATAACCATGTCTTGATGTAGGACATAGTGAAGCCAAAAATAGATTGAACATGAAACAACTTCTCAGATCAGGTTAGGCATGAAATCCAACTCCAACGCCAACAAGCCCTCTTATGTACTTGAAGTATGACCTGACCAATTCGCACATGATTTATACAAATCCATCAAATCTGACAACATTGAAGTCAGGCACTGATAAAGTATTAAAAATCGAAAACTAATAAAGAAAGCCATAACCTAAAAGTTTAAGGCTTGACATGCAAACAGATAAGTGCATCTTTAAACTCTAATTCCAATATATGTTCTTGCAAAGGTTGTTGGAGTTTGGTCCCCATAACCCCCCCCCCCCTCCCCTAAAAAAAATGGCAGCCTTGCCAAAGCAGGATGGTGTGGGTGGTGGTTGTGGTTTCCAATGTCATGAATATTTTGTGAGCTGAATTCCGAGCAAACGACATTAGGTTTTTAATCATCTTATCTTAATTAATAAGGTTATGTTTACTTTGCAATTTGGAGCAAAACTTCTATTGATGTTTACAAGGATTCAAGGAAAGTCGGTGTGGTTGTAGATGAGTAATTCGACTTGATGGGTGTTTGTTGAAGACAATATAATATTTTTGAATTCCTCCGAAAGGAAGGGTGGTAAATTGATCATTTACCGGTCGGGGTCTGATCGATCCTATTTTTTTCTTTTCTATTTTCTTATAATAAAAGACTATCCATATTGATTTGATTAATTTTGTACAGGTTCCTGATTATGCTATGACTATTGTGAATGGAGGATCAACAAAGTAAGTGTTTTACTTTTCAATATCTTTCTATCAAGTCATTGCAGTTTAATAAATTAACCAAATTATAGCATTGTACTTTCAAAGTTTTAATTAGAACATCTTACTTTGAAAAGCTACCTAAATATGACATTGTTATAATTGAGTATTATTTCAACCAAAATAATAATACATGTACCGTTAATGGAAAAAAAAGACATAACTACCCTCATGCCACTACAGTACAGGTACAGGGTTATGTTTAAGTGCGAGAAATAGCAATGTACTTTCATTGATCTGTTTATTATACCATCCTACTTAAGTTCATTTGCTTGAGCACTATGCGGAAACAACTTGCGGATATACTTTCAGTTTTGGCACTCCCCATGTCAGCAAAGGGTGACCGGGTATGGGATATTAATGCATTGTTGGTTAGTTTAGTTGTCGTGGTCTTGCTTTTTGCTACTGATGTCTTCCCCATTGTGCATATTTCAGGAGAGTTTAAAGTATCGGTGGTTTGGTTCTGAAGGTGATATTGGTTCATGGGCTCATGAGTATGTTAGGTAATCACAGTTTTCCCCTTTACATTTGTTGCAGCTATAAAGGATCTGTTGGTCCAGTCATTTGATTTGGTAATAGTAATCAAAAAAAGAACAAATAGAAAAGAATATGGTAGATGGGATGCAATATTACCTCAAGTGGCACAACTTAGGCTTCCAAGAAAAAAACTTGAAGATTTATATGAGCAGGTACATAACAGATTATACCCAATATACCCTTTTTTTTGGTGCTTTGAGATATGCACTACGTGTAACCATTTTGGAAAGTTAGCCGTTTCTATAAGGGTTATATGCAAGAAATAGTAATGATATTCCATTTATATAACATCCCTACTGTGAAAAATCTATTGCTCTTTATTTGGATTCCATTAATATAAGTGAGAAGATAGTTTAGAAGGGTAAATGTCACTAAATAGTAACCAAGTTTAACTCACCTTGGTACCTTAAATATTTTTGAAGAGGTTTTGACCACTCAACTTCCATTTTATGAAGTTGGGTAATTTTTTAATTTGTTACCACTAATGTGGCCGATGATGTGGCAATATATTTGAATCAACTTAATTACATAATAACCAAGTTTCAGTTTTGAGCCATTGTTGTGAAATTTTGTACCGTAAATTAGTGATCATTATTAAAATTTGACAACCGATAACAATTGTATCATATAATTCTATTATCCATTAACATAAACAAATACCCTTAACTCGATGCACATAACCAAAGCCTCCTAACACATCACATTATTTCATAAGAATGAAACAAAGAATAATAACAATAAAAAATTTAATAAGTTTAATTAGAATGGAACAAAATTTAGAGTTCAATGGTTAAACAACTTTAAAAATTTTCGAGTACCGGTGGAACAAATTTAAAACCTGGGCACTATTTTGGGCAGTATTTAATACATAAAACTTTCTGCAAAATAAAATGCCTTAATAAGAAAATAACTGAAATTACAAGTTTACAATGATGTAATAGAAAAAGCAAAATTAGGATGCTACGATAAACAAATAATTGAAAGTACATTGCATTTTGTCACATTTACCTTTTTTTTTGTAAAAACTCACGAAAGTTGGATGTCTTTACTAATGATTTTAGAGCTTACATATTCTATTATTTCCACATAATTAGGATCAACAAGCAGGAGGAAAAGGAGCTGGAAAGTCAAACTTTGGTGGGGGCCTGCTTTAATCTTTTTTGTTAAAAATACGCAATCATGGACCAATTTTGCATAAAATTCCAAACAGGTATCAGTTTTAATAGCAACGTACATTGGATTTTTGTTAAAAATAACATTGTACTTATGCAAAAGTGTGTTGTTATAGTAATGTACTTCTTTTTCAAAATGAAATGAAACTATGTTTCATATAACTTGCTAATAAATGATATATTTTTTTAATAAATAATATAAATATGTATGCAGGCAGAAAGTTTAAATAGTGGCAGAGATGTATCTGGAGAGGGGATTCAATAAGCTTTGCTTAAAAGACTTGAAGGAACTGTGAGTGTTATTTGTGCATAAGTACATTGCTATTTAAAGTTGTGAACTTTATAAAATCATGAATGGTTTTGAGACGTTTCTGATTTTTATTTTCAGATTGTAAATGTTCCTGTTAATTGATCTCGAAAACAGCCTCAGGGTGATGGCATTCAGTTCTTGGGCACAGTTGTCGGTATAAGTGACTTGGATCCATTGAGATCACCCGGCTCTAAATGCCATAATGAAAGTACGTTGCTATTTCTTGCAGTTTATTTTACTAATGGAATTTTATTATGGTTGAGACAATAATGAATCTTAATTAGCAAATACTTTATATAGTTTTATCTTTGACACGATTGCATCATCTAGAAATTCGCTTCAGGATTCGCGAAAAGAAAGCGCCCCGACACACCTCGACCCACTCAACAAGCCCGGCTACCCACCGAGCTGACCCAACCCGTGCATAGCATGGGGTCCCCACTAGTTCTATATCAAACTGTAAGACACTTTTATCATTTATCTAGTAACAAAGTCACGTGTATGACCTTATCTTAATCATTTGTTAAATCCTTATAATTGAATTTTCAATAAACATTGAGAACAAAATTGGAAAGAGTTCTTATTTAAGTATTAATAAGTTTATAAATTTTTGTCCATTGACAATTTTCTATTCAGAATAATCTTTACTCAGACAATCGTTTTTTATTTATCACAAATCAAGGCAGATGGGAAAACTATATTTATATATCACTAGAAACATGAATAATTTGTCTGAATAACTTTTTTATAAACAAAATACTTTATATGAAGCATAAAATAGAGGCCAACCTTCATCCTCTACTTTTAGACTTTTCACATATCGAGTTTTAAGTTTTTTTCAATCTAGCCATCAAACCAAGGTTATGACAAACAAAATATACATCCAACTAATTAAGGTATAAATAAAAATATATACAAAATAATCTAAAATAAATCATTAGAATAATACAAATTCTTCTTTAACATTCCTAGTTAAAATTTTAGATAAGAAAACTAAAACATGTAATGTAATATAATTATTTTTCATTTTGCAAATAAACAAAAATTCTTCTTTGCTTGTATTTAGTCTATTTCGTTACTAATTCAGATGGAAGTCAGCCATTTACTATCATTTTGACAGCTTCTTCACTCTGTTTAACTCCCTGTTTTTCGTCCTCCAGCTTCTTGCTAGAGTAGTTAGTTTAATGAAACTGTTTTTGTTCTCAAAAAAACATTCCTTGTTGTAAATATTAAGAAAATAATATATATTGAAACAAATAATGTTATGTGTATTTATTCTTTCTTTTGCAAATAAACTTGGTCTTTTTTTTTCCTTGCATTTATTTAATTTTTTTAGTCTTTTTTCATTGGCTCTATTAGTTGATTCTTTGGCTACCTTTTATTGGTTCCTGTTTTCCTTGCCCCACAGCCACAGTGACATCATATCTACTTATATTTCAACATTAACCATACACATGGTCTATATAAAGAGCGTTGCCCACCCACAAAGGCACAAACAATTAAAAACATTAAACCCTCTTTTCAAGTTTTCATGGCGCCAAACATGAATCGCTTCACCTTGTTACAAACCATTTCACTTTTATTTGTGTTGGTCACAGTCACATGCACCAGATCACTAAGCCATGATGAAGAATGCTTTGCCTTGTTTCAATTTAAGCAAAGCTTAATTCATCAAGATGATGATGATTGTGCTGCTAGTTGGTTTCAAACGTTTGACTCTTGGAAGCCCACAAGCAACGCGTCAGATGCCCGATTTGATTGTTGTTCGTGGTACGGGGTGGAGTGCAGCAGTGACGATGGGCTTGGTCAGGTGATCGGCCTTGACTTGAGCGAAAGCTCTCTTTGTGGGCGTATTAACTCTAGCAGCACTCTCTTCAACCTTGTTCATCTTCAGAGGCTCAACCTTGCCATGAACAACTTTGGTGAATCTCAAATCCCATCTAAGATTGCTCGACTAAAGCAATTAAGAAGCCTCAATTTCTCTGATTCTGGGTTTAATGGCCAAATCCCGAATGAAATCTCAGAGTTGATGCATTTGTCTTCTTTAGATCTGTCATGGAATTCACTGAAGCTTCATAATCCAAGCCTCAAGAACCTACTGCAAAACCTAACAGGACTTGAAGAACTCGATCTCTCCCAGGTTGACATTAGTTCTTATGTACCTCATTTCTTGGCAAACTTTTCTTCTTTGAGGTCAATCATCCTATATAATTGTTCCCTTCATAATGAATTCCCATCAGCCATACCGGTGTTACCGAAGTTGAAATTTCTTGATGTGTCTTCAAATACCAACCTCACTGGTTCCTTTCCTGAATTTCGAAAGTACAGCTTACTTGAACATTTGGATCTAGGTTTTACAGGATTCTTTGGTATTGCACCCAAGTCTATAAGTGACCTAAAGCATTTGACATTCTTGCATCTTTCTGGATGCTCTTTCTTCGGACGCATTCCAAGTTCACTCTCTAACATGACGCAACTCACTTACTTGGGTCTCGGTAGCAATAACTTCTCAGGCTTTGTTCCTTCATTGGTAAGCCTTTCGAAACTCAATGTTTTGAGACTTTATGGTAACAAGTTTGAGAATGGATGCTTTCCCAATTGGCTTGGCAAGCTCATTAACCTTAATATGCTGGATCTATATAATATGAACATAGATGATGAGATCCCGTCCTTTCTTGCAAACCTAACTAGACTTAATTATGTTGATATGGGAACAAATTCTCTTGTTGGTCATATACCGTCCTCTTTTTTCAACCTCACCCAACTAACATATTTAGACCTTGATGAAAATCAATTGGAAGGACCAATTTCAAGCTCAATTTCCAACTTCCAAAATCTTGAATATCTTAATCTATTGTTTAACAATTTCAGCGGTATCGTAAACTTAGACACATTCCTAGGACTCAAAAAACTCCAAATTCTCAAATTAGGTTATAATAGCATACCATTAGTGGTCAACAACAACTATACCAATACCACCATACCAGAATTGGAAGAATTACAACTATCATCATGCAACTTGAAGGAATTCCCTACCTTTTTGCGTTTCCATGATAAATTGAGGGTCCTACTTCTTGATGACAACAAAATTGATGGCCTCGTACCTGTGTGGATTTGGAACAACAGCAAAGAAACATTAGAGTTGATTGACCTTTCAGAAAACTACATTGTTGGCTTTCATCAGCATCCTGATTTTCTCCCGTGGAAACATTTAGAAGTATTTTTCATCGACAAAAATCAGATACAAGGACAACTACCAATTCCACCCAAAACCACAGTTGTTTATGATGTCTCAAAAAATAATCTGACCGGAAAAATACCACCATTGATATGTGAAGTGAAATCTCTTCGACTGTTAGATCTGTCTTCTAACAATATGACCGGAAGTCTTCCTTCTTGTTTAGGTAGCTTAAGTAATTCTTTAAAGGTTTTGAAACTGAGACAAAATAACTTTTATGGCATAATTATGAATTCATTTCTGAATGGAAGCATGTTGGAATGCATTGATTTGAGCGAAAATAGATTTAAGGGCAAGCTGCCAAGATCATTGAAAAATTGTACCAATTTAGAGTTTCTCTCTCTTGGAGATAACTTTTTTTGATGACGTCTTTCCTTTTTGGCTGGGAACTCTTGCTAAGCTGCAAGTTCTCATTTTGCGGTCCAACAATTTTTATGGTCCAATTCAGGATTCAGCAACTATTTGCCCACAGTTCCCCAAGTCGCGGATCATAGACCTCTCCAACAATGGTTTTAGTGGTCAATTGCACAAAAACTACTTCCACACTTGGGATGCTATGAAATCGTTCTACGATGGAAAATATTCTGTTATGGTATCAAGCATGTCAAACAACACAAAGTTTCAATACTCCATGACACTAATACACAAAGGTGTCAAAACAGAGTACACAAATATTCTAACAATATTCACGGCTATTGATCTCTCTTGTAATCGTTTTGAAGGAGAAATCCCACCATCACTCCAAGATCTTCGAGGCCTTGAATCACTCAATCTTTCCAACTATCATTTTAGTGGACGTGTCTTGTCATCTTTGGGGTACCTAAAGAATCTTGAATCTTTCCCGGAACGAGCTGTCCGGAGAAATTCCTCAACAGCTGGTGCAACTCAACTTCCTTTCCATTTTCAACGTGTCTTTCAACCATCTTGAGGGGCGTATACCCCAGGGGCAACAATTTAGTACATTCCAGAATGACTCCTACAAGGCGAATCCTAAATTGTGTGGAAAACCTTTATCCAAGGAATGCCAAGATTCGAAGGCATCAAAGTTTCCACCAGAAAGTAATACATCCGAGTATGAGTCTCTCCTCCCAAGCGAAACAATAGATTGGACCATCATATCGTGTGGAGTTGGAAGTGGGTTGGCTATTGGCATTGCTATTGGAAACTTTCTACATACAAGGTACAGTGATCGGTTAAGAAAGAGGAATGACAGATGGGTAAGGCCACTTCACAACACAAAGAGAAACAAAGGTACAATAATAATTTAAGTAATATTTAATGTTTGTAGAAAATTTTGAGACAATTTGTTTTATGTATGTGACCCTTAACTAAATTGAGAATATTTTTATTTTGAAAAGAATTTTCTTAAGTTTATCTTTTTACTTACAAGATGTTAGTGAGTTTAAGTGTAATACATAAGTTTCTAAACTTAGCTTATGAACCATTACTTTAGATGTATATGCATTAATCAAAAAGCTTAAATAATTATATAAGTATTTTGAATTTTTTAACAATTTTCAAATTTTAACAATGAAGATACTAAAGAATTTTTTTTAACTTGAATATGTTATATGGTCTTTATCTACGTTTGTAGCATGCTATTTGTTTACCATACATTTATCAAGATATCTATGAAAAAACATTTGTGTTAAAAGTTCTATCACATAGTGCATTCAAATTATTTTGTATGTAAATAGTATTACAATCATGTTTGAATTGCACAATTTACGATTGTGGATGCGGTATTCTCTATTGATAGAAAACTGTGAACATACCAACATAAAGCTTACAATAGCATGTGTATCTCTGGAGGTGTCATAGCTTCATGTTCGAAGGGCAAGGAGAACGTCTAGAAGATCTTCAAGGAATTTTAGTCTGTTTTATCGCTAACTTTGTGTATTTTAAGACTAATACTCTATTGGATTCATGGTTTGTTATGTATGTTATGTAAGTTAATGGTTAGTAGTTACTACCTTAATATTTAGGTTTTGATTGTATCATCAACTATAACACATTTAATAGTGAAGTTGTCTCAGTTCATTAGGCCAAGCTCCTAAATTTCTAGTTTTTAGTTAACTACCATCAACTTATAGGCTATAAATGATATATCAACACACACCCAGTACACATACCTGCTAATTTCATTATGGGAATTCAGTCTCAAGAAAGTGTTTCATGCATTTTGTTTCATGTTTTAAACAGTTTCATGAGCCTTAACACTCATTTCACTAACATCAAGTTCTACATCAAATAGGCGATAAACCATACGACAAACAACTCCCAAAATCTCAACAATTCTAGGTCAATCGTTGAGTTTCATTCGAATCTCTGTTGATTCCAATGCTTTATTTTGATTATATCTTACTATTAGCCTTACTTCTATCGTCAATTTATACGAGATTAAACCAATACTTTAATTTAATAAATATACCTTGCTCAACCGATCTTCTCTACTCTGACCCAGATGAAGCAATAGTACACATACAAATTTCTATCGATTGCTACTCTTTTGATTTCCAATGGTTGAACATCCTCCGTTCGCCCGATAGAAATATATGAAAGAGTTGTGGGATTAGATTTTTATCTATATATTCTTCCACTTTCAAATAATTACACATTGATCCCCAATTTTATATTTCTACTAATTACACCCAAAACACTATTTAGGCTACCCACCTCTCTCATTTTTTGTATCACATCAACATTGGTTAGCATCCCTCATTCTTCAACTCACTCCCCTCATTTTCCCTTATTTTTTTAAATTAAAAAACAATATTAAAATAAAATAAATAAACTTATTTCAAAATAAAATATTTTATTAAAATAAATTAAAATCTAATAATTTTTAAAAAAATACAGTAACTTAACCTAAATAAACTAAAAATTATATAATATTAAATAATAAGTAACATCACTCTGAATGGTACCAAATCGCATTTGATATTCAATAAACCTATTGTGCGATAAAACAAGGATATCGAGATGAAGAAACGAACTCTAATCGCTGATTAATTTCATTACCTGGCGATTGAATCGATGCCTGAAGATGAACGATACTCAAACCTTGACGAGAATATTATTGACGTAACGCCGTTTGATCCAAAGTTTCCTTACGGTTTTTGTAAAATGGTGTTTGGGATTCGGAATGCGTGCTTTGGATTCAATAAACCTACGATGTCGAAGGGAAGAAAACGCAGAGGATAATGGCGAAGTGGGATGTGAGATTTGTGTTGATGAATTACGAAGTCTATGGTGCAGATTGGTTTGATCAGTAACATAGTGTCGATTGACTTTGATGTCAATCGACTCTGGTTTGTATACGGAATGAATCGGAGAAGTCAATCTAAGAAAAAGCTTACCGGAATCGATGAGAATTGATGAGATGAAAACTGACTTCATTGATAACTTCAATGGTTTGAAATGCCATAATCGGAGAATGAAGTGGATCTGTGAAATCAAACGGCGAAGTGGTATAAGACGAAGTTGGTAATCGATTCTCCTTACAGATGCCGAAGTGGTCTGATGGAAATCGGTGATTGGTTGCCTTCGCCCTGATCGTGAAGAACAGATGGTGATGATGTAGACGGAAAAGATTATGCCGAAGGGGGTGATACTGATGACTGGTCAATTCGGTGGTTGTGTGTGTTAATCGATAAACAAACGACGAAGTCGGTGATGAAGATTCAATCGGGGTGAAGCAGAAAACAACGGCGAAGGAGGTAGCCTTCAGTGAGTGCCGACTTCGGTGGTTGTAGACTTCGCTGGGTTGGGATTCAATCGGAGAAGATGATCAGAAACAGGATTCGCTGGGCAGTGAAACATTTGGGGACGACGAAGTCAATTTGGACTTCGTAGTCAACCTTATACAATTATTCGGAGCCCGGTTCGGACCCAAATCAATGATACTATTCGGACTCAGCCCAACCAAATTTGGAACCCACGCAATCGGACTTCATTTTGACAGCCCAAAACTTACACTATTTCTTTTTGGGCTACAATGAATAGTGATTGGGATGGATAATTTTTCTTGGGCTTAATATATGAAATTCTTTCTTGGGCTACAAAGCGTATTTCGATTCGAATCTGATAGACTTCGGATTGAAAAATTATTTTCAGATTCGGATTGAAAATCAGAAAAATAAGTTTTTTGACGAACAGTGATACGATTCGGGTGAACAGTACACGAGAAACATTTTTGGATTCCACGATATTTTTACTAGTCATAGGCGGATTTTTGGGCTTTGAAGATTACGCACAAGTCAAGGGAAGTTTTTATTTGTTTTACCCGGTTGAACACATTTTCATATTCATTCATATTTATTTTTTATGGTCTATTTATAGATCATATATAGAAGTTCTAGTAGAGTCAAGATCTTGTCCAATATTTGTTTAATGCACAATATTTTTTTATAGGCTGTAAGATAATACATTGAGTCCTGACTTTTCTCTTTTTAACAATATAGGTTTTACCCTTTTAATAATATAGATTTTACGGTCATAATAATATATATTTGAAAAGGTCCATGAAACCTATTGCTCATGTCTAATTTTAGTCCTTAATTTTTTAATCCGTAGGGAACAATTAATAATATGTTTTTACCACATTCAGTATTTATAATGGCTACTTCGAGTTTCATTGGTAAAGGTAATATTTTTTATGAGTTGGTAATGTTATGTGTACTTTATTCTAAGAAGCCTTAATCCCCTTCAACTTCATATTGTGTTCCATTTAAGTCATTGAAAGCGACAATCAATCTTTTAATGGGAAATCAAGTTGATCAGGATGATAAGGTTTAATAAAGTTTCAACAATATTAGTTAACATATGTTTATGTTTAATACTAAATAATATGTGTGATAAGTTGAGTCAAGATCTTGTCCAATATTTGTTTAATGGACTGTAAATGACAATGTTTTGTTGTTTAGAGCTATAAATGCTTCATATAAGCATTCGAAGTTGAAAAGAAAAAAAAAAAATGCACTCTACATATAAACTTACTGGCAAGAAATATGGATGGCAAAATACTACATACAAACAATTTTATTAGCTACTATTTTGGTATGTTTTAGGGAAAAGTTTTACACATTTACACTAAGACAATACACATATCTATACATAACAATGTATGTGACTTTGAGAGGTTTAATTTGCATTATAAAACAACTGTAATAAAACAGCCAAAACTGTTATAGCTAATAACTATATTATTTTGTTTTTTTATCTGAGTACTTTACTACTTTGTTGCTACCCTGTTTCAGCAATTGTTTTTTACAATTTTGCTTATAAACTAACAATAAGTATAAAAAATTGTAATATTCACTTATTTGTAATGCTATGAGCAGTACAGAACTGATTGCACTTGATCTATTTCCCATGCTTCGCTTCAATTGATCGAAAAAACTGAATTTTGAAAAATTGTTTCGTACTCCTCATAAAGCTTATACATACAAAAGGACAGTCCTATATATAATATGAACTATTATGAATATTCCATAGATTTGAAATTATTGAATAGTATTTGATAGTCATCATTGTTTTCAGATTACTATTTGTTATAACCCTTATACTAAGTGTTAGATTTAGATTAGGTTTTTACATTGTAATCTGTAAATATCATTATGATCAATGAAAGAGAATAGCCAAGTTATTCTTAAATATTTATATATAAATAATTTCATCTGCTACAAAATGCTCTATAACTGAATAAAGACCCTTCTAGTTATTTATAACTATAATTGTGAATGTATGTGCTGCTAATCAAATTGATTAACACCATGAAAATCTAATTCCATCCAATAAAGATCCTTTATCCAAGAAATAAGGCAATCATCACTCATTCTATATTAAGGTTTTATAAATCTCAATTTCCATATATGTTCTTAAATGAAATGTAGACAATATTGCTCATCTACAAAGAATCAAACTATTTTACCTCATGGATCCATGTGTGAACCGGTTAAAGTATATGTAAAACACTTTCATTCCTGTGTTAGTCAGTATCATACGCTCTGAATCTCTACTCACCCATGATAGCCTTTTTCCAGCTTAGGAATTGTAAGAAACCAATTATACGTGGTCTAGTGTAATGCTCATTTTCGTATTACAATTTTTATCGCTTTTCCGTCGTTTTAAAATAAATAAATATATTTTTATTTAGGCAACAACAACAACAACAGCAACATCAACATATCAACGACGACGACGACGACGATTCGAGAAACAATATGGGGACTTAAAAAGAAATATAGCTAGTAGTGACGAGGGACCTAACATGTCAAGAAAGAAAGTTTGTTTTCTAAATCATTGTTCCTACTTGTTAGGGACTAAATGTTGCATTATGGAAACTTAGGATGTTTAATTTCCAATTCCTAGAAAATCTCTCTTTGAAACAGACTCGGGAGGCTTGAAATCAATTTCTAATTAAAACCATAACTTACAATTATCAATCAAACTCATTAAACTTATTGTATTAACCCTACGTTACACTCCAAAATTGAGTTGTCGTTCTGTCCTAGTCGCGAATCAGAGAACGGAGAGCAGCCGGACAGAGAGATATCGCGGTGGTGATTGGTCATGGTCCGCCGGAGAAGGAGATGGCGCCAAACAATACTTGGTTCTAGCAGGTTGTATCAAGAGGTAAGCTTCCTCCCATATTTCCATTTCAGTTCCATTTTAGTCTGTTCCGCCCATCTCCACCATCGCCGGTAGCACAGGGCTGCCGGATAATTACTGCAGCACCTACACCGCCGTTGCTACACCGTCGACAGCCACGGATAATTGAACATCATCGTCGGTCGGCCACCGCGACACCGCAAGTGGTGGTGGTTTGGTGTTGATTTTAGTTCCAAGTTGGGGTGTAGATATTGTGCTTTGGTTAGTGTACATTCTTGTCCCTATTGTATTTCGAGTGTGTGAGGTTATGCTCCGTCATCGAGCCACCGGTCGGCCACCGCATCGCTGCCATGCAAGGGTGACTGTGGTTGGCCATCTGTTTCAACCCTTAGTGTTATTCGAATATAGAAGCTTGGCGATTGTTTAATAGTTAGCTTAGTTTGTTTTATTTTTGGTTTTGGGGGTGCATGTTTCTACCACCAACGTTACCAGCTGATCATTGCCGTGTCACCACCACCGTGTGGAGGTTGTGGTTGGGTGAACGTCTCGATTAAAGTATGTTAGACTTGAAGGCTAGTGGTTTGGTAATGAATTCGAAATGTGTAGCGGTTCTATCATTTTATGTAAAGATTTTATGTTGGTTTTGTGACAAGGACTTTGTTTAAACCATTCTAAGGTGTAGTAATGTGTAACTCAACTCAAGAAATCAGACCTTACGACATAAAGCACTTAAGGAATGTCACAGCAACCCGTGCAGACTCTGAGAAACCGGTGCAGAATCTGAGAAAATCCTGTGAGACAAAAGTTTGTGCAAAATCGATTGTAGTTTCAAGAAAGATATACAACGTGTCGTTTAGACTTATGGTTCAGAAGTTATGGTTTGAACACTATGGTTTGAACATTGGACAGGGGTCTAAAAGGACTTAATCTGCAATTTTTTATAAATTTGGAATTAGGAGCCTTTATGCATCAAACTTTAATGTACATCTTAAGAGAGTTCCAAATGGACCCTAAAACACCATAATCCCATGACTTAATGATTATGTCTAAGGACTTAATAAACAACGAAAAAGGAACTCAAAAGTATTATAAAATAAAGAATGACGTGTGATGATTTAAGACAAACTCTAAACGGTAATCGTTACCAATGTTTTAGGTTGTTCCATGTGAGTTCCTTCTATTACATGCTAGTGTTGATACGTGGGTATACCTAGAGATGAGTTACACCGACTTACCTATTGTAGGAATGGTATATGTAATGTGTTATGCTTGATGTCTATGTATGCTTATTATGTTGGCTATGCTTGTATGTGTATCACTTCTAGAAAAAAGGATTTTCATGACAAACATTGCATGTTGTAAATGACCATAGATAACAGACAAACTTTTTTCATGGAAAGCCCCATCATAAATGAAAGATGACAAACATTTGTGAGTCATTAATTTATGACATACAATTACGACAGACATTTACGACCAACCATTTGTACATCTAAATTTTGACATTATTTTTTCTAATTCTTGATAGACATTTTACGATATTCAATTAAAACAAACCTTACATTTAAAAAAATATTTTTTTTCAAATGTATTGATATTCAAACTAAAATACATTTAGTCTCATAATACAAAAAACATCAAATATACAAAATTAAGTTTCCTTAGGAAGTACAACGCTATAACTTGATAAAAATTTCAAAGTACAATTTCTTATGAGTAAATCTGAAAATCTAGCCCATGCATACATTGTATTCACCATCCAGCAGCTTTTGTACTTCACAACCCTTATGCAGCAATGGTTTCCTAAATAAGAATTTCTGCTGAAAGTTATGGGAGAGTTATATAATATGAATCTTAACGACATTATATTTTTGTAAGATTTAATATTTCCTAATTATCAGTCAGGCCATAACCTATCAACCGATGTCTTCCCTTGAACTACAAAAGAGAAAGAAGGTAAAAGTTCAGCACAAATTACTATAAAAGGAGAAATGATAAGAGTAATAAAGTGAAAATTAGTTAAAACGGGATAACTTATAAATTGTTTTTCTGCCAACAGCCTGTTCTCACCGATTTTCAAGATTTGGGTCTACACATCCCCTATTGTAAATCATGATTGATCACGGGCTCACAAGGACTGTCCAGATCTTCAAGTTATTATAATGGAATCACAACGATATAAGCAAACTACGTGCTGTTTGTCTTAACATATACACAATGCACCTAGCTATAAAAATATATAAGCCTTATTGCATTAGGACTTAAAGTTAAACCAAATTGCCCAAAATAAATGAATCAAGATGTGGCAGCTGAAAAAATTAAGCTGACAAATCAAAAGACAACTTGATATTATTAAAATAAACTCACTATAACGAATCATAATTAATCGTTTTGCTATAGGGTCAAACCAAAAAAGATAACAAGCAATTAAATTAAGGGTTAAAGTTATATTTGGTCACTTAAGTTTTGGGTTTGTGCTCATTTGGTCACTTAACTTTATTTAAGTTATAAAAGGTCATTTAACTTGCAAATTTTGTTCTGAAATTGTCACCATGACCTGCAATAATAGGTTATCATATTTTTAGGCTATTTAAGGTCACCGAACTGCCAATTTTGGCTATAAAATGTCACTGAGCTTTTTGGGACTATAATTAGTCACTAAACTTTATAAACCGTGTCCATTCATTTTTGTATTTTTTTTCACAACTTAATTTTTGTTTCGTTTCATATGTTTTTTACAATTCATTTTATAAGTTTATTATTTTACTTCGCTTTTTACATGTTTTTTTTTTCACAATTTACTTATAACTTGATTTTTACTGCATTTTCACGTTTTTTTCACAAGCTATTTTTACTATATTTCTTACTTTGTTTTTATGTTTTTTTCCGAATACATGTTTAAAACTTCGTTTTTTATTTGTTTATATATGTTTGTTTGTTTTTATAAGTTTATTCATTTATTTGTCAATTAGGTGTCAAATAACCGAGTTTTAAAATTATTAATCTAAATGATAATCTTAGAATTATCAGTTTCTTATGCATCCAATAGCATTACTGATGAGTACAAAACTGATAATTCTAAGATTATTATTTAGAAGTGATTTTGTATTTTAGTTATTTAGCACCTAATTCATAAATTAAATAGATGTAGTTATAAAACAACAAATATATATATATATATATATATATATATATATATATATATATATATATATATATATATATATATATATATATATATTAAAACAGTAAAATGCATTTAAAAGCAAAATAAAAATGAAATTGTACGCATCGAGTAATGTTGTTGGATGCATAAGAAACAGATAATTCTAATATGATAATTTAGATCAATAATTTTAAAACTCTGTTATTTGACACTTAATTAGCAAACTAAATAAATCAAGTTATAAAAACAAACAAACGTATATAAACAAATAAAAAACAAAGCTGTAAACATGTATTTGGAAAAAAAAAACATGAAAATGAACCAAGAAATGTAGTAACTAGCTCGTGAAAAAAAAACATGAAAATGCAGTAAAAATGAAGTTATAAAAGCGAAATGTGAAAAAAACATGTAAAAAGTAAAGTAAAAAACTTAAATTTATAAAAACGAATAGCAACAAACATATGAAAACGAAATAACATGAAGTTGTAAAAATGAATTGTGAAAAAAATATAAAAATAAATGGACGCAGTTTACAAATTTTAGTGACTAATTATAGCCCAAAAAAGTTCGATGACCTTTTATAGCCAAAATTAAAAGTCTGATGACATTAAATATCCTAATAAAATATGGTAACCTCTTGTCATATTGATCATTTCAGAACAAAATTTGCAAGTTAAATGACTTTTTTTTATAACTTAAATGAAGTTAAATGGCCAAGTAAACACAAACACAAAACTTAAGTGACCAAATATGACCCTAACCATTAAATTAATTTAAATAACCTAGAAAGTATTCACGTCGCATGACTCACAACAACCTATAAGCAATTAAAACAAACAAAACCACCATTAATTGTTGCATGGTAAATCTCTAGACTAGAAAGTGAAGAATAAAAAAGAATAACATCAAAATTAATACCCCGAAACTGAAAACCCATCTTGAGTTTAATCGCGTTCATTTACGATAATGCTCTACTTTCATTTGAAATTTGAAAAAATAATCAAAAAAGTAATAATATTTTTTAAATACCCACCAAAACCCATATTGAAATAAAGAATTATACCACATATTGGAAGAAGAATTACAATGAAATCAATTGGAGAAAGAGATGCATAATAAATTTCGGCAACGTCATTTTCGTCTTATATTGCTCTGCTTTCATTTATGACAGAGAGGCTGTGTATCTTCCTACTAAATCTTCCTACTCATTAGATCAATACAAGTGTTAAAAACAAAGAATGGGATTAAGAGAGAATATTAGTGGATTTCACATGTCATTATTTAGTGGGTATGAAGATGAAGTAGGAAGATTTAGTAGGAACAAATACAATTTTCCTTTACGATAATATAGAAATAAGTAAAGACCTTTTTTTACCATCGTTGCCTAGGTCACCCCATCGTAGCACTGCACATCGGCAGTGGTGTGCCTTCTGATTGCTCTTTTCAAACCCTCTTGATTTCTCTCTCCTATGCAATCAAGACGCATACATGAGCAATGGTTAACCCAACTGTGGCTTCTCGTCAACATAGATGTCGGCTTCGACATATATCTTCCCTCGCGTTCGCTTCTATACCCTCCACATCCACCTTTTTACTTTGTGATATCATGAGAACACACACACACACACTATTGGTTTTTTGCATTGATGTCCTCCCCTAAATCGACCAACGAAGGTGGCCTGAAGATTGTGGTTGATATGGTACTTGCGGTAGACACAAAAAGAAGGCAGAAACGCTAGCTTGGTAAACGGGATAAGGAAACTGATCAATTTAAAATTTTGGGGAAAAAATTGAGAGGGAAGTATAAAAAGAGTGGTGCTTCTTTTAGTTTTAGACGATAATAAACGACATACATATTTGTATGTCATGTATTTTTGTTATTGACAAACATTTATGTATGTTGTAACTCATCTGTCATTAAATTTTTTTTTTTTGTAGTAGTGTATATGGTATATATGTGTTGTCCATGAAGTACATGGTGAAGTGGACACTACGATAATAAACTTGAGAATACACGATCGTGCACTTCGCTAATGCCTATTGCATGATCGGCGATTGCCGATTGACACTGCTCATCTTCTCTTGACTCCGTCCAGCCAGCCGACCACCGCCCTCAACCCTCCACGCCTCACAATCACAACTCACTCACATGTTTAATTTCAACTTTTTGTCTCCGATTTCAATTGTTTAATCAATTCATCAATGGTGGAATTTTGGTATTTTAAAAATCACGAACAAATCAATAGTTCGACCATTAGTGGCAATGATTCAATTTCAATTGTTAAATCATGATAGAATTTCAATATTTCAAGAATCAAGAAAAAGTCAATAGTTCAAGTTTAGTAATTTTTTAGTCCGGTTGCAAATTGCAAGTGTGAAATTTGCATTTTCAGCAACGGAGTTTAAGACTGATACACGCAACAATATGGGTAATCGATTTTTGAGTGATAGCTTTGTGTCATATATTGAACAAAGTGTTTTAAAAAGTATCAATAATAATACAATTATCAAAATATTTCAAGATATAAGACCTCGTCGGATACAATTATAATAACTTTAATATAACTATTGAAGCTATGTTTAAAAATTTTAAGACATATGACCAGACCTGATATTTGTATTTTTTTTTGCTCTTTTATTTTTTCGGTTTACTTAGATAGGGAACCACGTGATTCTCGATTCTAGATTAGTCACTGATATCGACGTGGACTAAGTTTGTTTTATCTGGTTTTAGGCATTTCAGATGGACTATTTTGTTGTTTTTTAGGCGTTTGAGACTAATTTTGTGTAACCGCAATATTTTGGAGTAGTGTTGTTTATGCTTTTTGATACCCATGTGTAGTGTATATGCTTTATTTTGTAGAAGAACGTTTTTATTTATATAACATGTTTTTTGGAATTTAAAATTGATTTAAGAAAATACAATTAACGGCGACACGTTACGATAATGCTGGCGACACCCTTTACGAGCGATACCAATATCGGCAACAGAGACCTTTAGTGGCGACGATCTTTCCATGCGACCCCAAAATATCGGCAACAGCAGAGCAATAGTGACGGGGCTTTAGCGGTGATGTGTCAGCAATAATACCTTAGGCGGCGACAATCTTAACATGTAGCGGTGACAGCCTTCGCCGCTATTTCTCTTTTTTCTTGCAGTGAAAATTATCATTCTCATTGACTATAAAACAAAAATCATTTAACTGATGAAACAAGTACAATATTATTAAACACAGTATAATAAAAAAAAAATGTAATTTACGACTTTCCTTATATAAACACAAAAAAAGTCACGTTTGTTTCTTCGCTAAGAAAAGAGTTAAATGAAGATGGAGACCTGCATGTTATATTTATATTCGTCTTTTTATAATGGTAAAATACAACAACGAGCCAAAACAGCATTCTTATATATATCTAAAATAACATTTGACGAAGATAATGCAATTCACCTGAATTGATGTTTCTTTATTCAATTTACATAAATGCAAAGGATTTGCGGAAGAAAGAAATTAGGATCAAGTTGATGCCATATAAGATTTGAGAGAGATGAAAGAGATTGAGAGAAATTGAGATATCTTTCATTCTTTCTCGTTAATTCAAAGAAGACTCCAAACCGGGTTACATATATACAAAGACAGCAAAAAACGGAATAATAGACTTCTTAACTGACTTCTAATTAACTCAAAGTTAATGCGCTAACATCTAGGGGTGTGCACGGTGCAGTGCGGTGCGGTGCGGTTTAGAGGCAAAACCGTAGACCGTACCACATATGCGGTTTCAGAATTTTTGAAACCACAGACCGCACCGCAAAGGTTCTAAACCGCGTTATGCGATGCGGTTTTAATACGGTAATTTCATTTTATATATATATATATATATATATATATATATATATATATATATATATATATATATATATATATATATATATATATATATATATATATATATATATATATATATATATATATATATATAAATATATATATATATATATATATATATATGGTGCGGTGCGGTTTGAACCGTGGTTTTTAAGTACAAACCGCAAACCGTACCACATTTGCGGTTTACAAAAATTACAAACAACGAACCGCACGGCAGAGTTTCAAAACCGCATTATGCGGTGTGGTGTGGGCGGTTTGTGTGGTTTATGCGGTTTGGTGCACACCTTAATAACATCTGTTTGAATTATTTTTGTGTATTTTTATTTTTATCTTGCTTTTATTGTATCGAATCAATCAAACATGCCATTATCTTTTCATGTTTCATAACTTGATATATGTTGCTACAAAATATATGATTGTGAGTGAAATTTGTTAATAACAAGACAAAGTAAGATAATATATAAAATTAAACCAAAATCTTCGGAAAATACAATAATCTGACAATTATATTAGATAAAACACGTTTACATGAAGTCCCCCTCCATTGATGAAAGCAATATTCCCCACTAAAAGAAAATAATGGGCATGAATATATTACCATTACTAAGCAATAACATAAAATCAAATTTATTTTAATTATTTTTAATTTGTTCTTTCGATGAAATCTCACATCTCTTATACATAGTATGGCCACCCGTAGTTGTAGTGGTGGTGGTAAGGATGAAACTGTAGTGGCACCACGGTGGGGCTTGTTTCATCAGCGGTGGTGGGTTCCTCCTCCACCGGACCAACACTCAGTAGCTCTGTGAATCCTACACCTTTCCTTAGCAACGTGGTAAGCTGAACAGAGTCAATTCTTTCTCCGGTCACCTCAAGTTGATCTTTATCTGAGCCGACAAAAGAAGCTGATTCCACCCCTATATATTATCATTTTTCATATTTTGATTTAGTTATATGATTATAGCAATTGAAATATATATAGTCTTCTAGTACGCTCTTCTAGCATTTAAAGAATCCAGATCATTAGGAGGAACAAGAATAACATAGAAGGTTTCATTTTTGTTACTGTGATAAATATGAAAAGAAACTAACTAATCGGAGAAAAAAAATCAAAACACGAACTAGAAGCTTCCAAATAGCTTATCTAAGACACTTATTTTATTCACCTGAATATGGATTCAAATGACGATAGGAAAATTCGTCAGTTAATTTTCCATCGAATATGAGTTGGTGGAACTTGATATCATGTTTTCCATCCTAGAAAAATTAAGAAACACGTAGGAGAAGTTTTGAAATACCGTACCGGAGACACCAACGGCGATCTTCAAAGCCTTACGAGTTTTCTTTTCATCACTGCTCATGGTCATCACCTTCACCAAAATCTTTTGCTGCAAATACAATCAATCACACCAAGTTACTTTGACGACAAGCTAGTGGAGCAGAACATGCAAAACAAAATGGAATTGAATGACTAAACATATCTATACCTTCGCCATTTATGTGATATTTATATGATGATATCGAGAGTATATATGTGTTTGCTTATAGCCTCTCTCTCACTCTCTACAAATGCTAGATTGAGAGGATTTCAGAAAGGTGCATGAAGAGTGAGAATGAAAAACAACGTGTATTTATAGAGGAGTGATGGGTTCAGAAGGAGACCATGTCAACGTTATGATGCGGAAGCTTCCTATTACTCGGTAATAAATATGTCTCCAGTCAGGGTTTAATATATTTAAATTTTGGAGGATATTGATCACTGTTGCATTGCCCACGTATGACTCCTATATACATACGAAGCGTCGATTCTAGGGGTGAGCTCGTTGCCGGCTCCTTAGGAGACAAAATGTATGTAGCGGGACTGGTTCAGTTATTGGTTCCAGGACCAGAGTTTTTTGCAAGAATGGTGGTCTTTTCAAATTCATTGTGAATGTACATATGGGGTTGTTTTTAAAACCTTTGCATAAATGGAGCGCTTACCCCACGTATCCACCAATTACGTAAAAAGATATATACAATGTTACAGTTTTGATCCCTTAACTTATATAATATATAATAAATCTATCCCTTTTATAATTTTTTTCTTTTTTATATCTTTGTTTTTTACTATATATATATATATATATATATATATATATATATATATATATATATATATATATATATATATATATATATATATATATATATATATATATATATATATAAAACTTTAATTTTGAATTGTAACACCCCAATTTCACACAAATTTTTTTTTTCTTTACCAAGACTCTATAATACAAGATATTTAGTTATACACACGGGGCATTACTATTCCGTATCATTACCACAATTTAAACATTACATACTTTACATAACGAAAGCTACCGTCCCACACTTGACTCTTCTAATTCCTTGTTTGATCACCTGAGTACATAGCATTTTAAAAAAAAAACATACGTAAGACATAATGTCTCGTGAGCAATATGGGTTTAGACCCAAAATAGTTTTCCATATTTCAAACATTCCAAAATTTCATATTATTTAATTTCCTATGAGCGCACCCATATGTATTCCTTTTCATTTGTGAGCACATTCCTACGAGCGCACCCGTAGGCTTTATACGAGACGCACCCATATAACTCCTCCCTCGACAGCATGAAACGAATTCATCCATCAAGGTACCAATTAGACAACTACTTCACGACGGGAGGTACCATCTCAGTAGTGTCTTTTGACCACCCCTACCGCAGCAGGCCGTGATCTTTATCCGGATACTTCTCAACTCATCAACATGGCTCAATCACCTTATTAATTCCTTGTATTTCTCATTTATCTTTTGTATACATTATACTTACTATTTCATAATATCATTTCCAATTTCACAAAACCATTTCCATTTCCATAAAGCCATTTCCATTTCCATTAAACCATTTCAAATTCCATAAAACCATTTTGACTCCCAAAACATTTTGTATAAAACTTGTTTTGCTATGTACTCAAAAATCCACATATCACTCACCTTGGCTAGTTAGAGAAGTCTAACTATAATTACACCCTTCCTTGTCCCTTCCATTCATTGCCCTTTTACTTCTTAAGTAACTAAGAAGTTTATTCACACTTTATTAATAACATGTTATACTTTAACAACATGTAAGGACTACTTTGTTATCTTCCACTAGGCTCATATCACAATATTTTTGTGATATTCATTCCTTAACACACCTTTTTACTTATTCTTATTATCTTTTAAATGACATTTTATTGACCATTATACCCTTGGAAAGTCACATACATAATTTAGACTCATTTTTCATGTTTTCATGCTCTATAACACTTATGGGATCAATTAGAGACCAAGACTACATGTCTAGGGGCAAAATAGACTCTTTAACACCTTCCAGTAGGTTACACAGTCGTGTAATTCTACTCATAAAAGTTACACGGCCGTGTAACGCCCAGATCCTTCAAAAACTTGAATTTTTCACTAAAAATCATGTATCGGGCTCGTTTTAACTCCAAACTTCACCAAATTTTGACCATAGGTTCTATTGACCCTTTATTATGTTAAGAACATGTTTTCACTTCTATTAAGTCTTATTTAGTTCATTACTTAATGATTAAGACCATAGGATGTCACAAGAGCTCTAAGGAAGCTCATATGCACATCAACTCAAATTTTAAAATCTAGTTTTGTCCATTTTCTACCTATATACTTATATAACCAATGTATGATTTAATTCAAGCTTTTTACAACCCAAAACATACCTTGTTAATTACAAATTCATGATTTTCATTAACCATTTCCATGAGTTTCATTCATGGAATCACCAATTCCATTCCACCCATCAAATTTTAGTTTTTATTCAAACTTCCATTTTATTAATTGAAATTCTTAGGAAACCACTTCCAATGGTTTCTTCATACATAAACATGATTTATGACTCATTCTAACCAATTATTTATGTCAAATTAACACTTTAATCATAAACTCAAATTTCTAGGGTTCAATTACACAAGAAATCACCAAACTTGATTTTCACCAAACTTGATTTTAAGTTATCCATATGTTGGATAATGATCAAGATGTGATTAGAAACATAAACCAACTACTTTTACTTGTTTTTAAACCATGGAATCACTGATTCCAAGTTTTTCCAAAGATTTTCCATTTTTAACATTTTTTTACCTAAAATCTGAAATTACTCTAATTTAACAACTAGTAGTGATTTATTACTTCTATCAAGACATATTAAACTCATTAAAAACCACTGAAACCAACTTGTTCTTACAAACCCGTTGGTTAGGGTTCTTGAGCTCAAATTCTCATTTCTTGATTTTTAACACTTTCAATAGATGAACTATGTTTAGATATTGATTTAGACACCAATTAAGGCTAGGAATCATAAGATAATCCTCCTCTAGCCACTAAAATCATGAAGCTACAGTACTCACTCATGGGAAATGGGTTAATCAACCCTAAAAACAAGATTACTAACCTTATATGGCTTGGAATTCTTCAATTCCAAGTTAATTTCTTCCAATTCTTCAAAACTCTCAAGACCCGATCATCCTAGCTCCCTCTGGCACTCTCTAGAAGTCTCTCCCGTGTTCTATGAACTGGGAGAAGATTTTTCTCCTTTTTATACCTAGCCATTTTACACTTTGGTCCCTCAAGTTCTATTTTTCCCAAAATGGCACAAGAACTTCATTTGATAACATTATAAGTTTATTTTCTTTCA
Source organism: Cichorium intybus (assembly GCA_023525715.1). Taxonomy (NCBI): domain Eukaryota; kingdom Viridiplantae; phylum Streptophyta; class Magnoliopsida; order Asterales; family Asteraceae; genus Cichorium; species Cichorium intybus. Next base: position 129,126,636 of record CM042012.1, on the reverse strand, counting down.
TTCTTACCCCATAATTATATTTTCTTTACATAAAAGTCATTTGTGTGCCAAATGACCATTTTGCCCTTTTTGACAATTTTACTATTACGCCCTCGTTCAAACCGAACTTTTCATATGTTCATTTTATGACTTTTACCAAAATTTTCAGGTTCTTACATGAATTGTCAGATCAAATATGACATCTGTAAATGCAAATGAAAAAGCCAACACAAAAACGTCACTATTCATATCTGAAAACTCTTAAAAGCAGCTACATAAATTGTCAAATCATTACTTTTATTTGAATACATTACATTTTTTGATGCTATAAATTTGATCATTTGAGCCAAGGTTTTTTCATCTTTATTCCAGTATTGAGTTCTACTCACATAATTCTAATATAAGGTAAGCATTACTTTTCTAAATATCTTGTATATATTTGATGTGAGACATAAAATATATGATACTAATTTACGTTTTATCCTATGATTTGTTTTGCAGTTACATTCTCATATACAAGTTATTATGGAAACTACACATACTAGTTTTGTAGATCTCCTTCGTGATTTTGAGGTATCATTTCCTTTGCCTAATAATGATAGTCGATAGATTTGAAATAGATGATACCTTGGGATTTGATAATCCCAACTCAGATTATAGTAGTGAGTCATTAAGCAATTTTGAGGAAGATTCTGATGGTGTGAGCGACACTTCACTATGAACTTTATGAATGATGTTGGAAATTTAGGAGATGATGACATAGTAGATTTGGAGGATAACGATCATATAGATCTTTGGAATGAATCTGAAAAAAATTTAGGCGCAGAATGCAATTTGAAAGTAAGTTACAGGTGAAAAGGGCAGTAACACTTTGGTCTATCGACCAAAATAGAGAGTTTAAAGTGTATGAAGTACAAGCAACAATATAATGCTGGTTTACCACTTCCTCATGCTGATTATTGGTTGGATTCAGATTGGGCGATTGAAGCAGATTACTCAAAACTATCGGTTCGTCGTGGTCGGAGACCTGAAAACCGAATTCGTAACGAGATGGATACCCGTCATCCTGATGAACCTCGAAAGTGTGGACTATGTCATTGTTTTAACGGTATAAACTAGTTAAAACTAATATATAGAAATTATTAATATATTTGTAAAAAAAATATAAATTACAAATTAAAATTATAAATGATAAATTTATAACATATTATATAAGTTAGGGGGTAAAATTTGTAACATTGTATTCAACTTTTCATGAATTTGATAGATACGTGGGCCAACAACTCTATATGTGCAAATGTTTTAAAAACAGCCCCATTTGTACAAATGAAACTGAGAATTGCACCATTTTTGCAAAAAATTCTCCAGGGCCACCAGTATAAACAAAAACATATAATGTACAACACAGAATTAGCGCTACACTAGCAATGTACTTTCGGCTAAAACTGAAATAGCATAAGGGCACCAGGAAATGTGGGAAACTCTAAGGGTAGACGGAATGGTTGCATCGTCGTGCGGGTTCGGGAAGCAGATGGCGACTATGTGACACCCCATTTCTACTGTTTGCAAATACTATGGTTTTTCGTATAAATACTTGGATACAAAAATACGGTTTAACAAAAACCCGATTACTTACATGTTTAAAAACAGTGGGTGTTACAAATCCATACCAAATCTAACCATAGTAAGCAAGAAGGATTAAACCCTGAGTCCAAGATAGGAGCTATGTGGGCTCCACTCCAGCTAAACTTCATCCAATTATAGCATAGCATTTAACCTGGAATACATGACATAAAAATAGAATACGTAAGACAATAATGTCTCGTGAGTTACATGAGTTTTAGACTCAAACCTTTAACTTCTTTTCCAAATCTTTATATAAAACTTATGACATAAATATCTTTCAAAGTTTTAAAACATTATCATACCATAGTTCTTTTCAAAAAGCATTACATATCATACTTTGCATACCATCTTCTTTCAAAACTTTATAATAGCAATATAATATAACTCTTTACTTCTCAAAAATCATTTTATGTCATACTTTACGAAAATAACTTCGTTCTTATTTTCTTTGACTGGTTTTATAAGCTTGCTGGATTTTTATACTTAGGGCTTTAATCACTATAGGTGATACCCCAAGTCTCTATGGCTAGAAAGAACGGATCAATCCTCACCATAGAAGTGCTGAGGCGATCTACTTCGCGATGGGGCTTGTCCCCAGTAGACCCCTTACCTAACCCGGGTAGGTTGGAACATAGTTCCTTTACTAACGCTGCTTGCTAAAATTACCAGTCATACAAAAACTTGTTGCTAGCTTGAACATTTCTCATAAACATATAACTTGTGGCTAAATGCCAAACTACATCATTCTATATCTTTATGGCTAGATGCCAAATACATAACTTTCCAAACATATTGTGGCTATATGCCCTTCCATATTTGAAAACATATAAAGTTTGTAACCAAAACATACTCCTTAAACATTTTATGGCTATATGCCTACCCATACTTTCAAACATGTATAACTTGTATTAAACATATACTTTCACGTATTTGGTTCATAGACCAAAACATACTTTCACATATAACATTATACTTTCACAAACGAGTTAGAGATAATACTCTTGCATATAATTTCACATATAGAAATTTTATAAGAAATCTTGAAAATACATACTTGCCATGTACCCCAGAATGGGTAAAAATACTGCATGTACTCACCTCATGTATTGCTAGAAGATTGACTACACGTTCCTTGTATTCATACTCTTTTGTGATTAAATAATCACTTGGCATGAACCTATAATTAACATGTTATACGTTAACATTCATGCTAACTGATTCTATAACTCATTAGAGTCCTTATAATACTATCTTGGGTCATAACAAGCCTATAACTTTAAAATGACAAACTTTAGTTAAGTTGCATTTTATACGTATTTTGCTACAGTACCCTCGGGGGTCGTATTTCGATTCCGACAATTTTTTATGAAGTTTCATAACATATTAGACCTATGTTTAAAATTTGAGGTCAATCAGACAAGTGTAGCATCAAGTTTCAAAAATGAACCAAGCCTTAACAGGAAGCAGGAGAAATTTGGCTATTTTTCCCCTGGCGCAGGATCGCGTCCCTACGGGGGTGCAGATCGCGACCCTACGGGGTCTGCAGCAACCAGAAATGGTCATTTTTATGGTATAAATTCCCATTTTCCTCATTTTAAGCCCTTAATTCACGACTTAATCACTAAGGTTTGTTCCATGACTAAAATCATTCATTTACTTCAAGTTTTTAATCATAAAAATCATAGATTTAAATCATTTTCCAAACATTTTCGTTTTTGCATTTTGTTGTCCAAAACCGAAATTGTCCAATATTAATCATTTCTACTGACTTATTTCAACAATTTCCACATATGGAACTCATTAAAACCCCTTGGAATTAATTTGTTCATATAAAGTTGATTTCTAAGGCTTTTGAACAAAATTCCAATTTTTCAACAATAGCAACATACTTTGATGATTTTAAGATATGTTCTTAATACTTGACTTAATTGGTTTAGGGTCATTTCCGGGCCCTAAATACCAACTTGTACTAAATTTTAAGCTTCAAAATCATCAAATCATCTTTATTAATTTGGAAATTCTTTCGAAAACACCATTTTTCACCAAAAACCATTGTATTGAATTTTCAAGCTTAAGAACTGATTTCTTACTTCTTTTATGTCATATTTGACTTAACAAAACTATTAGAACTATATGAAATCAGTTTCAACTCATTAACCCATTTCTAGGGTTGTTGAGCTAAAACCCCATTTCATCATTTTTGGGATTAAATCTTCAATTTCATTGAATTACTTGTTAATACAAGTTTCTTTCATCATTTCTAACATATTAGATTAATTAAAACCATCTAAACTTTCAAACCCGTGACTTATTGCTCTTGGACCAAAATCATCATTTCTTGATTTTCAACATGTTCAAAGGTTAGAACATGTTTACTTGATGATTTTGAGCAAGATGGTTTAGATAATTTCACTGGAACCATAACCTCTAGAAAAATCAGAAATCAAGTGAATGATTCCCGTTCAAGTCTTGGATGAAATAAGCTTAGAACATGAAGTTCTTACCTTGTTTCCTTGGAAACCCTCAATTCTAGCTTCAATTTCTTGCAAAGATTTCCAGAATTCCTTCTCTTCTCCGATGCTCTCTCGCTCTCTCCCGTAGTCTCTAGACCCTCTTCAGATTTTATGATCATTAATGAGATATTTTCTCATTTTTATATTTTCCATATTTACAGTTTTAGTCCCTGGCTTTCATTTCTTGCACTTTGGCCACCAAAAATCAAATCTTATTACATATAACTTAGTTTCTTACATTTTTGGTCCAAAAACCAAAATATACTTTCATAGTAAATATTATACATGGGCAAATGACCAATTTACCCTTTTATGGTCAAATGACCAAATTACCCTCTTTTACTATAATTAACTTTCAAATACTTATCACCATTATTTGGTGTCAAAATTTTATTTCATTACATATAAACTTCAAAAATCATATTTTCCTTACCTAAAAGTCATTTGGATGTCAAATGACCATTTTGCCCTTTCTCTCCATCTTTTTCCAAACTTTTAGTATTTTACCACATTTCTAAGTAAATTATTTTAAAACTTTCAAAATATTTTTGGTCCTTTCCTTACGTATTTTCTCGAATATAAATTCGAGATTTTTGGGTCGTTACAACTACCTCCCCCTTATTGGGATTCCGTCCTCGGAATCATCACACAACTATTGATACTTTCTTTTTACCAACACATAATCATAACCTTCATTGTTTTATCTTTTAATCTTTCTTTTCTACCTCATTTCATTTATATACAATCTTTAGTAAACTCATCTTACAGACTAGTTTCATACCTCAATACTTTTTATCAAAAATAGCAATCTACTTTATAATTTTTCTCATATCTTTACTACAACATGTGAGATTATACTCATAATATTCTTTACTTATAAAAGTTCCAATACCATTAAGCATAATTATATATATTTCGTATTTTTTTTACAAATTTATAAATACACCAAAATCTTTTCCTTGTATAGATGTTTCGTCCCTTAATGGACATTTTACTTAAGCAATCTTTTCACCTTCATTTAATACCACTTATTTATTTTCACTCTTCTTTTCTTCTTATTTCTTTACTCATTCGTTACTTCCTAGACAATCCACTGTTATATCTTCTTTACAGAAGTTTTACAACATCTTATTTCTCTTACATTTATTTTTAAAACTTTTTAAACTTCAGTTTATTCTTATTTATCTCTATTTCCCACTACTGACTCACTATTATTTATAAAAGGATGTGTTTTCCTCCTTCTTGTTACACTTCACATTTTTACTTTTCTGATTGGGACAGAATCTGTCGAATCATCATATTGTTCACAAGAATCTAATTATCTCGTTCTAAATGTGTTGAAACGATATACCGCTTTTTATTTTAACAATTAAACATCATTAAATTTCTTTCTATATATAATACACCTTATTTAACCTTATAAACTTGTACAGTTTTACTGTTGAAGTTGTTCTATTATTTCAGTCAACTTCCTTCTCAATTCACACTTTTAAGAAAAAGTCATTTTTCACACACTTTTTACTCATTTCCTGTACATTAAATGTATTACCTTCTCTAATATTTTTCTTGTATCATTTTTTACTTGTATTACTTTCATATTCAACATATAATCAACTTAGATATTTCTTTCATCTTCTTTTATGAGATTTCGGTCTCTTTGCTCATTACTTATTCGTATAAACATGTCTTTCTCATTTCTTCAATTTTTTTGTACAATACTTTTATAAGTATACTTTTCTTTCCTTTTTGGATACTCCACGTATCCTTCTCATATTAATACTTTATATTTTAGTATTTCTTTGCCAATTCTATTTCTTACATTAGTGCTTAGTTTAGCACCTGATCTTCTGTTTACTCTTTCCTCACGGTAGCTAAATTGTTTACCATGATTGATTCGAAATTTATTTTTCTTCAATTCACTTATGGAACTTCATACATGTTGCATACTATAATTCACATTCTCATACTTACTTCATTTTTCATAATATTATTACCTTGTGGTGTATTTATGTTTTACAAACCACATTCATTAACTTCTTAACATATACTTACAAGTTCTTAGTTGCATAATATACACACATATATATATATATATATATATATATATATATATATATATATATATATATATATATATATATATATATATATATATACTTGGTTCTCTTTTGGTTTAAGAACCTAACTAGGTATTTTTAACATTTTCGTCCCATGACGAATTCTTGACATAACTCTCAATCACCATTACTTCTCGTTACTCTTTACTTTTACATCTTTTATCATTTCTATTATGTGTTATAAGGCTACATGCCTAACACATTTGCTATTCTCTTGTTTAAACTCCACTGCTTTACACTACATATTTCTTTACAACATTATTTATTTTATATACAACTTACTTCTTATGTATCTTTAGGTGATACACAATTGTCATTTATTTTCCTCGTCATCCTTCGTTCTTTTGTATTTCGAGGCAATTTGCCCAATACATCATTTTACTCTTTTGCTTCATACTTTATAGTATTCTAATTAGAATACCTATTTCATAACGACTTTTGTACTTTTATACATTATATTTATATATATCCCAAAACTTACTCATGCTTTTACATTTATAAGCACGTATGAACATATATATACATTTCTTTGTATTTCATGGTTACTAGCCATGTACTAACCATTTCTCACAATCTTTTGAGACTTTTAACCATTATTACCATTCAGAAGTAGTAACTTCTTGTCTGTTTATCATAGTTATTACATTATCTTAAATTCTTCTTCTACTACTTGTTTAGATATTTACTCTTTTTCTTTACTTCATATCATTTATGACCTTTAGTCATTTTGCTTACACGCTTTTGGTTTTCTTCAATTAACATTCCTCATTATACTCTTTCATTACTGGTATTTCTTCTTTTATTTCATTCATTTGGTTGCGGAATTTATTTCCTGACAACCACTATGTCATCATCGTTTATTTCATCTTTAATTTCTTGCCTAACATTTATTTAGGCATTCAACCTTTATTTCTCGATTCACATTCATTTTATCACATTACATTAATACATTTTCTTAAAATATCATAATCTTTAACAATTTACCATTTATCATTCTTTTCCCCATTTGGGTAATCTTACTTTTTTTTATTACTTATTATAGCACTGTACTTATAACTTATTCAATTGTCCATCTTTGGACACTTTCATTTATCTTCTTTGTTCAATCCCGGCAGCTAGTCTTCCACTCTCTGCTACCATTGTCATTTTCTATCTTTAGCTTTTCTCAAAGGTTTAATCTTATCGTCTTACAACGATATTCTGCTTCCCTTTTGTGTGTAATATTCACACATCTTTTAGTGAAAATTTTTTAAATTCAATGGTCATGCCCAAAGCTCATCACTTGCTAGCATTAAACTCTTTTTTACCACTCTTTTATTATTACAAATTTATATACTATTAATACACTCTACTTGTAATTTCTATCCTTCATGTAAGAATCTTACAACTCTCGTATAGGTCATCAATACCCATAATTTTTCTCTATATTGCTATTATTTATACTTCTTCTCGCCTCGACAAGCATATACGTTAATGTCTTTCAATCTGTCTAAAAATATTAATTATCATATTATTTCTTTTACTTTATCATACTAAGTGGTATATATCCACTGCATTAACTTTTAATACTCATAACCTTACTGATTGTTATTACATAGGCATATAATTCCTATGTTTTACTTACTACTCTCTTCAAAACCCCACCCACCAGAATACCATAATTCCTTTGCGATTCCAACAGTCCCAATACATATCCTGTGATTATGATAATACGGGCCCATATTACCATAATCACATATACATATTGATTCTGCTGTTACCATAAGGTCTCATGGGACACTGGTTCCTTTAACATATAACACCATCATAAACACATGGTGATCACTACTAAAATTTTACTACTTTATAACCATAGTCTTTAATAAATTTGGACGGTTACGGAAAATATTATATAATTTTCCTAACAGTCAGACTTTTGCTCACTTTAAACTTAACTTAACACTTATTAGTGTTATATATCCACATATTTTAAAAAAAATTGCATAACGTCTTAATCATTTAAGACATCATATAACACACTTTTCATAAATTAACATTTCTATAGCATGAGTTTAAGCCTAGGAGTGGAACAAGCCAATCCTAATTCGCTTAAACTATGGCTCTGATACCAACTTGTGACACCCCATTTCTACTGTTTGCAAATACTATGGTTTTTCGTATAAATACTTGGATACAAAAATACGGTTTAACAAAAACCCGATTACTTACATGTTTAAAAACAGTGGGTGTTACAAATCCATACAAAATCTAACCATAGTAAGCAAGAAGGATTAAACCTTGAGTCCAAGATAGGAGCTATGTGGGCTCCACTCCAGCTAAACTTCATCCAATTATATCATAGCATTTAACCTGGAATACATGGCATACAAATAGAATACGTAAGACAATAATGTCTCGTGAGTTACATGAGTTTTAGACTCAAACCTTTAACTTCTTTTCCAAATCTTTATATAAAACTTATGACATAAATATCTTTCAAAGTTTTAAAACATTATCATACCATAGTTCTTTTCAAAAAGCATTACATATCATACTTTGCATACCATCTTCTTTCAAAACTTTATAATAGCAATATAATATAACTCTTTACTTCTCAAAAATCATTTTATGTCATACTTTACGAAAATAACTTCGTTCTTATTTTCTTTGACTGGTTTTATAAGCTTGCTGGATTTTTATACTTAGGGCTTTAATCACTATAGGTGATACCCCAAGTCTCTATGGCTAGAAAGAACGGATCAATCCTCACCATAGAAGTGCTGAGGCGATCTACTTCGCGATGGGGCTTGTCCCCAGTAGACCCCTTACCTAACCCGGGTAGGTTGGAACATAGTTCCTTTACTAACGCTGCTTGCTAAAATTACCAGTCATACAAAAACTTGTTGCTAGCTTGAACATTTCTCATAAACATATAACTTGTGGCTAAATGCCAAACTACATCATTCTATATCTTTATGGCTAGATGCCAAATACATAACTTTCCAAACATATTGTGGCTATATGCCCTTCCATATTTGAAAACATATAAAGTTTGTAACCAAAACATACTCCTTAAACATTTTATGGCTATATGCCTACCCATACTTTCAAACATGTATAACTTGTATTAAACATATACTTTCACGTATTTGGTTCATAGACCAAAACATACTTTCACATATAACATTATACTTTCACAAAAGAGTTAGAGATAATACTCTTGCATATAATTTCACATATAGAAATTTTATAAGAAATCTTGAAAATACTTACTTGCCATGTACCCCAGAATGGGTAAAAATACTGCATGTACTCACCTCATGTATTGCTAGAAGATTGACTACACGTTCCTTGTATTCATACTCTTTTGTGATTAAATAATCACTTGGCATGAACCTATAATTAACATGTTATACGTTAACATTCATGCTAACTGATTCTATAACTCATTAGAGTCCTTATAATACTATCTTGGGTCATAACAAGCCTATAACTTTAAAATGACAAACTTTAGTTAAGTTGCATTTTATACGTATTTTGCTACAGTACCCTCGGGGGTCGTATTTCGATTCCGACAATTTTTTATGAAGTTTCATAACATATTAGACCTATGTTTAAAATTTGAGGTCAATCAGACAAGTGTAGCATCAAGTTTCAAAAATGAACCAAGCCTTAACAGGAAGCAGGAGAAATTTGGCTATTTTTCCCCTGGCGCAGGATCGCGTCCCTACGGGGGTGCAGATCGCGACCCTACGGGGTCTGCAGCAACCAGAAATGGTCATTTTTATGGTATAAATTCCCATTTTCCTCATTTTAAGCCCTTAATTCAAGACTTAATCACTAAGGTTTGTTCCATGACTAAAATCATTCATTTACTTCAAATTTTTAATCATAAAAATCATAGATTTAAATCATTTTCCAAACATTTTCGTTTTTGCATTTTGTTGTCCAAAACCGAAATTGTCCAATATTAATCATTTCTACTGACTTATTTCAACAATTTCCACATATGGAACTCATTAAAACCCCTTGGAATTAATTTGTTCATATAAAGTTGATTTCTAAGGCTTTTGAACAAAATTCCAATTTTTCAACAATAGCAACATACTTTGATGATTTTAAGATATGTTCTTAATACTTGACTTAATTGGTTTAGGGTCATTTCTAGGCCCTAAATACCAACTTGTACTAAATTTTAAGCTTCAAAATCATCAAATCATCTTTATTAATTTGGAAATTCTTCCGAAAACACCATTTTTCACCAAAAACCATTGTATTGAATTTTCAAGCTTAAGAACTGATTTCTTACTTCTTTTATGTCATATTTGACTTAACAAAACTATTAGAACTATATGAAATCAGTTTCAACTCATTAACCCATTTCTAGGGTTGTTGAGCTAAAACACTATTTCATCATTTTTGGGATTAAATCTTCAATTTCATTGAATTACTTGTTAATACAAGTTTCTTTCATCATTTCTAACATATTAGATTAATTAAAACCATCTAAACTTTCAAACCCATGACTTATTGCTCTTGGACCAAAATCATCATTTCTTGATTTTCAACATGTTCAAAGGTTAGAACATGTTTACTTGATGATTTTGAGCAAGATGGTTTAGATAATTTCACTGGAACCATAACCTCTAGAAAAATCAGAAATCAAGTGAATGATTCCCGTTCAAGTCTTGGATGAAATAAGCTTAGAACATGAAGTTCTTACCTTGTTTCCTTGGAAACCCTCAATTCTAGCTTCAATTTCTTGCAAAGATTTCCAGAATTCCTTCTCTTCTCCGATGCTCTCTCGCTCTCTCCCGTAGTCTCTAGACCCTCTTCAGATTTTATGATCATTAATGAGATATTTTCTCATTTTTATATTTTCCATATTTACAGTTTTAGTCCCTGGCTTTCATTTCTTGCACTTTGGCCACCAAAAATCAAATCTTATTACATATAACTTAGTTTCTTACATTTTTGGTCCAAAAACCAAAATATACTTTCATAATAAATCTTATACATGGGCAAATGACCAATTTACCCTTTTATGGTCAAATGACCAAATTACCCTCTTTTACTAGAATTAACTTTCAAATACTTATCACCATTATTTGGTGTCAAAAATTTATTTCATTACATATAAACTTCAAAAATCATATTTTCCTTACCTAAAAGTCATTTGGATGTCAAATGACCATTTTGCCCTTTCTCTCCATCTTTTTCCAAACTTTTAGTATTTTACCACATTTCTAAGTAAATTATTTTAAAACTTTCAAAATATTTTTGGTCCTTTCCTTACGTATTTTCTCGAATATAAATTCGAGATTTTTGGGTCGTTACAACTGTACCACCGGTACTGCTAGAACCTCGGTACCACTACCCCGCCTAGGCGGGTTCACGGTAGATGGAAGCATGCGGCTTGGGTTATGGGATGGTGAACCCACTCAAATCCATAAGCTTTTTAAAAAAATAATTATTCAAAAAAAAATTACCCTCCTCATTCTCTATAAATACCACATCTTTACTCCTTAAAAAATAACACTTTTACCCTTATTTCTTACTCTCAATTTCTATCTAAACTATAATGAATTGAATTTGAATGATTTGATTACAAGAAAAGATACACGTATATATAGGTACAACAAAGTAAAGCCAAAGGGCAAAAAATAAATAACAGTGAATGAAATTGATAAACTATAAATAAGGTGCAGTAATATTCCCCCGCAAGCGAGACGGTGGAGGACCAAGGCGAAGTTGATCCCGAAAGAACTCGAACTGGGGTTTTGGTAGGCTTTTCATAAATATGTCCGCCACTTGAAGCTTGGTAGGTATGAAGCGAGTGTGAAGCTTTCCAGAGGACACAAGTTCACGTATAAAATGATAATCTAAGTCAATATGGTTAACCTGTTTGTGAGATATGGGATTTTAAGTAAGAAGCAGTGCACTACGATTGTCACATAGAAGGGTAGGACGATCAGGCGGTAGAGCTCGCAATTCATGAAGAAGGTGTGTAATCCAAATGATCTCAGCAACAGTGTTGGCCATAGCTCGATATTCGGATTCACAACTGGAGCGGGAGACCGTATGTTGCTTCTTAACACTCCAAGAGACAAGGTTACCCCCAGGAATATCGAGTAGCCATACGTGGATCGGTGTGTGTCAAGGCAACGAGCCCAATCAGCATCCGAATAACCAAGGAGAGAGGACGTCGTAGGGCGAGTAAAGTGAAGACCAAAGGCAAGAGTGCCTTTAAGGTAGCGGAGAATCCGCTTGACTTCTTGATAGTGACTGACGGTCGAAGCATGAAATAATTGACTAACTTGGTTCACGGCATAGTTAATGTCAGGTCTAGTGATGGTCAAATACTGGAGAGCACCAACAATAGACCGATAGTGAGTGGGGTCGGAATAAGGAGCACCGTCAACAGTAAACGAGACATTGGTGGAAGTGGAGTAGGGGCCGGTTTGGCATCTAACATCTTAGCACGTTCGAGAATTTCTCAAGTATACTTTGATTGATTCAAGAAGAGCCCATCGGTGGTATAAGAAGCCTCAAGCCCAAGATAGTAGTTGAGCTCCCCCAAATCCTTGATAGCAAACTCTTTGTTTAAGCGAGCAATAAAAACCGTGAGAGCATGTTCATGATTTCCGGTAAGAATCAAGTCATCGACGTAGACCAGTAAATACATAACACACGAATCACGTTTGAAGACAAATAGAGAGGTATCGGCCCGACTGCTAGTAAATCCATTTGCCACCAAAAAAGTGCTCAAACGATGAAACGACGCCTGGGGGGCTTGTTTGAGTCTATATGAGGCTTTATTTAATTTGCAAACATGGTTGGGGAATTGCGTGCTAATAAAACCCGGGGGTTGCTCCATGTAGACAGATTCATTTAGATGGCCATGTAGAAAGGCATTGTTGACATCCAGTTGATGTAGCCGCCAATTATTAAGAACCGTTAAGGATAGTATGATACGAATCGTAGAGGCTTTCACAACAGGGCTGAAGGTATGAGAGTAGTCAAGACCCGGCATTTGACTGAAGCCTTGAGCCACAAGTCATGCCTTGTGGCATTCAATAGACCCATCGGAGTGAAACTTGGTGCGATAAAGCCATTTGGAACCAACCACATGGCGGTTCGTGGGACGAGTAACCAGGGACCACGTGTTGTTTTTGTATAGAGCATCAAGCTCACAATGCATAGGGGCAACCCACTTGAGATCATTGATAGCAGACTTGAAACTCTTTGCGTTATTTGTAGTATAGTGAGTCGTGTGAGACAAGTCAGCGATATGACGGGGCTTAAAAATACCCGCTCTACCTCTAGTAACCATAGGGTGAGTAGGTAACATGGGTGGTGGGTTAGGATTGATGACATTTAATGGTGGTGAAGTAGGTGGAGGGGATGGAGGTGTAGATGTATGTGGTGGCGAGGGAGGCAAAGGTGGTGCAGAGTTGTTTGGAGAAGTATTTAATGGTAGAGATGTGTCTGTGTAGAGATTGCACGGAGGATTGGAAATAGGAGGCGGAGTGGGCGTGGATGGGAAAGTAGGTGTAGGATGGGGTGTAACACTAGGAGTGGTGTCCAAGAATGTGGCAGGTTGGAGTTGAGAGACAGATTGAGTTTCAATGCAGGTGGCAAAGGGAAAGCTAGTCTCATCAAATCTAGCATGTCTGGAGATATACACATGAGAGGTAGCTGGGTTAAGACACCGATACCCTTTATATTTGGAACTAAACCCAATGAAGATTCATGGTAAGCTTCTTGGAGAGAGCTTGTGCTCCGAGTAGTCATGAAGGTAAGGGAATACACGACAATTAAATGATCGAAAGGTGTGATAGTTTGGTGGTTGTAAATATAGGAGCTCAAAGGGTGATTTCCCCTGTAGAGTTGGGGTTGGAAGGCGATTGATGATATATACAGCCAAGGAGAAGGCATCCACCCAATACGAGGATGGCAAATGGGCATTAAACAGCATAGCCAAGCCTGTTTCAACAACATGTCTATGTTTCCGTTCAGCACGCCCATTTTGTTGAGGGGTGTATGTGTAAGATATCCGGTGAAGTGTGCCATTTGACTCGAATAAAGTCCTAACACAATGATTTAGGAATTCTGTACCACCTTCACTTTGGAAAACTTTTATTTTCGACGAAAATTGAGTTTAAGCAAATTTCATAAAAACTTCCAATGCATTGTATACTTCAGACTTATGTTTAAGCGGGTAAAGCCAGCTAAAGTTAGAGAAATCATCAATGAACATTACATAATAACGGTAGTTATCAACAGACAAAACTGGGGAAGGTCCCCACACATCACAATGAATAAGATCTAAAGGATGCAAAGCTCGTTTGGGGTTAAGATCAAAAGGCAATCGTTGGCTCTTAGCCATTTGACATGACAAACAAACGTCTGGTTTAGGTAAAAGTGAAGTTACAGACAAGTGTCCCAGTTTATTTAACTTAACAAGAGTATCAAAGGAAACGTGACCCAATCGGGAATGCCAAACTTCAAAGAGGCTTTAGGTGGTGCAGAGGAAGCAAAAAAAGCATGAGCATTCGGTTGCAAGATGTAAAGACCGTCATCACATTTTCCTTGGGCGGGAACCTGCTGAGTTTGACGATCCTGAAAAAAAAAATGAGGGTAAGATAGAAGGACATCAACTTGGTTATCCTTGGTGAGTTTACTAACAGACAAAAGATTTTTGGTGAGATGATGGACAACCAAGACATCTTTTAATGACAAGTTTGGTGAAAGAGAAGTATGGTCCTTATGAGAAATCGGTAGGCGATGACCATTCCCAAAGGTAACCGAGCCAGTACCTGGAGTGGAGGAAGCATTGGAGATAGTGTCTGGGGAAGCAGTCATGTGGTCCGTGGCACCGGAGTCGACGAACCAGTCAGGGCCAAAAGAAGAAACATGGCAATGAGACAAAAAGGCGGAAGCCATGGCATCATCACGGGAGCTCGCTCGGGAGGCATGGGACGCAAGGTCAGGGCAAACAGAGGCATAATGCCCATTAGTACGTCAGAGTTGGCAGTGGGGTGACCGACGGCCACGACCACGACCGCGAGATGGGGGAGAACCACGAGAGGAGAAGCAACCACCCCTCCCACGAGTGCTTGGAAAGGTTTCAGTGGAAAAAGCGACAGGAGGTGATGAGGAGCCATGAAGGGCCTGGAGAAATAAAGCATGGCCTTCCGCCCTGGAAAGTAAATCAGAAAATGATAGGGCGGGGCGAGAGGAACGGACAGCCGTAGAAAAAGTTTCAAACGACGGCCCGAGGCCACAAAGAAACTAGTGAAGTTGATCACCGGCATCAACCGGGTGTCCGATTGCAGACAGTTGGTCGCTTAAGCCCATGAAAAACGCCCATATTCAGCCACAGTTTTGGATCCTTTGAGAGATTGGCGAAGTTGATCACGGAGGTTGTGAACACGTTCAACAGAGGAATTGCTGAAGGCAGCCTCCAACGCAGACCAGATTTCACGAGCCGAGGAGAGACCAACAATCACAGTGACAGCCTCTTCGGATAATGAGGCGTGAAGGATGATGGTAGTTTTCTGATCATCAGTAACCCACGAGACATATTCAGGGTTATCAATAGATTTTCCGTCGGGTTGAGATAGAAGAGAGGGGTGGGGGCGACAGCAGATCCATCAACATGTGAAAGAAGTTTTTGGTAAGATAGGATGGGTAGCATCTGATTTTTCCAGAGCAAGTAGTTGGAGGAGGATAATTTGATAGTAAGCATGTGGAAGAGGGTATTGAGAGGGATGTCTCCATCATGGGAGGAAGATGACGCCATGGAGAAGGGGGGAGGGGAGATCAACTAGGCTGATACCATATAATGAATTGAATTTGAATTATTTGATTACAAGAAAAGATACACGTATATATAGGTACAACAAAGGAAAGCCAAAAGGCAAAAAATAAATAACAGTGAATGAAACTGATAAACTATAAATGAGGTGCAGTAATATAAACCCTTTCCTATTATTTAAAAAAAATCATTTTTTTAAATCGATTCAAGCTGAGACAAATCCAAGAAACGCGGTTTTTTCAAAAAATAAAAACAATCAAGATGTTTCTCCAACTTCATCCCCACATTATCAAATTTTCACACAATATCCCCAATTCTAACAAACGCCTGTCCAATCCGATTATCTCCAATTTTCTCAGGATTTTGGTCAATTCCAACAATACCTTCAACACACCAGCCAGTTCCAACAAAGTCTCGCACAATTGACCACCTCCCAATGTTACGTCCCCGACACTTCTCATTTTCATAGCCAAGAGGAGCAAGTGACGAAACCCTTCCGGCCTCTGAAGCACGAGGTATTGATGATGATGAGGAGGAGGGGGAGGAGGTCGAGGTGGAAGTGGAGGAGGAGGAGGTAGTCCCAAAAACACAGGAAGAACAACATCCCCTACCTCCTAGAAATGATCTTACACTCAACGGTTGAAAGGTCGCTCGTGGATTGAGAAAGAGGAGGTCACCTTGGCGAAGGTGAATATTAGTGTTTCTGAGGATCAAGAACGAGGATACCATCAACGCTTCGAGTCCTTTTGGGAGCACGTGTTGGCACTTATCAAGGTGCAACTTGGAGGGTCGGATCGGACAAGACATCAAGTAAACTCCAAGTTCAAGGACTTGGAAACGAAGGTTAACAAGTTCAACTCATTTACAACAACAAATGCAACATGCGTGTCAACGGCAGGGGAGATGTGGATGTTTTAAAGGCCACACACTTAGAATACCGGAAAATCGCTAGGAACGATTCCTACATATGGGGCATGGAAAATATTGGTAGAGCATCCCAAATGGCTCACAGTCGGGGTAATGGGGATGATTTCCCTACATCATTCCTCCAAACATAGCAAGACATCGGACTCCAACAACTACACGACCTCCCCTTTTGATGCACACTTTTCAGCTCAGCAAGTCGATGTTGATGAGGTCAACGAAGTTTCCCCACCACCATCAACACATTCCCGATAAAGAAAAGGGAAAAGGTGGTTGGATATTCATTAGTGATGGAGGGGTATCAGACCATCATGGATAAAATATCCAAACTCACAGACAATAATGAGCTTGAAGTGCACGCGAAGCGGGACTACCGTGCAAAAACGTTGGAATACTGGAGGATGAAACAAAGAAGAAATCATAATCATTGAGCAAGAGATAAAAGCGCTCAAATACATACGCCAAGAAAATGATTTAAACTTCTTTCTTCGCCCCCATGAACATTTGATCGGAAGTCAACTGACTGTGGTTCTTGCTTGTAAGCGGGAAATAACACGCTTGTATGGTTGTGAAATGTAGTCTGTTTTAGGTTATTTTTACGTATTTAGGTTTTAATTTCCAGTATGTAGGATTTAATGTAGGATTTAAATAATCATATTTGTTTATTTTAATTATTGTAACAGTGTGCTTTTTAATTTAATCTTAGTTGTCTTTTAAGTTTTTAGTTAATTACTCATTTTAATATTATTTGAAATATTAAACTAATTGTTATTTTAAGTTTTCTAATTAATAAACCACTTTAATAATCGAAAATATGATGTGGCGTCGTGGGTTGGGAGCGTTCGGAAAGATTTGCTTCACCATGGGTGAAAGATGGAAGTTAGAGGAGAGAGAAAAGATGATGTGTCTTGTGGGTTGGGAGGGATGGGAGGGTTCTACTCCCCCACCCTAAAACCAATTAGAAACTACAGCTATCGCCTTCTACCAGGAGGTAAATTCAGTTATCCAAACAACTTTGAACTATCTCCATTTGCGAGTAAAAAGCAGGGGGCCCGATAAAAACGAGAAAATTGAATGCTTTAGAAACCATTATATAGTAGGGGTAAAATTGTCCAAAACCCATTACAATTAAAACCACACTTGAAAACTGTAAGAGCGGTGAGAAAAACTTCGCATCAAACTTCTGATTCGCCTGTGAGGCCTCACCCCCAAAATAAGATGCGATTTTCCTTCTTATGACTTATAATTTGAGAAAGACGAAAAGTAATTACAGTTTTCATCTATCTCTCTCCTTGAAACCTCTCCAATTCTCGAAACCATATACAATCTGATTGACATTGACTGTCACCTGTTGTGAACAATATCCAACTCCAAGCAATTAAGAGTGAGACATTGTTTTAGATAGCAAATACCGACATACACACACACACACCAAAATGAAACCCCCTCCCACCCCATTCCAACCCCCCACGAAAAAGAATAACATGACACACGCAGAAAAAAGTTTATCTACGCAAAAGAATTAAGATAACACAACTTGACCAGACACAAACCTATATAGAGTTCTACCTACGAAAAAAGACTGAAAACATACACCCACCATACTTTGTTCCGAGATGCACTACACCAAAACACCAAACTTCACCCGACCAATCCCCACCCCCTTTTGATTATAAATTAACAAAATTATTTCAAATAGGAACAAAAAGCTGACCACACTATCAGTCCTTCACTGGATATTACCTCACCGGATATTACTTCACCAAACCTCACCATACTTGGTGTCACACCCTCAAACCGTATTGGCGGAATAGTTCAAGGATGGATGACTTCATGAACAATATCATAACAAAGTTGAATAATATTGATTCCAAGCAAACAACCATCATTAAATAATTGCAAATGTTACATCGTTTAAAAGTTGCATGTTTCAATTACAATTACAAATGATTTCAAAATGAACAAAAACGACGTCGTAACGTCTCTTCGAATCGTGTTGAGGTTTACCTTATCAATTTCCTGAGAATACAAGTAGTTGAAAAAGTGTCAACAATTAAGTTGGTGAGTTCATAAGATTTTTGTATAAGAAATGTCCTTTGTTTGTAAACGATAGTGTTGAAAACCAAGAAAATCCAATATTTTCTCATAAAATGTTCAAGTCTTTAATTCCCAAAGACTAAAATGTAATTATATAAACTGTAGTGTAACTCTCGTTGAAATGTATATTTCCACGTAAATAATTTATGAAAATATTAAGTTGATTATTTTCCCATGTGAGACACCATATAACCATACTGTGACTAGTTGGCCTGCTGCGACGTTCTTCAGGCGTCAGAATGTTAGACATTTGGACACCTCAGACCTGCCGGTCAAGCTGTAGCTAGCAGCTCAGGTGCGGGGTTGTCAAGCCTCGTATAGATCTATACTCAAATATCGCGCTCTCTTCCGAGACTCTGGTTATAAAAGTTCAGGACTTATAGTAGGTACTTATAAAAGTACTGTGAAGATTCATCTCACAAAAATGTATGTATTCCAATCAACTTGTTTACGTACGATTTGTATATAAAAACTCTTATAATCACCCATTATCATTTTTCCCATGATAATATAGTATTGTTTAATAATTATATAATTTTATATAATTATTTTTGTCATGTTCAAAAGTCATAATAACCTTGTGTTCATAAACTATTCTAATAATAGTCTATTTTTAGTATTGCGTCGTAATAATCATATTTTTGTGAATAATAGCGAAGTAACTTATTCAAATAATTATAAATATTATCTTTTGAGATATTTCTCACAAAAATAGTGTAATATCTTGATTATAACCATTTTTGCTAGAAAATAGTGCTTTTATTTATAAAAACGTAGTTTTTACTAGTTTTCGTTTTTATAATGTTTTTATCCAAAATCTAGTATTTTGTACACTTTATTTGTGGTTTTGTAACTTTTACACATCTTAATATGTCAAAATGTTCATAATACATGGATCTATTCATATTTCATGCCAAATTCATCTTTATAACATTTTTGTCCAAGATCTAACATTTTACACATTTTATTTATAGTTTAGTAACTTTCACACTAACATTATATACATCATTATGAACATCTTACAAAGACCCTTGGACAAAGCTAATATCCAATGGATTTTGATGGATGTTAGTGTGTGTAAAAGATGTAAAACTTGTGTTATGTTGTTTAGAATCAAAAGATGAATGGATCTTACCACTTAATCTTCTGAAATGAACTTGGAAATTGAAGTTTGAAGATGATAATGATGGTGGTGGTTTGAGCCGTGAGCAAGAAGGAGAAGAGAGGAATGAGAGACTTGGTTGGATGGAAATGAATTGGTTAGTCTCTTTCTTGGAAGATTTTAGCCTTAGATTTTCCTATAATATAAAATTATTTAGCCTCTATGTGCCTAGATTATGAATAGTGGAAAGGAGATATGGTGTGACCCTTGGAGGCTCCATGGCTGTCGATGGGGTGGGGTAGGGGGGTGGGTTGGGGTTGGTTTTTATAAAAATAGCAATGTGGTTATAAAAATGTGTGATTTTTATAAAATAGTAAGTCGTTTTAGTGAAATTTTGTGCATTTTTGACGAAACAAAGTTCTAAAATATTATTTTGTATAAACATTGCCAAACATTTATTTTGATTGAATTACCTCGTTGGGTGCCGAAATACGCGTTTAAGCGCAGTATACTTCCGATTTCGCGATTTTTGACGTTTTACCGGAAATTGCATTTAGCTTTGAAATTAAATACTAGATATTATTACGTTACTTATCATATGAATTTTTATTTCATATTTGATGTTTAAGGCACCACATTTTGTATTTTGGTTCCAAGCCCTGTGTACATTTTTCCGTTCACAGCGGTTTAATCGTTGTAACTTCCACATACGAACTCCGTTTTCGACGTTCTATATATCCACATGTTCGTATTTACGAGTAGATTGTTTTATGAATATTATTATTCTCAAAATAATAATTGTACAATTATCGAATTTTTACGCTACAGTAGTCTGCTGTCCGTATTTTCGACTTTTAACCGATAATTGTTTTGATTTAGCATACGTAATACTATAATATTAATAATTCCTCGCAAAAGTTATGGAAAATAACTTTTCAACTTATAAATTAACGTACGCTTCGTTTGACTACAGTTGACTTTTGTTGACCAAAATTTACAATTGTCACATCATCTACCTGTTAGAGAGAATTTCGTCCCGAAATTTAACTCTTGAGTGGATCCTCAAGGGTTTGGGAAGAGATGTGGGTACTTCTGCTTCATCTGGTCTTCACGCTCCCAAGTAAATTCAGGTCCACGTTTGGCACTCCAACGGACCTTAACTATCGGTATGCGGCTCTGTTTCGTTCTCTTGATCTCTCTGTCCATGATCTCTACGGGTTCTTCCACGAAATGAAGGTTCTCGTTCACCTTGATCTCGTCGAGCGGAATGACAAGCGTTTCATCGGACAGGCATTTCTTTAAGTTGGATACGTGAAATGTGGGATGGACATTGCTGAGCTCCTGCGGTAATCAAAGTTTGTAGCTCAAAGGGCCCAATGTATCTGGGGTTTAGCTTCCCACGCTTTCCAAAGCGTATCATTCTTTTCCATGGCGATACCTTCAACAACACTCGGTCACCAACCTGGGATTCCAAAGGTTTGCGTCGCTTATCTGCATAGCTCTTTTGTCGGTCACGAGATGCTTTCAATCGTTCACGGATCTGAATGATTTTCTCCGTTGTCTCTCGTATGATCTCCAGACCGGTGAGAGTGCTGTTAGGTACTTGGCCTCTGGCTAGTTGAGTATCACCCACTTCAGCCCAGCACAGAGGGGATCTGCACTTGCGTCCATATAAAGCTTCAAACGGAGCAACTTTGATGCTAGTGTGATAGCTGTTGTTGTATGAAAACTCAATGAGCGGTAAGTGGGTGTCCCACGCCTTACCGAAGTCTATCACACAGGCTCTCAACATGTCTTCCAGCGTTTGGATGGTTCTTTCACTTTGGCCATCCGTCTGCGGATGGTAAGCTGTGCTCATATCGAGTCTGGTTCCTATAGCCTTTTGTAATGATTGCCAAAAGTGTGAAGTGAACCGGCTATCTCTATCCGAGATGATTGATCTTGGCACACCGTGCAATTTTAAAATTTCTTTGAGGTAGAGCCTCGCCAGCTTATCCATCCTATCAGTCTCCTTGATTGGCAGGAAGTGAGCGGATTTGGTTAACCTATCGACGATTACGCATATAGTATCTAACCCACCGGTTGTCTTTGGTAATTTGGTTATGAAGTCCATTGTTATCCGCTCCCACTTCCACTCGGGTATTGCTGGTTGTATTAGCAAACCCGAGGGCTTTTGGTATTCTACTTTAACCTTGGCGCAAGTCAGGCACTTGCCCACATAAGTAGCAATTTCTGCCTTCATGTTTGGCCACCAATACAGTTTCTTGAGGTCCAGGTACATTTTGTCGGACCCAGGATGAACGGAGTATCTAGTCTTGTGAGCTTCATTCATGATAATGTCTCTGTATCCACCAAATCTCGGGGTCCAAATTCGGTTCATGAGGTAACGAGCTCCGTCATCCTTAACTTCAAGGTTTTTATCCATCCCTCGCAAGGCTTCATTTGTGACATTCTCAGGTTTTAAGGCTTCTAGCTGCGCCTCTTTGATCTGAGTGGACAAATGGGAATGGATCGTTACTGTTAATGACTTCACTCGGCGACCCGAGTACTCTTTTCGACTGAGGGCATCAGCTACCACGTTGGCCTTCCCTGGGTGATAACGAATTTCACATTCATAGTCACTTAGTAGCTCCACCCATCGTCGTTGTCTCATATTGAGTTCTTTTTGGTTGAGGATATGCTGGAGACTCTTATGGTCGGTGTATACCGTACATTCTGTGCCGTACAGGTAGTGTCTCCAGATCTTCAATGTGAACACTACTGCTCCCAACTCGAGGTCATGTGTAGTGTAGTTGACCTCGTGAGTTTTAAGTTGTCTTGAAGCGTAAGCAATGACCTTTCCTCTCTGCATGAGTACACAGCCCAGACCCTGGTTCGATGTATCGCAATAGACTACAAAGTCTTCTGTTCCTTCTGGAAGGGACAGAATAGGAGCGCTGCACAAAGCTTTCTTTAAGGTCTGGAAGGCGGCATCTTGTCTATCTCCCCACTTGAATGTTACACCCATCTGTGTCAGGGTAGTAAGTGGCTTTGCAATTTTGGAGAAGTTCTGTATGAATCTTCGGTAATAGCCAGCAAGGCCCAAAAACTGACGGATTTCTGTCGGAGTTCTTGGTGCTTCCCAGCTTTCGATGGCTTTGATTTTGGAGGGATCCACATGTATCCCTTCTTTGCTGACTACGTGGCCTAGAAAGTCCACTTTTCGAAGCCAAAATTCGCATTTCGAAAATTTCGCATACAGTTTCTCTGCTCTTAATGTCTCCAAAACTTGTCGTAAGTGTTGGCTATGTTCCTCGTTACTTCGTGAATAGATAAGTATGTCGTCGATGAATACTATCACGAATTTATCTAGGTAAGGTCGGCATACACAGTTCATCAGATCCATGAACACTGCGGGCGCATTGGTTAATCCGAAGGGCATCACAACGAATTCATAATGACCGTAGCGAGTTCTGAATGTCGTTTTAGGAACATCTTCTTCTTGAACCTTGAGTTGGTGATATCCCGACCTCAGATCGATTTTTGAGAAATAACTCGATCCTTGGAGTTGATCGAACAGGTCGTCAATTCGGGGTAGCGGGTATCGGTTCTTGATGGTGAGCTTGTTCAACTCCCGATAGTCAATGCACCTACGGAATGATCCATCCTTCTTCTTCACGAATAAGACCGGCGCTCCCCAAGGTGAGAAGCTCGGCCTGATGAACCCTTTACTTAGCAGTTCGTTTAGTTGGCTGGATAATTCTTGCATTTCTGCCGGGGCTAATCAGTATGGCGCTTTTGCTACCGGGGTGGCTCCTAGAATCAAATCGATTCTGAACTCGACTTGTCGTGCGGGTGGTACTCCTGGAAGGTCTTCTGGGAATACGTCGGGAAAGTCGCAGACTTCAGGGATCTCTTTGATGTTCTTTACTTCTTTCTTCTCGTCAACAACATGGGCTAGGAAGGCATGGTATCTTTTCTGTAGATACTTTCGGGCTTTGATGCAAGACACGATTCGGAGGCTGGTACTGGGTTTATCACCGTAGACAACAAAGGTCTTGTCATCCGGCAGATGAAGTCAGATTCCTCGTTCGTAACACATGATGTCGGCATGATGGGGAATTAGCCAATCCATACCAACAATCACGTCAAAACTTCCTATTTTAACAGGCATTAAGTCGATTTGAAAGGAGTGATCGTCCAGGGTAAGTGTACAGCCTGCGTATATGTCGTTTGTGCTTTCTGTTTTGCCATTAGACATTTCTATTGTAAATGCTTCATTGAGTGGTTGAGGTTTTTGTTTTAGTAAGTATTTAAACTCGTGGCTTACGAAACTCCTCTCCGCACCGCTATCGAATAGTACACAAGCATATGAATTATTGACGAGGAACGTACTGGTAACCACGGTAGGATCCTCTACCGCTTCCGCGCGTCCCATAGCTAGGACTCTTCCATTTCTCCCTACATTCTTTGTCTTCGGGCAATCACGCTTAAAATGCCCCGTCTCACCACAACCATAGCAAGCTTGACTCACCCCAGCATTAGAGGCTTGGGTGGTTTGTTGAACTGGTGCCCTGCAGAAACGGGCGGTATGACCCTTCTTGTTACAGTTCAAGCAGTGCATTTCTCTACAGGCTCCAGTATGGTGGAAATTACACTTGTTGCACTTGGGTAGTGTCCCATTATATTGCTGGGTTGCTGTTGGGGTAGTCGGGACAGTGGCTGCATGGACTACCACAATCTGTTGTCTCTTGGCATGTTCTTGGTTAGGCTGATTTCTCCCTCTGTTCCAGGGTTTTCTTTTGTGGGCCTTCTCTCTTGGTTGATCAGTTTTAGAGGTCATGGTGCCCTGACGAACTCCATGGTCGATTAATCTTTGGGCCAGTCGTTTTGCGCTGTCAAAAGTGGCGGGGCTTGCCGCTTCTACATTCCCCTGAATCAGAGGAGATAGCCCCCAGATGTAACGTTCCACTTTCATAGATTCTGGTGTGAGCATAGTAGGGCAAAGGGTTGCCAAATCGTTGAATCGGTTCGTGTAGGAGGTCAGATCTGAACCTTTCATGGTAAGGTTCCACAGCTCTTGTTCTAGTTTTTGGATGTCCCCCCTGGGACAGTACTCTTTCATCAGCATGGTCTTCAGTTCCTCCCAACTTATCGAGTTGGCCACGGGAAGTGTCAGAGCCTTAACGTGGCCCTTCCACCAGGACATGGCCGTCTCGGCAAAGGTACAAGCGGCGTATTTGACTTTAAATTCCTCGGGACAGGCGGAGATATCAAAGATTGATTCTGTTTTCTCAATCCATCTCGTGAGAGCAAGAACACCGCCGGTACCATGGAAAGTCACTGGTTTGCAATTCGCGAAGTCCTTGAAAGTACATACTCGCGATTGGTTTGATGTTTCTCCATTTGTGGAGTCGTTGGTACCATTTCTGCTTCCGTTTCCATTCGTCTCATTCGTGTTTATCTGAGCGATAGCAGCTGCTACCGCAGCAGTAACAGCAGCTTGGAAAGTGGCTGAGTCCATCATGGGTGGCTCGGGAGTTGCGATTGGTGCGCGCCTAGCGTTTCTTCGACGGGATGGCATATTTCTGCCACAAGGATTCAAGATTTGACGTTGGTTAGTTCTTGGTAAGGGTTATCAAAGTACGGCGTTTCTATTATACGTTTATGTCGACTATGTAGTGATAGGGGTATAATAGGTGCATAAAGAATCTAGATGTATGGTCCTATCGTATCACAAAATACTCGTATAGTATTTTTGTTTTATGTTTTTTTCTAGTGTTTTTCTTTGTACATGGTTCTTGGTAAGTCTTTAGAAGTTGTTATAAGTAAGGTGATTTCTAAGGGGTATGAGATTTATGTAAGAGAAAAAATTCTAAGTGTACGACTTCGTAGTATTCATAAAATACTCCTGTAGTATTTTAATTCTATGTTTGGTTATATAGTGTCTTAAAATACTCCCATAGTATTTTAACTTTATGTTTAGTTATTTAGTTATTGGTAAGTGTTCGGACTTGTTGTTCGCAACGACTATTCCTAAGTATACGTTAATCATATCTTGGACCAATACAGTTGATCAGGCTCTATTTATCCAAGATATAATTACCAAAACACTTAGGCCTATCCGTAGTGTTCAACTCATCTTACCACTTTTGTATGTTTTCGTTATGATATCGTTCTAGTATGTATGCATGTACTTATACTTTTATAAAATTTTCGTTGTAATTTTAAAAGTATACTTGTACGAAAAATGTTTTCGAGAGTTTTAGTCCCATTGTATTTATAGTTGTATATCTTTAAATAGATTGATATACTTAGTTCACTATAAACAATGCTCTGATACCACTCTGTCACACCCTCAAACCGTATTGGCGGAATAGTTCAAGGGTGGATGACTTCATGAACAATATCATAACAAAGTTGAATAATAGTGATTCCAAGCAAACAACCATCATTAAATAATTGCAAATGTTACATCGTTTAAAAGTTGCATGTTTCAATTACATTTACAAATGATTTCAAAATGAACAAAAACGACGTCGTAACGTCTCTTCGAATCGCGCTGAGGTTTACCTTATCAATTTCCTGAGAATACAAGTAGTTGAAAAAGTGTCAACAATTAAGTTGGTGAGTTCATAAGATTTTTGTATAAGAAATGTCCTTTGTTTGTAAACGATAGTGTTGAAAACCAAGAAAATCCAATATTTTCTCATAAAATGTTCAAGTCTTTAATTCCCAAAGACTAAAATGTAATTATGTAAACTGTAGTGTAACTCTCGTTGAAATGTGTATTTCCACGTAAATAATTTATGAAAATATTAAGTTGATTATTTTCCCATGTGAGACACCATATAACCATACTGTGACTAGTTGGCCTGCTGCGACGTTCTTTAGGCGTCGGAATGTTAGACATTTGGACACCTCAGACCTGCCGGTCAAGCTGTAGCTAGCAGCTCAGGTGCGGGGTTGTCAAGCCCCGTATAGATCTATACTCAAATATCGCGCTCTCTTCCGAGACTCTGGTTATAAAAGTTCAGGACTTATAGTAGGTACTTATAAAAGTACTGTGAAGATTCATCTCACAAAAATGTATGTATTCCAATCAACTTGTTTACGTACGATTTGTATATAAAAACTCTTATAATCACCCATTATTATTTTTCCCATGATAATATAGTATTGTTTAATAATTATATAATTTTATATAATTATTTTTGTCATGTTCAAACGTCATAATAATCTTGTGTTCATAAACTATTTCAATAATAGTCTATTTTTAGTATTGTGTCGTAATAATCATATTTTTGTGAATAATAGCGAAGTAACTTATTCAAATGATTATAAATATTATCTTTTGAGATATTTCTCACAAAAATGGTGTAATATCTTGATTATAACCATTTTTGCTAGAAAATAGTGCTTTTATTTATAAAAACGTAGTTTTTACTAGTTTTCGTTTTTATAACGTTTTTATCCAAAATCTAGTATTTTGTACACTTTATTTGTGGTTTTGTAACTTTTACACATCTTAATATTTCAAAATGTTCATAATACATGGATCTATTCATATTTCATGCCAAATTCATCTTTATAACATTTTTGTCCAAGATCTAACATTCTACACATTTTATTTATAGTTTAGTAACTTTCACACTAACATTATATACATCATTATGAACATCTTACAAAGGATTAACCATATTTCATGTCAAAAGCATTTTTTCACAAATAACTTTATAAACTTGTGTAAATCAACATATATAACATTTAATCACATATAATCTTGAATAAAACAATATTTATAGTAAAAGAACTTGTATTCTCCCCCAAAAAGGTTTGAAAAGATGAAAATGAGGGGTATGAACTCACCTTGAGTGGTAGATCTTAAGGTTTCTTGGTAGAAGATTGAAGAGTTTGGTTCTAGGACCCGGAGGACTCTTGGACAAAGCTATTATCCAATGGATTTTTGTGAGTATGTGTGTGTAAAAGAGTAAATGAAGATATTTAGAACTTAAATCACTAGATGATCATAACTTACCAAGAAGGCTTGAAAGATCCTTGAAGATGATGAAGATTTGAGCTCAAAGACCCTTGGACAAAACTAATATCCAATGGATTTTGATGGATGTTAGTGTGTGTAAAAGATGTAAAACTTGTGTTATGTTGTTTAGAATCAAAAGATGAATGGATCTTACCACTTAATCTTCTGAAATGAACTTGGAAATTGAAGTTTGAAGATGATAATGATGGTGGTGGTTTGAGCCGTGAACAAGAGGGAGATGAGAGGAATGAGAGACTTGGTTGGATGGAAATGAATTGGTTAGTCTCTTTCTGAGAAGATTTTAGCCTTAGATTTTCCTATAATATAAAATTATTTAGCCTTTACGTGCCTAGATCATGAATAGTGGAAAGGAGATATGGTGTGACCCTTGGAGGCTCCATGGCTGTCGATGGGGTGGGGTAGGGGGTGGGGTGGGGTTGGTTTTTATAAAAATAGCAATGTGGTTATAAAAATGTGTGATTTTTATAAAATAGTAAGTCGTTTTAGTGAAATTTTGTGCATTTTTGACGAAACGAAGTTCTAAAATATTATTTTGTATAAAAACATTGCCAAACATTTATTTTGATTGAATTATACCTCGTTGGGTGCCGGAATACGCGTTTAAGCGCAGTATACTTCCGATTTCGCGATTTTTGACGTTTTACCGGAAATTGCATTTAGCTTTGAAATTAAATACTAGATATTATTACGTTACTTATCATATGAATTTTTATTTCATATTTGATGTTTAAGGCACCACATTTTGTATTTTGGTTCCAAACCCTGTGTACGTTTATCCGTTCACAGCGGTTTAATCGTTGTAACTTCCACATACGAACTCCGTTTTCGACGTTCTATATATCTACAGGTTCGTATTTATGAGTAGATCGTTTTATGAATATTATTATTCTCAAAATAATAATTGTACAATTATCGAATTTTTACGCTACAATAGTCTGTTGTCCGTATTTTCGACTTTTAACCGATAATTGTTTTGATTTAGCATACGTAATACTATAATATTAATAATTCCTCACAAAAGTTATGGAAAATAACTTTTCAACATATAAATTAACGTACGCTTCGTTTGACTACAGTTGACTTTTGTTGACCAAAATTTACAATTGTCACACTTGGTTAAAAGAATATGCCAGAGATGAATAGATGAACACACCTTGAATACCAGTCCAAATGAAGTATTTTACCCTTGTACTTCACCCAATTAAACAAGTTCATTTGAATATCATCAACAATAGCCATCGGGTAACACCTTTTCTTCACGAAAATCACTTCATTTCTTGCTTTTCATATGGCCCAACAGGAAGCTGTAGAAGGGCTGAAAAAAACTTCTCTTCCTTTTCCGATTTGGCCTGCGAAAGGGTGTCTACAATTAACATCTTTAGGCTGTCTTGATTTCTACTGTTATAACCACACCATCTAAGTATCCACTCCCCCACACAAAGGGCGAATTCGCATTTTGCAAACACGTGGTCTACTAATTCTTCTTCAAATCCATAAAATGGGCATTTGACTTCAGAAATTTGAACTCCCGGGTGCACAAGACTACATTTTACAGGAATTTTATTTAAGGCTACGCTGCATAGGACCCAAGAGTTCCATTTAAACATTTTTGGAATGTCTTCTTTTATGGAAATTTCTAAGGCTTTCCTTACGAACTTGACAGAAAACTTTCCGTTTTGCTCGACAATCCAATCACAGCTGTCACTCTTTCTCGAGAACTCAAAATCATATATGACTTCTAGCATAGCTTGAAACTCCTTCTTCTCCGAATTCACAGTACTTGTTTCTTCCATTTCCATTCCAAATAGACCATAACATCTGATTTATAAATTACCTGATCCATAATCAAGCAGTTTTCTCAATTTCAACTTATAGATTCTTGGAAATTTGTCTTTAAAGGAATGCATGTTGCCCAAGTGTCTTTCCAAAATCTTGTTTTGTTCCCTCTCCCCACTTTCCTTTTGAATAAGTCCCTTAAACTAATTCCAACTTCCAGGATGTTCTTCCACATGCCATTATAGAATTTCTTAGCAAGTTTGCGGTCACCATAATCATTTTATGTGAATGCTCCAAATAACTTGGAAATTGAAGATGAATGGATCTTACCACTTAATCTTCTGAAATGAACTTGGAAATTGAAGTTTGAAGATGATAATGATGGTGGTGGTTTGAGCCGTGAACAAGAGGGAGATGAGAGGAATGAGAGACTTGGTTGGATGGAAATGAATTGGTTAGTCTCTTTCTGAGAAGATTTTAACCTTAGATTTTCCTATAATATAAAATTATTTAGCCTTTACGTGCCTAGATCATGAATAGTGGAAAGGAGATATGGTGTGACCCTTGGAGGCTCCATGGCTGTCGATGGGGTGGGGTAGGGGGTGGGGTGGGGTTGGTTTTTATAAAAATAGCAATGTGGTTATAAAAATGTGTGATTTTTATAAAATAGTAAGTCGTTTTAGTGAAATTTTGTGCATTTTTGACGAAACGAAGTTCTAAAATATTATTTTGTATAAAAACATTGCCAAACATTTATTTTGATTGAATTATACCTCGTTGGGTGCCGGAATACGCGTTTAAGCGCAGTATACTTCCGATTTCGCGATTTTTGACGTTTTACCGGAAATTGCATTTAGCTTTGAAATTAAATACTAGATATTATTACGTTACTTATCATATGAATTTTTATTTCATATTTGATGTTTAAGGCACCACATTTTGTATTTTGGTTCCAAACCCTGTGTACGTTTATCCGTTCACAGCGGTTTAATCGTTGTAACTTCCACATACGAACTCCGTTTTCGACGTTCTATATATCTACAGGTTCGTATTTATGAGTAGATCGTTTTATGAATATTATTATTCTCAAAATAATAATTGTACAATTATCGAATTTTTACGCTACAATAGTCTGTTGTCCGTATTTTCGACTTTTAACCGATAATTGTTTTGATTTAGCATACGTAATACTATAATATTAATAATTCCTCACAAAAGTTATGGAAAATAACTTTTCAACATATAAATTAACGTACGCTTCGTTTGACTACAGTTGACTTTTGTTGACCAAAATTTACAATTGTCACACTTGGTTAAAAGAATATGCCAGAGATGAATAGATGAACACACCTTGAATACCAGTCCAAATGAAGTATTTTACCCTTGTACTTCACCCAATTAAACAAGTTCATTTGAATATCATCAACAATAGCCATCGGGTAACACCTTTTCTTCACGAAAATCACTTCATTTCTTGCTTTTCATATGGCCCAACAGGAAGCTGTAGAAGGGCTGAAAAAAACTTCTCTTCCTTTTCCGATTTGGCCTGCGAAAGGGTGTCTACAATTAACATCTTTAGGCTGTCTTGATTTCTACTGTTATAACCACACCATCTAAGTATCCACTCCCCCACACAAAGGGCGAATTCGCATTTTGCAAACACGTGGTCTACTAATTCTTCTTCAAATCCATAAAATGGGCATTTGACTTCAGAAATTTGAACTCCCGGGTGCACAAGACTACATTTTACAGGAATTTTATTTAAGGCTACGCTGCATAGGACCCAAGAGTTCCATTTAAACATTTTTGGAATGTCTTCTTTTATGGAAATTTCTAAGGCTTTCCTTACGAACTTGACAGAAAACTTTCCGTTTTGCTCGACAATCCAATCACAGCTGTCACTCTTTCTCGAGAACTCAAAATCATATATGACTTCTAGCATAGCTTGAAACTCATTCTTCTCCGAATTCACAGTACTTGTTTCTTCCATTTCCATTCCAAATAGACCATAACATCTGATTTATAAATTACCTGATCCATAATCAAGCAGTTTTCTCAATTTCAACTTATAGATTCTTGGAAATTTGTCTTTAAAGGAATGCATGTTGCCCAAGTGTCTTTCCAAAATCTTGTTTTGTTCCCTCTCCCCACTTTCCTTTTGAATAAGTCCCTTAAACTAATTCCAACTTCCAGGATGTTCTTCCACATGCCATTATAGAATTTCTTAGCAAGTTTGCGGTCACCATAATCATTTTATGTGAATGCTCCAAATAACTTTTCACCATAATGAGGATGCTTCATTCTTCAATTTCAACCACCATTTTGCTTAGAGGAAAATGTTGAATTTTTTTAGTCCGTTGACTCCTAGACCACCCATAGATTTAGGAGTTGTTACTTTCTCCCAGGCCACCCAATTTATACTTCTCTTATCATCAGAACCTTTCCATGGAAATCCCCTTCTGATTCGTTCTAGGGCCTCGATTACCTTTGATGGAGCTTTGAAGACTGAAATATAACACAATTTATACTTGATCTTTGTATTAAACTTAGTTATCAATGAACAACTTTTTATCAAATATCTTGTGTTATCTGACCCTCTTGACCAAAGGTATATCAGTGAATTGCTTGATACAAAACTATAGTGAATCAACAACTGAAGATTCAACAACTGAACTGGTCAACAACTGAAGACTTTAGTAAGTAAGTCTTTAGCAAGTAAGAAGCACTCGACAATTGAAGCACTCAGCAATAGAAGCACTCAACAACTGAAGCACTCAGCAAGTGAGAAATGCTTAGCAACTAGACTTCAGCAATTGAAAAATGATTAGCAAGAGAAGATCAGTACGAAACTGACTTCTCTTACCCCGATAGATAAGCACACTGAAATTCAAAGAAGATCATAAGATCAAGAATGTAGACTATCATTAGACTAGTTTATGCATGTTCCCTAATAAGTGCAGTTGGTGTAGTAATTGTATTATTATATTCATGCATGGACTGTCTTAGTCTAGGATTGTATTATTGTATTCAATAAGTCATTCTTGTCTGACAGTAGAATGATGGTTTGTCGCTTCTTTTATCCTTCAGATATTATCATCTGGTCTTCCCTCTTACTAAAAAAGGGAGATCAACGTGACATTCAACTCATGGTCTTGAAGAACAAAGTCTGTAATCAACTTCAAAGTTATATCAATTTTGGATTCGGATATCAATTTTTGGAATTTTCGGATTCGGATTCGGATTCAGATATCAATTTTGGGAATTTTCGGATATCCGAAATCCGAAAAATAAGTTTTTCTAATTATTTTTTATTATTTTATTTGTAATTTGAAATTGAAAAATAGGAAAACTTTAGATTTTCTAATTACTTTTTAAGATCTACTAGAAGAATAAGGTAATACGTAACTTATGAATCCATTGTTATTTTAGGTTATTTGCT
This sequence comes from Cichorium intybus, assembly GCA_023525715.1. Taxonomy (NCBI): domain Eukaryota; kingdom Viridiplantae; phylum Streptophyta; class Magnoliopsida; order Asterales; family Asteraceae; genus Cichorium; species Cichorium intybus. The sequence goes on along the minus strand of CM042012.1, from coordinate 129,093,223 downwards.
AAGTTCAGAGTGTTGTTGATTTATGCTAAATTAAGGATGATGTTAATTTATTTGCAAATCTAATAATTTAGGAAGTCATTTGCTAAAATTTATAAGAAAGTAGTTTAATATGGTGAAGATAAATTGTGAAGAAAATATATAAATTCTTTATCAAATTTTTTGATTTATTAATTGATTTGTAAAGTTAATTGATTGTGTTGCTAATCTCATTACAAAGTACATATTAAACACCAATTACATACATTGAATATTTGCAAAATGTGAATTTTGGATATTTGATTCAGATATCTGAATCCGAATTTTGAATATCCGGAAATTCGGATACGGATTCGGATATCAAAATTCACTATCCGAATTTTCGGATATCCGAAATTTGGATATCCGGATTTTCGGATATCCGGTTTTGAACACCCTATTGCAGATGCCACTTGAGAATGACATTTTAGTAAAAGAAAAAAGAATAAATAAGAAAAAAGTGATTTAAACTTAAATAAGAATTTATTTAATGGATATAATTTTTTAATGTAGTTACACCATATATCCATAGACAAAGCAAAAGTCTGGTAGAATCTTCCAAGTATATCCGAAATCTAGTATTAAAATTATATGATCCGGATTTTCAAAAAATATGAATTCCGATAAATCTGACTTTTGTACACATTTAAATCTAGCGCCTTGTTATATTATACTATAATAAAAATTTGTCATTATAAAAGAATTAGCAAGAATGTTTATTTACAAGTTTGATAAACATATTGCGGTATTGCCTACTACTTTAGTATATCCAATTTAGATTTTGTAACTGCATTACGAATTAGTGCAATTTTAATGCTTTTTATACAAATGAATTCATTGACACCTCAAAAACTTATTTATACATATGTTCAATTATTTGAAATTCTTTATATTTATTCGAATATTGATATTAACATTTTAATTGTTATTTAATTAATAAGAAAATTATACATAAACCACTAATATTATTTTTACAATTTATTGATGACAAAATCTTGCATTAAAAAGATTTTAAATACAACTATAACAATATTTTATATAAGTCAATAATATATTGGCGTAAATGTAAATATAACTATAATTGTATAATGTATAATTGGTAATGCGGAAAAAGTAATTAAAATGTTTTTGGCAACATAATAATAGTAAACAGATTCATGTAAAGAACCTTTCCGAATTATTCACAAAATTGTCCTACAAATATTCAAACATGCAAATGGAAGAACCGATATTTTAGAATAAAATAAGCTTACAGCATTATAATATATGAAAATATATTTTATAATTGATCATATAATTAGTTTATTTAGGTATCATGTATATTACAGCTAATATAAAAGATATTGTATATATTGCCTTTTAATATTAAGAGCCCATTTAAAAGATATTGGTCTCTAGATTTAAGTGGAATCATCGACTTTAGTTGTTAAAAGGCGTTTTTTTCAGGGACACTTGGCACTGTTAGATTGCAACGTGCCAAGTCATGTATGATTTTTGTTTGTCAACTTGTTGATATCATTAGATCATGTAAGGTCTTTGTTTATCAAGTCAAGTTGCATTACGATCGAATTTCACAACTGGTCCTTGTACTATCCTCACCTGTTTAGATTTTGCCATTCAAAAAGGTTCTTCGACTTTTTGGTTTTATCTACAAACCTTTAATAGTAGACATTTTTCAAATATATGAAAACCAAATTCTGAATTTTGTTTTGGCTTTCAGTGTACTTTTGAGATTAGAAATTTTGAAACTAAAACACAATTATTTCGATTTATAGTAGGGTGATCATCGAGTCCAACCCTGACCAAAACGGACTGCAACCAGTTTAACAGTAGAAAAAGAACTAGGAACCAGACCGAAGGCATATATACCGGTTTTGGTGTCGGTGTCGATGTCGGTACCGGTTAACCGGTTTCAAAACCGGGATTCTCTTATTAGGTTTATGTTGCAAGGATGAAGTACGATGGCGTGGAGATGATTTACTACAATTATTTCAAAACTGACAACAAGCGAAATCATATGCATTTGAACATTAAAGCCCTTGACTTTCGACTACTAAGACAACATGGTTATCAGGTTCCTCAAGGTAAGTTTAATAAAGGATTAGTATACGTGGGGAATTAAAGATTCCATAAGGTCACGCACCTGAAACAACAAGAGTTTCATCAAAGTTAATGTATCATCGATTTGTTTATTTAATTGTGCGTGAACAGGAAGCAGGTTTCTGAAACCGGGTTGTAGGGGGTATATATGCGCGATACGCACACACCTTAGTTGAATTCTTAAATGACTTTTCAAATACCCGGTTGATTATTTTAGTAGAAATGACGGACTCAGAACCGCTAAAACCAGGAACCGGCTTATGGCAAAGGAGAAAACCGAGAACCGAGTACTATAAGTGAAATCCGGTCCGGTAGGGTCCAATCCCGACCCTTAGCTGGTTCGGTCAGTGTGTGACCGGATTTTTACTCATGCATAATTTCTAGTATTTCTAGTACAATAATAATAAGTTAGGTTATTAAGACTTGAAGAAAATAAAAACAAATCGAAAATCGAAATCAATCTTTTGATTATGTGGTTTGAAACTTAAAAACTAAAATATACATCAGGTTCATATAATCAGCTAATCAAAAATTAAAAACTAAAAGGTTAATAGTCAAGTTACTCAGATGTGAACGCCAAACGTAGGGACCACTTATGTCTTGATAGTCAGGGGCCATGGGCCATGCTTTCCTAATCGGCAAATAAATAAACTATATATTAGAAACTTAATTAATAATAATTAATAAGTGCATCTTGATACGTAATCGGTAAGTTTCAAAAGTCTGTTAAATATTTAAAGACCACTAGGTCAATGGTCATTAGATATTAATATATGGTGCATTTTAGGACATCAATAATTAACATTTGGCCTAGCTTTTATTTCGATTTGTTCGATCTTTCCAAGTGTTTAGGTGCTTCCGCGTGCTTAATATCTGAATGTTACATTCAGATATTAAGCACGCGGAAGCACCTAAACACTTGGAAAGATCGAACAAATCGAAATAAAAGCTAGGCCAAATGTTTTTTTGATTCATTTAGAAATCTAAAATGACGTGATATCTATATGTTTATTATAATAAAGATAAAAATACGTCAATTATATTTATTCAAAATTCTTAAGCTTTTCAATGTTTTTTTTTTTCAATTAATAGTTTCAGCTCTAGCGTGATATCTATATGTTTATTATAATTGAAATTAAATATGACTAACAAGTTTTTCTAAATCTAATTATAACACATGTTAAAATTTATACCGAAAGAATATTTGATTTCATTCACGTGCAACCTATAGATATATGATATTGAAATGATACGATTTTATAAAATTTATCTAAGTTGATTTACCATAATAACGATAAATGTAAAACTTAAATCAAAATGTCAAATTAATAAAAACACGATGAAAACTATTTTCTTTATAATACTAATTTTTTTCAAACATGTAATTTTTAAATAATAAAGAATACTAATATTTTAATATAACATAGAATTAAAAAAGCATATCATGTTAACTTGAAAAATGATTAAAATTTGAAATAATAATCATAATCATAATTAAAAAATCTCTAAATAATTTATTTTCAATTTATTAAACATTAAAATAGTTAAAAGTTATATCAAACCAAACACTATATTTAATTTCAAATAAACTCAACGTAAATATTGATATCATTGAGATTATGTGATCCTAATAGATGTCTATGTGAATCAATTAGTCATATTAATAGCTAAAAACAACTATAAATCAAAAAACAAGTTTATTTTTATTTTTGAGTTAAAAATACGGTGAAACTATTAAGATGATACGGTTTGAATATATAAATATATTATTATATATTTAAGATAATTACAACATTTTACCACAACTTAGTCTAACAATTAGTATTTCAAAGTTAATGATAAAACATAGTTATTTTTAATAACATATATTTGTCAGTATTTATATTATATTATTTCATTCTATGTAACACGTGGATATTCGCCGACTTCTAACATTATCGGCGACAAATATCTTTGACTTAACAATATTTGTCTATTTTAAATTTCCAAATGTTACAATAAATGCCACTCACAAGATTGAAACACTAGTCTCCCGATACACAATTTGCACAATTGATATAGAATAATATCTAGAGCAAATTAAATCTGGATTTTAAAACTTCAGATATTTTATGTAGCTTGCAACTTAAAAAATAAACAATCTTTTCTTACAGAGTAGAGACGTTTTGCCCACATTTTATTCTATAGTTATCGTACATAGACAGTAAATGTTTAATCTTTTAAAAACAAACAATCTCTCAATGATCGTTTTGTTAGCTATGTGTGCATTTGTGTCGATTCAAATAAGAGCTATCCAAATCGAGACCTTATTTCACGTTTTTATAGTCTAGGTAAACCTTTTGAAGTTTATTGCAAACTTCGATAGCAACTTTGTTTATTAAGCATAACATATTTATTGCATTTACTTTACGACAAATAATTACAATAACGTTACCCAAAAGGAGGAGCAAGAAAAACAATTCTGACCGCTCTAATAATTACGAAGAGGGATCCAAGAGTCCCCCTAATTCACAAAATTCTTCATCAGATGAATTATAGAGAACCATTCAAATCAGTTCTAAGATTGGTTTTTAGCTAAAAGGGCGTAAAGAAAACATTAGGAAGATAATTGCAGGAGAAGATGATAATGAACTTTATCAATGAAATGTATGTTGATCAATATCAGAGGAGCTGGTGACTCCAGCAAGTAGGAGTGGGTGGGAAATCTTAAAAGTAATCATAATATCAACTTCATCGGTTGTCAAGAGACCTAGATGTCAACTGAAACTATTCCGGTAAAGTTCGTTTAGGACTCCTCTCCTTTTGCTTTTGTGTCAATCAATTCTCATGGTAAATTTGGAGATTTGTTCTGCATATGGAACTCAGGAGTTTTTAATGCTCTTGAAGTAGTCAGAAATAGTTTTTTCGTAGCCATCTCGGATTTTTGGAAAGGAGTTTTAGAGGTTCTCAAATTCGTTAATGTGTACGCTGTGGTTGACATAGTTGATAGAAAGAATATGTGGTCTACTTTGCTTCATACCAAACGTTCACGGAGTGGCATATGTATTTATGGGTGACTTCAATGAGGTTTGCTGCAAAGTAGACATATTTTCTCTATAGGTTTGTAATTCTAGTATACAAGAATTTAAAAACTTTATTAGAGAGGTGAAGATTTTTTTATTACAACATGGGAGGCAGAAAATTTGCATATATGAGTGATGTGTTGATTTTTTCCAGCCCTCCATTCTAGAAGGGTTGAATACAGAGCCTAAGGTGGTGGCAAATTTGATCTTCTCTTCCATGAATTCAATGTGTTTACATACTATAGTTTTAGTGGCTAGTTTAGCTATAAATAGATGCTTAAGTTTCAGTTCTTAGACATCCCAAAAACACACCACAAACATATAGAGTTACAGAGAAACACTTAGAGTGTAAGTGTTAGAGAAAGGGTTGGTTTTTTGTAATAGTCGAGTGTGAGAGTTGCTCCTCCTATTGTAATTCTGTTCTAGTGTTGAATAGAAGAGTTTTCCGATCCTAACAAGTGGTATCAGAGCCTCGTTTCGGTACCGATCGTTTTTTTGGTCGAAATTGTTTTTCCTCAAAATTGATTTCCGGGCACACCATTGTAATGTACTCGTTCCCACGATTCCGAAAATATATTTTTCGGAATTTTTCGACCACCGGAAGACCTCCAAAAGTCCGGTCAAAGGTTTGCCGGAATAGTTGCCGGAAAAACCAGTTCGCCGGAAAACGCGCCGGAGAAGACGATCGGAGAAGACGATACTGTAGCGATACTGTAGCAAGTTTCAGAAAACTGCATTTTGGCCCCCTGAAATTCCAGAAAGTTGCAAACAGGTCCCTCTAATTCTATAAAACTCCGTTTTGGTCCCAGTTTTTTTCTGAAAGTTACAATTTTGGTCCTTATACTTCCGAAAAGTTTCAGAAAGGTCCATATATTTCAAAACCTTCCAATTTGGTCCTTGTAATTCCACAAATTACAGATTGGCCCTATACTTCTTAAACATTTCAAATTGGCCCATAATTTTTTCAGAAATTCATTTTATTCTGAAAAAAATATATCTCACATATTTCGACCCTTTCGGAAATAACCGTGATCTCAGTTTTGCCTAATTCCATCCCAAAATTTCACAAAACGCAAACTTCGAAGTCTTTCTCATGGAATCTACAAGTTCGGATATAATGGTCCGACTTACGCCCACAAATTATAATATGTGGAAGCCGAGGATGGAAGATTTGTTGAATCTAAAGGATCTAGCAGAACCTTTAGAAACCAAGGGCGTAAAACCTGAAAACACAACAGTCGACGTCTGGACAAGAATGAATAAGAAAACTGTGGCACAAATTCGACAATGGATTGACCATAGTGTTTTTCATCATGTTTCTCAAGAAACAGACGCATACAAACTCTGGGAAAAGCTTGAGAGTATGTATCAAGCAAAGACTGCATGCAACAAGACCCTACTAATGAGGCGTCTGGTAAACCACAAGTTACGAAGTGGTACATCCATAGCCGAGCATACGAGTCAGTTCCAAGATCTCGTAAATCAGCTCAGTTCTGCCGAATGGGTTCTCAAAGATGAGGAGCAAGCAATATTGTTGCTAAGTTCTCTACCTGATCATTGGGAAACACTTGTTGTTACTCTCAGCAATTCTGCCCCCGGTGGCAAAGTGACAATGGAGATGGTCACGGACGCTCTCATGAACGAGGAAGCCAGAAGAAAAGAAGCTGGTACAGACCAGTCATTTGCCCTCGTAACAGAAAACAAAGAAAGAGGCAGAGGTAGAACTGGTGGCAGAGGAAGAGGTCGAGGTAGAGGCAGACGTGGTCAAAGTAGAGGAAGATCTCAAGTTAGAGGAAGATCAAAAGAAAGGGGAAAGTCTTCAAGTACATGGTTTGAAGGCCACTGCACTACTACAATCATTATGGCCACAAAAAGAGCGATTGTCGAAAGTTTCTACGAGAACAGGCTGAAACAAGTACTAGTTCAAGCAAGGAGGATGGTGAGACCATGGTCAACATTTCACAAGACATTGCCCTTGTTGCATGCGAGGAGGATGCATGCCTACACGTAGGCGCTCGTGATGACGAGTGGGTGATTGATACCGCTGCATCATATTATTCCACTCCGGACTGGGATTTATTTGCAACATATAAACCCGTAAACCATGGTACCGTGAGGATGGGAAACACCAGTTCCTCTAACATTGTTGGTATCGGTGATGTACATATAAAGAACAATGTAGGGTGTACATTGGTTTTGAAAGATGTTCGACATGTTCCGGAGCTAAGAATGAATCTTATCTCAATTGGAGCTCTTGACCTTCAGGGCTATGACAACCACTTCGGAAATGGCAACTAGAAGTTGTTAAAAGGCATTATGGTCATTGCAAGGGGAAAGCTTTGTGGTACTATTTATAAGTCATATGCAAAGTTGATTCAACCAAGTCTCAATGCAGTAGAAGAAGAGACATCACCAAATCTATGGCATAGAAGACTAGGCCACATGACTGTGAAAGGGTTAACAACTCTTGAAAAGAAGAAGTCCATTTCCATGGAAAAAGATATTGCCTTGGATCCTTATGAATACTGCTTATTTGGGAAACAACACAGAGTTTCCTTTAGCTCCACAAGAAATAAGCGCTCTGAGTTGTTGAGCCTTGTCCACTCCGACGTATGTGGACCCATTGAAGTATAATCCCTTGGTGGAAAAAAGTATTTTGTGACTTTCATTGACGATGCATCACGAAAAGAATGGGTTTATTGTCTCAGGTCGAAGGATCAAGTATTTGATCGTTTTAAAGCTTTTCATGTAATTGTGGAAAGACAAACTGGAAAGCAGTTGAAATGTCTCAGATCAGATAATGGAGGTGAGTACTATTCTCGTGAGTTCTCCACATATTGCACAAAATATGGTATCAGGCATGAAAAGACTGTCCCACGTACCCCACAGCATAACGGTGTAGCAGAATGAATGAATCGTACCATTGTTGAGAAGGTCCGATGTATGATCAGTGCGGCTAAACTACCAAAGCCATTCTGGGGTGAAGCTGTATTGACAGCTTGTTACCTTATAAATAGGTCACCTTCAGTTCCATTGAATTTTGAAGTTCCAGAAAAGATATGGACAGGTAAAGACATAACATATTCTCACTTGAGAGTATTTGGGTGCAAGGCGTTTGCACATGTGTCAAGTCAATTGCGGAAGAAGTTGGACCTCAAATCCACTCCATGCATCTTTATTAGATATGGAGATGAAGAGTTCGGGTACAGGCTATGGGACCCAGAACTAAAGAAGGTTATTCGAAGCAGAGATGTTGTTTTCTATGAAGACCAGTATTATGATTTCAAGGCATCAATTAACGAGCAACAAAGCTTCAAAGTTCCAGAAATGATATCTGAAACAAAAGATGATGTTCCAACCGATGAACAGAATAATAAAGTTGATGATGAAGATCAAGGAGGTGTTGAGCAGGGGGAGCTTCCACCTCTTGATAATTCATAATCATTGCCAGATGTTTCTAATGAAGAAACTCAAGTTCGACGATCTGATCGAGTTCGTGTTCCTTCCTCAAGATACCCAACTTCGAACTACATCCTTCTTACCAGCGAGGGGGAGCCAGAGAGCTTTCAGGAAGCTCAATCTCATATTAACAAAGCCAATTGGCAGAAGGCCATGGAAGACGAAATGAATTCTTTGCACAAAAATCAAACATATGAGTTGATGAAACTTCCCAAAGGAAAGAAAGCCTTGAAAAACAAGTGGGTTTTCAAGTTGAAGAAACATGGCAAAGGAAACATTGTGAAGTATAAGGCGAGACTCGTTGTCAAAGGATTCCAACAGAAGGAGGGAATTGACTTTGATGAGATTTTTTCGCCGGTTGTGAAGATGATGTCTATTCGAGTTGTACTCGGATTGGTTGCCAGTCTAGATCTTGAGCTTGAGCAGATGGATGTAAAAACAGCCTTTCTTCATGGTGATTTAGATGAAGAAATATACATGGAGCAGCCCGATGGGTTTAAAGACCCAAAGAAAGAGCATCTCGTCTGCAAGTTGAAGAAGAGCCTTTATGGTCTTAAGCAAGCCCCAAGACAGTGGTACAAGAAGTTTGACTCGTTCATGGTAAGTCACGAGTACAAAAGAACTGTTGCAGACCACTGCGTGTACTTGAAGAAGTTTCCAGATGGGAAATTTGTCATCCTTTTGCTCTATGTGGATGATATGCTAATAGTGGGTCAAGATGCAACCATGATCAACAACTTGAAGAAGGATTTGTCTAAGTTCTTTGATATGAAAGACCTAGGCCCAGCTCAACAAATATTGGGCATGAAAATTATCCGTGATAGAGAATCAAGAAAATTATTCTTGTCACAAGAGGAGTATGTTGAACGTGTGATCAAAAGGTTCAACATGGAAAATGCCAAGCCTGTTGGCACTCCGTTGGCAAATCACTTCAAGTTAAGTAAGAAAAATTCTCCTTCTTCTGATAAAGAGAAAGAAGAGATGAAGAAAGTCCCTTATTTCTCTGCCGTAGGAAGTCTTATGTATGCGATGGTGTGTACAAGGCCAGATATTGCTCATGTTGTTGGTGTCGTGAGTAGATATCTAGCAAATCCAGGAAAGCAACATTGGGAAGCAGTCAAGTGGATACTGCGATACCTGAAGGGTAATTCAAAACTATGTTTGTGTTACGGGGGAGCTAAGCCAATCGTGAAAGGTTATACAGATGCTGATATGGCAGAAGATCTTGATAACAGGAAATTTACATCAAGTTATGTTTTCACTTTGGCAGGGGGAGCTATCTCATGGCAATCCAAGTTACAAAAGTGTGTAGCAGTGTCGACAACAGAAGCCGAGTACATTGCTGCCGTTGAAGCTGGGAAGGAGCTTATATGGTTAAAACGGTTTCTTCAAGAATTGGGGTTTCCATAAGCAGAATACATCATTCATTGCGACAGTCAGAGTGCTATGGACCTAAGCAAGAATTTGATGTACCATTCTCGCACTAAGCATATCGATATTCGTTATCATTGGCTTAGAGAAGCAATCGAAAGAGGAGAACTGAAGTTGTCAAAGATCAACACAAATGACAATCCTGGAGACATGTTGACCAAAGTGGTGACACAAGACAAACACAAACTATGTGCTGACATAGTTGGGTTAAGGCTTGTTCAATAGAGGCTGGAGGGGGAGATTTGTTGATTTTTTCCAGCCCTCCATTCTAGAAGGGTTGAATATAGAGCCTAAGGTGGTGGCAAATTTGATCTTCTCTTCCATGCATGAATTCAATGTGTTTACATACTATAGTTTTAGTGGCTAGTTTAGCTATAAATAGATGCTTAAGTTTAAGTTCTTAGACATCCCAAAAACACACCACAAACATATAGAGTTACAGAGAAACACTTAGAGTGTAAGTGTTAGAGAAAGGGTTGGTTTTTTGTAATAGTCGAGTGTGAGAGTTGCTCCTCCTATTGTAATTCTGTTCTAGTGTTGAATAGAAGAGTTTTCCGATCCTAACATGATGATGGCAAAAGACTCAATAAAATTGATCGCTTTTTGGCTTGCGATAAGTTTGTATCTACCCTATTACTGCTACCGTCACGACTCTTCCTTGTCTCTATTCGGACCATAGTCAGATAATTCCAATTTGTGATGATCGTGATTATGGTGCTCCTCCCTTCAAATTTTACGACTCATGGATCTTCTTAGATGGCCTTAAAGATATTGTCATAAATTCTTGGAACAGAGATGTTACTCATGTCTTACCTAATGTCTGACTGTTAAAAAAATTTCAATCCCTAAAAGTTGGAATCAGATTATGATGCAAGAAGATGATTGAAAAAGAAAACACCGAACAAGTGGAGCTGGTGAGTAAAGATAATCTCATTGAAGAGCTTCTATTCTTATCAATGTCTCTCCCACCAAAGAGTTTGAGATAAAAAAAAGGAGTTAGGCAAGGTGATCCTCTCACCTCTTTCCTCTTTATTTTAGTTATCGAAGGGCTTAGTGTCTCCTTGAAGGAAGCTCGTGATCGACACATTTTTCATGGTATTTCTCATCTCAAAGATGGCCCATACATTTCTCACCTAATGTATGTGGACGATGTCAATTTTATCGGGGAGTGGACTAAGATAAACTTCATAAATCTCAATAGGCTTCTTAGATGCTTCTTCATTGCCTCGGGTCTTGAAGTCAACCTTCATAAGAGTAAATTCTTTAGGATTAAGGTCAATAAAATTGACATTTCTAACTTTGCTAATATTTTGAATTGTGAGCATGCTTCCTTCCCATTCACTTATCTTGGTCTCCTAATCGGTGCAAATATGAAATTGGCTAGAAATTAGAACATTATTGTTGACAAGTTCAAATATAAACTCTCTAGTTAGAAAGCTAGAAACCTTTCGTTTAGTGGTAGGCTCACTCTTGTGAAGTCCGTTCTGGGGAGCCTCCCTCTATTCTACTTTGCTCTCTTTAAAGCTCCTAAAAAGTCATTGGTACGTCAGAGGCCATTAGGAGAAAATTCTTATGGGGTGGTGTGAATGAGAAAAAACCCATTCACTGGGATGCGTGGAGTGTGGTCACCCGACCCAAGCACAAAGGTGGACTTGGAATCGGATGCCTTAATTCGTTAAACCTTGCCCTTCTTTTAATATGGTGGTGGAGGTTGAAGATGGAAAGAGACAACTTTTGGTGTATTTGTATTAAAGGAATTCATAAGATAAATGGCATGGATGGTGTGCCTTTTACTAGAAGTAGCATTCCCGGAGTTTGACTTTATATTTTTAAAATTCGCTTTGTCGGAGATCTCTTTGGAAGACTGTTTAGTAGAAAGGTTGGAGATGGTAATGACACATGTTTTGGAAGGACAAGTGGTTTGGGGACTCTAAATTCAAAGACACTTTCCCGAAGCTCTATAAAAGCGAGTACTATAAAATTTGTAAGATTATAGATCGCATTTCGAGCATCACTGATCTTTCTTCCAACTAGAGATGGTCGAGATAACGCTAGAGTGGTTGTGAATCTACTGCTTTACAGTAGGTTGTTTTTTCCCTTGGTGATGCTCGTCTTAAACAGTCGCAGGACACGTGGATTTGGCTTGGAGATAATTCGGGTTCCTTTTTTCGATTAGAAATATAATTGGTGATAAAATGTGTGCAGATAATTCTATGCAGATTTTTAAGTGGTGTAATTGGATTCCTTTGAAAGTAATTGTTTTTCATGGTGAGTTCTTCTTAACAAGATTCATGTTCATTGTAATCTTCTTTCTCGGGGCCTCACTTCGCTTTCTACTGTTTGTGTTCATTGCAATTTGAAATGGAGGATGTAGAGCATCTTTTCTTGAGTTACCCTTTCGCCTTGGAGGTGTGGTCTCACTTCTGTTCATGGAGCCACTTTTCGCAGCCCCAGCCATCCTGTGATGCTGACTTTTCTGCTACTCTCAAGAGAAACGTCTCCTATAACTCTTGTCGTATGCATCGCCTTGCCATCGATTATTCGGTGTTGTGGTTTATTTGGAAAGCCAAAAACAAGACCATGTTCTTGAATCGAAAATGCACTCTTTCAAAGACGGTGGATGACATTCAGCTAAACGTTTTTAATTGGATAAAACTTCGCTCTATATTCCATAATTTGAATTGGTCTATTTGGTGTAATGTTCCCTCTTTATCTTGTACGTTGTAATTGCTAGCGTCTTGTTGGTTTTCTTTTTAATGCTTTCGCCGTTCAAAAAAAAAAAAACATTGGTTATGATTTTTTTTTGCATATTTAATTTTACTGGCCAATAAGATTCATATAAAAGTATTTTTAATACAAATCAAATAAATCCTAGTTCAATAGGCGTACCCCTACAATTTTCAAGGACTTGGTTACTAATACATTATTATGGGCGAAATATAGGCCGAATCTTAGTTACATTAATTGGGGTGTTTGAATTTAGCTTGTAACGTTTAAATCTTCTTTTTCTTTTGGCCCTTATAAGTATCTTGCTTGTAAGGATGTTGTTTGCCTTTTATCTAATATCTTTGAATCGCCGTTAAAAAATGTATATATATTTAAAAATGATATAAAATCATAAATTGGTATTTGTAGAAAACTTTTATCAAAAGTATGAGTGAAATTAACAAAGTGATTCGAATTTAAGTAATAGGAATAAAACGGTTATAGAATTAAATAAATCTAAAATTATGTTACTTTAACTTATTTTGTAAATTATTTATCCAATTAAAAATTTAAGTTGTAACTTTAATTACCAAACTTTGAACAAATATACATACGTAAAAATAAACAAACCATGATCAACCGTATCCAATACAAGAGAAAAGAAATAGAAAACTTAAATATACTTCTAGATGATAAGATCAATGTTTTTTTATTGAAGGTTTATGTTTTAATAGCATATTTAGCTTAGGATGGTGAAGGTTCATGGGTCGTGTTCAAACCGAGTGAACACGACTATTGGACTCTTTAGCTGTAAACATTTGGGAACCTACTCACTTTGACGTCGTTCGTTACATTAAATTATATATATATATATATATATATATATATATATATATATATATATATATATATATATATATATATATATATATATATATGCATGCATTATTAATGTATAGAAAAAGACACAATTTACCTACTCATTTTGGTTTTGGCGTAGTGATAAGGCTTCGAGACCTGATAGATTCTTGTTTTTGTTTTTGAATAAGTTTTGGGATATCATGAAAGATGATGTAATGAATACGAATTCCATAACTATAATGAATACGAATGAAAAAAAAATCATATGCACACTACTAGAAAATAGGCCTTTAATGACACACGAACTATGACACACACTATTTTTATGACATACATACAATGTCATAAAAATATGTCATCTTTTTTAAAAATTGAAAGATTTACGACATACATAATTGTATGTCGTAAAATCATGTCATCTTTTATAGTAATTACCACATATAAAATTGTATGTCATGGTTCGATGTCATAATCAAAAAAAAAAAAAGAACACGGGAGACACTTATATGTCGTTTTATAAAAACGTGTGTCATGGCTTATTCCCTTTATTTATCTCTACTTTCTCAGTTCACCTGTTCCTACTTTCCCATTCTTACGTTCCCAATCGTTAACACTTCACAGCCTAAAATCTTAGGGTTCCTCATCGCTTTCTTCCTTACCATCATCAATCGATGCCATTGTCAAGTTCGTTCTTACACATCACCAACAAAACGTCAGAATCAGGACGCCACCGTCGCCGTTTACTCTCGTCGCAATTGGGCTGCCACGATCTAGGGTTCTTGGTGAAATTAAGCCTTATAATCGATCGAACTACCCTTCCGTTCAATTTCTTGAGCCTTATAGTCGATCAATGCAAATTTGAAGACAATGCATCGTATTTTTTGGTGTCGCTTCCTTTTACCGTGAATCAGAGAACCGAGAGAGTAGTGAGACGGGAATATAGAGGAAGCAGCGAGACAGAGAAAGCATCGAGTGTGTGGGCCAGTCAGACGATGAGAAGAGATGGCAATTATTGGAGCTTGGCCGGAATCGCGTTCAGCAGCGCGAGTTGGAGTTGGTAAATTTCTTTGCCTTCTCATTCCATGCGCATGTGGTGATCACATAAATCCTTTTAAATTATCCATAACTCGTTGTATGGATGTGTATCATTTAACATATTTAATAGTGACTGAATTTCTTTGCCTTCTCATTCCAATCCATCGAATATAAATACAAAGGAATATCCCTATAATTAGGGGATATTTACCTACCAAAGATAATATCAAACTGCCAAGAGATAAATACAAATACAATCAAATATATCTATATCTATCGCTAATAGCCCCCCTTAGTCGGAGTTGGAGGAGGTCGTATGCTCAAACTGGATCGGAAGTCCAAGAATAGCTGACGTGGTAGGCCTTTGGTAAAAATAGCTGCATATTGGTAGGCTGATGGCACATGAAGAACACGAATTTGGCCAATTGCGACTTTATCACGAACAAAATGAATATCCATCTTGATGTGTTTTGTGCATTGGTGCTGAACCGGATTACCTGACAGATAAACAGCGGAAATGTTGTCGCAGTAAACCAAAGTGGCTGTCTTTAATGGTGTCTGCAGTTCCAAAAGAAGGTTCCGCAACCAACAAGCTTCAACAACTACATTGGCTACCCCCGGTATTCGGCTTCTACACTTGAGCGGGACAAAGTAGATCTTCGAGTGTCGTAACATCCACCCCAATCCACGTCGGTGTAGGCGATTAATTGGGATGGTGTTGAGGAACAAAATTGAAGACCGGGTTGAGGAGTACCTTGAAGATAACAAATAATCCGCTTTAGTGCGTTGAGATGTGGTTCATGTGGCTCATGCATGAAAAGACAAATTTGCTAAACGACGTAAGCAATATCAGGCTATGTAGTTAATCGCGCCGGAGATATACGGTTATGAGATTTATCATATATAGGAAATTTTATATGAATGTATTTCTTATACGTGTTATTTGCAGATATGGTTACTCACTGAGCTTTATAGCTCACGTTGTTTGTTAAATGTCCCTGCAGGTTAGCATAACCCTGATAAGGTAAAAGATAGAGTCCGTGACTAAAGAAGTGGGACTTATAGATGCTGTCAGTAGCAGCCCGGCTTCAAAGGAGATTATGGTATTTTATACTCTCCTTGATACACTTGTACCCGTTTTTAATAAAATATACCCCTTTTGTTATGGTTTTATGTATTGAAACCTTTGTTTTAAATGAAAAATTTTTAGGGGTGTTTTTGTTTTAAAAGCCGGGTGTTACAAGTTGGTATCAGAGCCGTGGTTTAAGTGAACTAGGTGTCTATAGAGTAGATTCCTGGACTTAAACCTTGAGAGATAGTAGAAATGATGTATAGTTAGGTGTATATAGTTGTTATTATACATATATAACCTAACTGGTGCTGACTTCTAACGTATAAGAAGTATGAGCAGCGAATCTCATTTGGAGGAATTTAGGGCGTGGAGCTTTAAGAAGTAGACCAGCCCTTTCTCAAGGCTCCATTGAACGAGGGGCAAAGAGACAAGTAGCAGAAAATCCACATGACAAGCAATAGTAGCTGCTGTGGTCAGAAAAAGAAATTGGGTGCTCACCCTAACTGATATTCAAGGTGAAAGGAAAGTAGCTGAGACTACAAGAAAAGCAGAAAAATGTTAGTGGACGCTTCAGGAGAAGTTACCACGATTTAGGTTCAACCTTAAAGGGAAGGGACCAAAATGAAAAAGGTGATGCGATGTAAGAAGTGCACGAAAAGCACTAAGAAAATTGTAGAGTAGAGACTCTACCGTTGAAATGCTGAAATTGCAGAAAATAGGAGCATATTGCTCGAGCTTGTTGGATGGCACAGAAGTGTGTCTAGCGCGGAGCAATAGAACACTTTCCTATGAAATGTTCACATGCTAAATGTGGAGTAACGGGTGATAAACCCAGTAAAGAATGGGGAGGGAAGAAAGAAGAACCGAATGGTCGAAAAGGACCAGTGGTATCATGAGCATTCCAGTGGACTGTGGAAGAAGCTCGTGAATAGACTAATATGATCCCAGATATCATTATTTTGAATATAATCCCCGTGTATGTTATATTTGATCCATGAAGATGTGCTTGGGATCAGTGACTTTGATGTCATGTCTGAATATTTCATCAACGATTATGGATGAAAATTTTGGAAGTAGCTATAGTAGTTAGCAAATATGTTCAAGATATTAAACACCTGGAAGGTAGTCTGCCTAGGATTTACGGGACCATTTTCCCTATAAATCTGAAGCCGATGACTACCAATGAATCTGAAGTAATGGTACGTATGAATTGGTTAGCAATGAATGATGCTAACATGAATTGTAGAAAAATGAACATTTTGGTTCTAAACTCAGAAATGAATTGGATGAAAATTCAGAGTAAACGACCGTTGTTGACCATACCGATTACTTCTCTTTGCTTAACTCGGAAAAGAGTTAGTAAAGGAAGGATGTTTTAATTGACATCTGCAGTATTGGCCAAGCTAAATGAAGCGGTGACAGAAGTGTAGAATATTAAACGAATTCTTGGATAGTTTTTCCAAAGAACTTCCAGAATTGTTACCAGATTAATTAGAAGAGTTTATGATTAAACTGGTCTTGAGAGCCGTTTCTGTTATTCAGGCTCTATACTGATTAGCATCTGCAGAGATGGCAGAGTGAGAAAACAATTAGAAGAAATTGTTTTTGAATCGGGGTCTCATATGGCCGAATGTGTCATCATGTGGAGCCCTATAGTGTTTGAAAAGAAGAAAGACAAGTTGATGTGCATGTGCATTGACTACTGAGAACCTGATATTCTCGAAAACAGAATGAATTTGATGTAAAATTGTGCTAAATATTGGAGTTACTTCGTTGAGAAAAGTGATGTGTAAAATTCTCCAAGTATGAAAAATTTGGCTAAGAGAAGTTTCAATTCTTTGGGCATGTTAACAGTGCCAAAGATGTTAAAATAGAGTCAGTGGAAATGATGATGTGATAAAACGGGAACCGCCTGAGGAATCTGACTAAAATTCTGGTTTCCTTAAATTGGCGAGTTACTATAGGAGAGTTGTAGAAAACTGCTCCTTGATTGCTGGTTAGCTGACTAAAGTTGACCAAGAAAAGTGAAAAGTTTGAGTGGTAGAAAGACCACACATATCTTTTTAAAGGTTGAAACAAACCTTATGTGAAGCTCCGGTGTTAGCATTATCGCTAAGCGGAGAAGATAAATTGTTTTATAGAAATGTATCCAGAGTTGATTTTGGATACATGATATTGCAGTAGCAATTATGACTTTGGTATTGAAGCTTTGAAGACACTACTTATGTGGTGTAAAGCTTACTGTTTATGTTGATCATAAAAGTTTGAAGTACTTAATTGATCAAAAGAAGCTAAATATGAGATAGCAAAGATAGATGGGTTACTTAAAGATTTCGGTTATGAAATCTTGTACCATCTCGAAAAGGCAGATGTAGCTATAGATGCCTTGAATTGAAAAGAATATTCTTTGAAAGATACAACCACATGCGTGAGTGTGGTGAATTCATTACCTGAGTTGATTCGGGTAGCACAGAAAGAAGTGTGCAAGTCTGAAAACGTGAAAAGTGAATGAATGATTGACTATTGCAAGAAGCTAGTTTGAAAATCACAGCGATTTAAAACCCTTGGTGGTTGTGTATGTGGATTCCAAAGAAAAGTGAGATATGAAATTTACCCTTAAAATATGTATATTGGGGTAGATATGCAAAATGCCCGGGGCAGTACCAAACTGTGTAGGGTGATATAACCTATGTATTGGTGGCCGGGACTAAAGAAAGACATTGAAAGACATGTGAAAAGTGTTTGACTTGTGTGCAAGTAAAGTCAAACCAGTAGAAGCATACGAAGAAATTTACCCGTTGTTAGTCCCAGAAAAGAAATGGGACTATATTATTATAGACTTTGTAATAAAGTCTTCGCAAGTACCATATGGGTAATTGTTGACTGGTTGATGAAACCAGTGCACATTTATACCGACCAGTGATAAAAATCAAGATCGAAAAGTTGCAAAAATCTATATAAATAAAATAACCTGTCGACTTGGGTTACTGGTATTGATTATATTAGGTTACGATAGTAGATTTATTTCTCGGTTTTTGGCATAGTTTTCAAGAATAATTAGTTCAAAAGTACTAATAAGTACTGTATCTTGATAGGCGAGATGATATAATGATGCAGACTTTAGAAGATATGCATTAAACTTGCATAATAGACCTTGGCGGAAGATGAGAAGATCGTCTATCTTTGGTAGAACCCGTAGATAATAACAATTTTCGTACCAGCATTCAGATGGCTCGTATTATGCATAGTATGGAGTATCGTGTTGCACGCCGATTTACTAGACTGAAGTTGGGGAGAAGCCGTTGGCTGGACCCGAGATTGTACCTCAAACAGAAGAAAATGTTAGGTAAATTCGAGAAAGCTTGGAAATAGACAAAAATCGACAGTGCTCAAAGTATCCCCTTAGAAAGACTAAATTGTTTTGGGAAGAAAGGGAAGTTGAGTCTTCGTTTTATCGGACCTTTCCGTATATCCCAAAATGTAAGAACTGTTGTGTATTAATTGAAGTTTCTAGATGAACATTAAGATATTCATAATGTTTTCCATGTGTCTCAACTGCGGAAAACATTGCGTGACGAATACCTCTTACTGAAATTGAGGTAGATGAGAAGTTAAAGTACCCGGGACAACCCAAGAAGGTGTTTAACCGGAAGATAAAACAGCTGCGAGATAAAAAGATTAGTATGGTTAAAAGTCTCTTGGCAATACCATAGAGGTTTCCATATGACATGAGAAACCGAAATTGTAATGAGAAAGAATTACCCTCGCTTGTTTGTATGATTTCGGGGACGAAATATTTTGAAGGAGGGGAGAATTTGTAACACCACGATACTTTTGTTAAGTATTTATACGGTAATCATAGTGTATTTATGATTTAATATGGTGTTCTAAGTATTAGAAAGTTAATACTAGAAAAGGGTAATTTGGTCATTTTACCATAAAAGGGTAATTTGGTCATTTGACCATGAGAAGGACCAAATATGTTAAAATATTGTTTACTTGTGGCAAAAATATAAGAAATGAAAGTCTTATGTCATAAAATGTGAGAAAAGTGCCAAAAGTTTAAGAAAGTGAACTTAGGGACTAAAAATGTAAACTTTGGAAGTATAAATAGGAGAGTTGACTCTCCTATGTGTGGCTGAACATTTCAGAAGCATCGGGAGGATTTCTTGGATGCGATTTCTGCAGAATTCATGAGGATTGAAGCATGAAATTGGATTGATGGCTTGGAATTGGTGATTCCTAAGTTAAACAAGGTTAGTATTCGAATTCTAACCAAGTTCTTGAAAGTGTTCTTGATGGGTTTTATAGAAACTGAAATCTGCAATTTCAGTTATGATTATGTGGTTTAAAACAGCTTAATACTTCCAATAAGTTATGCATAAAGAACTTAATGCAAGAATATGGAAGTAGGTTGTTATTGTTGAAAATTTGAAATGTTGCTCAAGAACCCTAATCATGAATTGGTGTGATTAAGGTAGTTCTAATGGCTTTGTTAAGTTCTAAAGATCACTTAGGATGTATTAAGGCATTCCTAAGTGATTGTTTTTAAAGAATTTCGATTTTTGGATCAAAAATGCAAAAACGGGAAATGTTAGAAATGGATTGGAATTACCAATTCCATTGTGTAAAACTTGATATTAATGAAGGGTTTTGGTCTTGGAACAAACCCCTATCGATTAAGAAGAGTATTAAGCACTTAAAATGAGAAAATGGGAATTTATAGCACAAAAAACGGGTTCACTGGCTGGAATCGCAGGGATCGCGACCCGACCAAGGGGTGGATCGCGACCCGATCCCGCGGCAGTGAAGAACTTCTCCTCTGTTAAAATTTGGTGCATTTTCCAAGTTTGATTCTTATGCTAGGCTTATCCGATTGACCTGAAATTTTAAACATAGGTCTAATATGTTGTGAAACTTCATGGAAAATTATCGGAATATGAATACGACCTCCCGAAAGTACTGTAGTAGAATACGCGTATTTCGGGAAGTGTATTAAATTTTTATAACGATGGTTATTGATTTGAAATGCTTGGAAATGGTCCCCAATTGTATTGTATAGGACTCTTGTGTAGTAAAGTCAACTGAAATGGTAATTAACCTATGATCATTTGGTATATAAATGAATATATAGGTACGGGACGAACGGTTGTAGTGTATACAAAGACAAGAAACAACCGGAACTAAATGCAGCAAGTATCCAGGTGAGTAATCTCACTTATATCATATATGATATGTATTGATTGGACTGTTACAGATTGAAACAGATTTGGGGGACGAAATTTGACAATTTATAGATGCATGAATACGACAATACCAGATAAGTCGTGAGTCTGTGATAGACAAGAACGGAGCTGTGAGTCATGAATACGACAATACCAGATAAGCCGTGAGTCTGGGAAAGACAAGAACGGAGCTGTGAGTCAATAATAAAAGTAAAAAGACAATACCAGATAAGCCGTGAGTCTACGATAGACAATAACGGAGCTGTGAGTCAACCTTTGAAAAGGCAATACCGGATAATCCATGAGTCATTGTAATGGCAAGAACGGAGCCGTGAGTCTAGGCAAAAGCGGGACAAACTCGTGTGCCATAAATAATTGTGACATTGAACTTGAATCCAAATGGTGTAGTCTTATGACCATGATATCGGGTTATTGAACCCAGCTGGTGCGGCCTTCAGGCTATGACTTATATATTGAGAATGTTTTGGTGCAGCTTATATAGCTATGATATAGGGTGCGGATTGAATAGCCATGAAATACGACGCGGTCAATTGTGACTAAGAAAAATGGGACAAAAATGTATGCAAATAACAACCCTTGAGACTATGCGGTAGGATGTGCAATCCTAAAAGATATACGGTCAGCCAGAATGGCTAGTAGTTTGGATCCGATATCCAGACAGAGATACACGGTTATGAGATTTATCATATATAGGAAATTATATATGAATGTATTTCTTATACGTGTTATTTGCAGATATGGTTACTCACTGAGCTTTATCGCTCACGTTGTTTGTTAAATGTCCCTGCAGGTTAGCATGACCCTGATAAGGTAAAAGATAGAGTCCGTGACTAAAGAAGTGAGACTTATAGATGCTGTCAGTAGCAGCCCGGCTTCAAAGAAGATTATGGTATTTTATACTCTCCTTGATACACTTGTACCCGTTTTTAATAAAATATATCCCTTTTGTTATGGTTTTATGTATTGAAACCTTTGTTTTAAATGAAAAATTTTTAGGGGTGTTTTTGTTTTAAAAGTCGGGTGTTACAAACACCAAGTAGTATTTATGACCAAGTTTAGAAGCAATGGGAGATGACCATAAATCAGCATGTATTATATCAAAAGGTGCAATGGTATAATGGTAGAAGGCAATTTAAAAGGCAAACGACAATGTTTCCTAAAGAACATGCATTACAATGATCTTTGAAATTGAAACTAGAATTTGAAATACTAGACTTAAGTAAATTAAAAACAGGGAATCCAGGGTGAAACGATTATGCCAAGTAGGAGAGACGATGTGGAGAGCAACAGACAGAGACTTGGTGTCTTCGGATTGGAAGGAGTAAAGATCAATGGGGTTGTTGTGTTTCATGAGGACCTTCTTCGTTAAAAAATCCTTCACAAAAAAACCGAAAGGGTCAAATTCAACCGCAACAATATTGTCACGAGTAAATTTACGAACAGACACAAGATTTTTAATAATTTTAGGGACATGAAAGACACTACGAAGAGAATAAGAACGGTTAGGAAAAGACAAAGTAGCGAGACCTTGACTAAGACTAGGAATGATAGTGTCATTTCCAACTAAAATTGAATGCGGTTTACTTAAAGAAGATAAATGGGTGAGATTACCTGCATTGTTTGTGAGATGTAAAGTAGCGGTATACATGTACCACGAGTTGTCAGGTGGGCGGAGATGCATGGTGTGGAACGCTTGTTCAAATTGTGTCGAGGTTATCGGTGTACCGGGTTCACCGGTGTAATAAGCCTGCGAGCTTGTCGACTGTTGTCGGGCCGGCTGTCTTGGTACAGGGCCGAGAAAACCCATCTGGTTGGAAGGGTTGAGAAAACCCATCTGGTTGGAAGGGCCATCAGTCGGGTGTGAACAAGGAGGTGCAGCCCATGGCGTTGGTTGATACCACGGTGATGCTGCTGTGCGAAGTTGTTGTTGCGACCACGCCACCTGCCGCGTCCTCTACCGGAGTTGTTGTAGCGTCCACCACCCCGCTGGTTTCCTCGGTAACCTCCACGGCCACCACAAGAGGCAGTTGGACCGTGTGTGCGGTCACGAACAAGAGGGATAGAGTTTTTGATGTTATTCACACCAAAAGCAGGACGAAAAGAGGATTTAAAAGGGATATCAGCACCGGTTGTAGGCATGATGAAGAAGAACAGAAGACCAGCGGTGGTACACGAGCTCTGATACCATAATAGTGATCGAATTTCCTTGCCTTTTCATTCCAATCCATCGAATATAAATACAAAGAAATATCCGTATAATTAGTGGATATTTACCTACCAAAGATAATATCAAACTACCAAGAGATAAATACAAATACAAACAAATATATCTATCGCTAATAATATTGAATTAATGTTCAATAACAGTATAAGAGAAAGAATCTACAATATAATTTTTTTTTTTTTGGAAGTAAGATGCTTAATAAACTAATATATATTAAGTAGGGCAAATTTTCCCTTATATCACGAAGACAATATATGTACATGGTCTCTTATTTTATGCAAATTCCCCAATCAAAAAAAGAAAAGAGGAAAGAGGAAATGAAGCTTATAAAGGTTATTTTCTTTGACTCTGTTTCTGTTGATGACGTCTCAGATCTCATATGCATATGCATAGTAAGGCATCCCATAGCTGCTGTAGTAGTATTGATAAGGATCAACATATAGTGGCGCCACCGTGGGATTTGTTTCATTGGCGGCGTCGGGTTTCTTCTCCTCCACCGGACCAACACTGAGTAGCTGTGTGTATCCTACACCTTTTCTTAGCAACGTCGTCAGTTCAACGGAGTCAATTCCTTCTCCGGTCACCGCTATTTGGTCTTTATCTGAACCAGCGAAAGAAGCTGATTCCACCCCTGTTTATCAAATTTCAGATCATGATTTAGTCAATTAATTCAATCAATCAATGTAGAGTTATCCGGATTCGTCAAAAGAAATTCATCCGGCGAAAAGGAAAAAAATTCAATAATCAGGTTCTAAAACCACAATTACAGTTGAGATTAGCGGTTATGAAAGTGAAATTCAACAATTCTTTGAAACATTAGAATCGTTTGATAATTTAGAAACGTGAGATTGTTAATAAGTAGTAAAAAGCCATTCAAAAAGAGGAAAACAAGACATATGGTCTTACCGGAGATACTAACGGCTATCTTCAGAGCTTTACGACTTTTCTTTTCGCTGGTCATTGTCACCTTCACGACAACCTTTTGCTGCAAAAACAATCATTTAAACAAATTGAGATCAACTGATTCGAACAAATGCGAAACCGAATCGAGTTGAAGGAGTAAACAGGTCTGTACCTTGGCCATTTTTGTGAATTAGATGATGATTTGACTGTAAGGAGTGTATCTGTTTTGGATCTACTAACTGATAGAGTAAGAGAATTTAGAGAAGACGTGTGAAGAGTGAAAGTTCTGAGAGGGTATATATAAGGCGTCCATGGAGTTCGCGGAGGAGGAAGGGTGGAAGATGACGACGTCGACGTCAACGTCAACGCCGTGGGGAGGAAGTTTCCCAAGATTTTACAAATAATTTGACAACTTTTTGGATCTTGTCACCAACTTCTGCGACTGTAAAAGGCAAAACGACGTCAGGTTCTAGATCACATAAATGACGTTACCTTTGCAAATAATTTGACAAGTTTTGGATCACGTCAGGGTCTAACTTTTCAAACTTTTTCTTACATGCCTTTCATTTACACAAAAGTTCCAAATCACCCTTTTCTTTTTTGAGACCTTTGTTGTTTAAATTTATAAACTTAAATTACAATAAATCACATTAAATAAATTTTTTATTTACAAAAACATAAAATTACGTTTTTGGAATCATATTTTACTTTCAAATTCAGGTGTAAGGTTTTGTATTACATATTTATCCTTACTAAAAATTGACGCATATAAACTTAAATTACAATAAATCACATTAAATAAATTTTTTAGAGCACCATATTATCCTTACTAAAAATTGACGCATTGTCTTGCAAGATTGTAAATTTATAACATATATCAATAAATGTTAAATACTGAATTATATAATAAATATTCAAAAATGCCAAAGAACTTGTAGTTCAGCGGCACCGGAGTATGCCCGGCCTCCTTGAGGTCTTGGGTTCAAATCCCACTAGGGGATTAGGTGGTTTATGTTAGGATATAGTATAAGTTTATTATTTGCCGGTTCAAAAAAAAATATATTCAAAAATAAAATTTTATTAATAGTGTTTTTATGTAGATGTATCATGTATGTAATATATTTATTGATCAGTTATACTTTTGATTAGTAGTGTTTTTATGTACATGTATCATATATTGAAGGTCAGGAATTTCAACATTTTCTAATATTATATATATTCCAGATAATATTAATGGTATGGGTTTTGGGTCAAAATCACAAAATAGCAATCAATCATAGTGACACCAGCACCACCAAAAGTGAATCTTAAACATACCAGGACTTAAAAGTTAAAATAGCAATCAATCTTGGTCACAGCACAACCAAGAATGAGTCTTGAACATACCATGACTGAATTATACCATTCAAATATTCACATCCCTTTTATCGTATACTATTTTATAATATCATATACTATTTTATATAATTATATCAACATTTCTCATTTTAACATAGTAGCATAAAGAACATGTACGAAAAATCTGATTTCAAATGATACAGAAAAATAAGTTACCAACCCAAAACTAGATCATGTATAATACATCTAACATTACTAAAAAAACTTATACAAACGGATAGATAAGATAAATTAGTCACAAAATCTATTAGCATACAAAATATAAACAGTTATATAAAAATATATAATATAGCGATACATATTGATGTAAATTTGAAATGTCATGCGATGAAAGTGAGTCCGTTGTTATTTAATAATAACAGCATAGTCTTAAAAAAAAATAACGGAATTTACATAAATGGTCTCAGTGATATATTGAAATTCACACATTAGGTTCAAGTTTCAAAAATTCAATACGTGCAATAATCAGGTCTTATTTTCTCTAGGGAAATTATATATATTCCTAATTTTTCTTCCTACTTATCCTCCTATTCATGTTAAATGATGATAAGTGTTTGAAAATATTTTAGTTTTGTTAACATGGGTAAGTGTCATATTTAATAACACTAATAATATTTTCAAACACTTGTCATCATTTAACATGGATATGAGGATTAGTATGAGGAAAAAGTAGGAGGAAATATAATTTCTCTTTTCTGTATATTATGGTCCTTACAACTAATAACGTTAAATATGTATAAAATAACGTAAACGTTATATAAAAACGTCATATAAGGCTTAATACATAATCGTCATCGTATCTATAACGTTTCCTTTTTCATCAAGAAGATTGTACATCTTCTCGTGGATAGTAGTGACTGAATCGTACAATTTCTTCAACACAAGTTCCATCATCTCTTAGAAGCAAACAACAATTCTTCGAAAAAACTTGTAAACAGCTAGCGAGGGGTAGTCCACAGTCGATGTTGAGTGAAGCGTTGAGGGTATATATTGATCTATTAAATAAAAAAAGTTGATTTAAAAAAAAAATTCCTTTGGTCAAATTTGCTGTAAATAGTTGTAAATATTGGTCAAAATAGCGGTAAATAACGGTGTTTAGCGTCGCAATTTGCGAAACTGCAATAATATACCTAAAAAACAAGGCGATTCACAATCGGAGAAGTCACTTTTTTCAGAAGAAGAGATGATTTCATGCTAGAGTTGGGTTTGCACATAACTCATCAATTCTCAAGTCCACCACCCTAACGCTTCGGAAATCATGCAACCACAACCACCACTTGGTAGTGGTGAGATGGTGGTGATAGGGTGGTCCTAAGGTGGTTTTGTGGTGGTGGAAACCTACACATACCAAAAGTAAAAAACTTGCAAGAAACAAGGACATAGACCAAGAACGAGTACATTTATACTTGTAGGTTGAGAAAGACACCAACTAGGTCCAGATTATATGGCGATATCGTGGCTATAATGTGTTGGTTTCCGGTGGCCATGGGCTGCCGACAGCGGTTCTACTCGACGGTTGAAAAAGAAAAGAACGAGGATACTTACAACACTTCGACCACCGGAACTCTCCCGTCACCTTCTTCACTTCACTGACAACAACTCTGGCAGCTTCTCTCTATCTCTCGACTATTTCTATCTCCTGGATCTCTCTCTTTCAATCTCTATCTCTCACTCTCTAGGCTTGGAAGAAGATGGAATTAAGGAAGTTGAACTATTGGGTTTAATTGTATTTAATCAAGAAGCTTATAGAGGTTTAAAGGTGGAAGTCATGATTAAAGGAATGGACTAAACTCCTCCCTTTTAATCGACAGTTTGCATGAGAAAAAGGAAGAATTGGAAACATAACCCCTCCATGTAACGACCCAAAAATCTTGAATTTATATTCAAAATAATGCTTTGAAAGTTTTAAAATCATGTAACGGGAAATATAGAAAATTTCCAAGAGTTGGAGAAAATTGGTGAAAAAGGGTAAAATGGTCATTTGACATCAAAATGATTTTTAAGTAATAAAAATATGATTTTGGGGATAATATGTAATGATATAAACTTTAAAAGAAGAATTTTGAGATTTGGGACAGTTTTTGTAAAAGAATTGAACAAGAAGGGCCAAAGTGCCATTTCTTAAAACTAGAGGGCAATTTAGTCTTTTGCCATGTTTTGGACTTGGGTATAAAATATTTTAGTGTTTGGGGTAAAAATGAAAGAAGACAAAACTTAAAATGATATAAAATGACTTTTGTGCCATTTTGGGACAAAATAAAACTATAGGGACTAAAGTGCCATTAAGGCAAAGTTTATAAGTATACAAAGCAGAAAATATCTGCATTTCCATTCACAGTTACAGGAGAGTTCTTGAGAGTGATAAGAGATCGATTCTTGAAGGTCATGAGGAATTGGAAGAAACCCACTTGGAATTTGAAGAATTCCAAGCCTTTTAAGGTTAGTAAACTTGTTTTTAGGGATGTTTAACCCATTTCCCGTGAGCATGTTACTGTAGCTTCGAAAATTCAGTGGCTAGAGGAGGATTATCCTATGATTCCTAGCCATAATTTGTGTCTTAATCACTATCTCAACTTAATACAACCATTGAAAGTGTTAAGAATCAAGAAAATGAATTTTTGGCTCAAGAACCCTAGAAATGGTTTTTGGAACTGAAATTAGTTTCTATGGTTTTATTAAGTCATATATGTTATAAATGAAGTGAGAAATTGGTTCCATCTATAAAAATTGATCAAAATGGTTTTTGGTGTTAAATTGGGTTTTCGAGAATGATTTTAAGCAAAGAGGATGAAATTTGTGAAAAAGATGTTTAAAAACAAGTATAAGTTGGTATTTAGGGCCTAGATATGACCCTAAACCAATTAAGTCAAGTATTAAGAACATATCTTAAAATCATCAAAGTATGTTGCTATTGTTGAAAAATTTGAATTTTGTTCAAAAGCCTTGGAAATCAATTTTACATGATCAAATTAATTCTAAGGGGTTTTGATAAGTTCTATATGTAGTAATTGTTAAAATAAAGCAGTAGAAGTGATTATTTTCGAACAAATTCGGTTTTTGAATCAAAAATACAAAAACGGGAATGTTTGGAAAAATAATCAAAATCTATGATTTTTATGGTTAAAAACATGAAGTAAATGAATGGTTTTGGTCTTGGAACAAACCCTAGGGATTAAGACGTGTATTAAGCACTTAATATGAGAAAATGGAAATTTGTAGCATAAAAATCGGGAGATTCTGGGCTGCTGCCCAGTAGGCGCGGTGCGCCCCTTTCCTGGGCGCGATGCGCCCTACGGCAGAGTGAAAATGCAGTTTTCTCAATTAGTCTCCTGCCAAGCCCAAATGGATTTTGAGTTTTGGTCTTTTACTTGTCCGTTTGACCTCAAATTTTAAACATAAGTCTAATATGTTATGAAACTTCATGAAAAATTGTCGGAATCGAAATACGACCCTCCGAGGGTATTGTAGTAAAATACGTATAAAATACGGTTTAACTAAAGTTGGTCATTTAAATGATATATAAGTGTTATGACCCAAGATAGTATTATAAGGACTCTAATGAGTTATAGAGTCAGTTAGCATTAATGTTAATGTATAACATGTTAAATATAGGTCCATGCCAAGTGACTAATGGATCAAAAGAGTATAAATACAAGGAACGTGTAGTCAATCTTCTAGTAATACATGAGGTGAGTACATGCAGTATTTTTACCCATTCTGGGGTACATGGCAAGTAAGTATTTTCAAGATTTCTTATAAAATTTCTATATGTGAAATTATATGCAAGAGTATTATCTCTAACTCGTTTGTGACAGTATAAAGTTATATTTGAAGTTATGTTTTGGTCTATGAGCCAATTATGTGAAAGTATGTTTTGGTCTATGAACCAAATATGTGAAAGTATATGTTAATACAAGTTATACATGTTTGAAAGTATAGATAGGCATATAGCCATAAAATGTTTAAAAAGTATGTTTTGGTTATAAACCTTATATGTTTTCAAGTATGAAAGGGCATATAGCCACAATATGTTTGGAAAGTTATGTATTTGGCATCTAGCCATAAAGACATAGAATGATGTAGTTTGGCATTTAGCCATAAGTTATATGTTTATGAGAAATGTTCAAGCTAGCAGCAAGTTTTTTGTATGACTGGTAATTGTAGCAAGCAGCGTTAGTAAGGGAACTATGTTCCAACCTACCCGGGTTAGGTAAGGGGTCTACTGGGGACAAGCCCCATCGCGAAGTAGATCGCCTCAGCACTTCTATGGTGAGGATTAATCCGTTCTTTCTAGCCATAGAGACTTGGGGTATCACTTATAGTGATTAAAGCCCTAAGTATAAAAATCCAGCAAGCTTATAAAACCAGTCAAAGAAAGTAAAAAAGACGTTATTTTTGTAAAGTAAATCATAAAATGTTTTTATGAGAAGTAAAGAGTTATGGTATATTGTTATTATAAAGTTTTGAAAGAAGATAATTATGCAAGGTATGATATGTAATGATTTTGAAAAGAATAAAGAACTATGGTATGTTAGTATTTTAAAACTTTGAAAGATGTTTATGTCATAAGTTTTATACAAAGATTGGAAAAAGAAGTTAAAAGTTTGAGTCTAAAACTCATGTAACTCACGAGACAATTTTTGTCTTACGTATTCTATGTTTTGCCATGTATTCCAGGTCAATATAAGTTGCTATCAATGGGATGAAGTTTAGCTGGAGTGGAGCTTAAGTTAGCTCATATATTGGACTCAAGGTTAAATCATTTCTTGCTTACTATGGTTAGCTTGATATGAATTTGTACACCCACTGTTTTAATCATCAAAAATATCGGTTTTTGATAAACCGTATTTTTGTAATCATGTATTTATACGAAAAACCATAGTATTTGCAAACAGTAGAAATGGGGTGTCACAAGTTGGTATCAAAGCCATAGTTTAAGCGAATTAGGATTGGCTTGTTCCACTCCTAGGCTTAAACTCATACTATAGAAATGATAATTTATGAAAGTATGCTATATGATGTCTTAAATGATTAAGACATTATGCATTTTTTTAAATATGTAGATATATAACACTAATAAGTGTTAAGCCAACGTTTAAAGTGAGCAAAAATCTGACTGTTAGGAAAATTATATGATATTTTCCGTAACCGTCTAAATTTATTAAAGGCTATGTTTATAAAGTAGTAAGATTTCTAATAGTGATCACCATGTACTTATAATGGTGTATATGTTAAAGGAACCAGTGTTCCATGAGACCTTGTGGTAACAGCAGAATCAATATGTATAGGTGATTATGGTAATATGGGCCCGTATTATCATAATCACAGGATATGTATTGAGGCTGATGGAACCGTAAAGGAATTATGGTAATCTGGTGGGTAAGGTTTGAAGAAAGTAACAATAAAAACATAGGAATTATATGCCTATGTAATAACAACCAGTAAAAATTATGAGTAAATGCAGTGGATATATACCACTTAGTATGGTAAAGTAAAAGAAATAATGTGATAATTAATATTTTTAAACAGATTGAAAGATATTAAAATATATGCCTGTTAAGGCGAGAGAAAGTATGAATAAGAATAATTTAAAGAGGAATTATGGGTATTGATTACCTATATAGGAGTTGTAAGACTCTTACATGAAGAATGAAAAATTTAAGCAGAGTATATTGATAATACATAGAATTGTAAAAATAAAAGAATGGTAAAGAAGAGTTTACTGTTGACAAGTGGTGTGCTTTGGGCATAACCATTAAATGTATAATTTTATCTAAAAGTCGTGTGTATATTAAAGATATAAAGGAATTAAGATATCGTTACAGAACGATAAGAGTAAAATGATGAGAAAAGCTAAAAATAGAAGATGCATGAAAGTGTCCAAAGATTTAACAATTGATCAAGTTATAAGTAAAATGCTATAATGAGTAATAAAAATAAAGTAAAATACCCAAATGGGGGGGAAAAGAATGATGCATGAGAAATTGTCAAAGATTATGATATTTAAAGTAAATTGCATTGTTGTAATGTGATTAAATGAACATGAAGTGAGAATTAAAGGTTGAATGCCTAAATAAATGTTAGGCAAGAAATAAAAGAAGAAACAAATGATAAGGATAATCAGAAGAATATAATGAAAGACTGTAAAGAAAATGATGATAAAATATTGGTTATGAGGAAATAAATTCCACAACCAAATGAATGAAATAAAAGAGGTAATACCAGTAATGAAAGAGTATAATGATGTATGATAATGGAAAAAAAATCAAAAGCATGTGAGCAAAACGACTAAAGGTCATAAATGATATGAAGTAAAGAACAAGAGTAAATGTCTAAATAAGTATTAGACAAAGAATCAAAGACAAGATAAGAACTAAAACAAATAGGCAGGAAGTTATTACTTCTAAATGGAAGTGATGAGTGAAAGTAATCAAAGCTTGTGAGAAATGGTCAGTACATGGCTTGTAGCCATGAAATACAAAGAAGTGTATGTATGTTTATATGTGTCTATAAATGTAAAAAACATGAGTAAGTTTTGGGATATATAAATATGATGTACAAAAGTATAAAAGTGGTTATGAAATAAGTATTCTAATTAGAATACTATAAGGTATGAAGCAAAAGAGTAAAATAATGTATCGGGCATACTGCCTCGAAATACAAAAAAGAATGAAAGATGACGAGAAAATAAATGGCAATTGTGTATCACCTAAAGATACATAAGAAGTAAGTTGTATATGAAATATATAATGTTGTAAAGAAATATATAATGTAAAGAAGTGGAGTTTAAACGAAAGAATAGCATAATGTGTTAGGCATGTAGCCTTATAACACATAATAGAAATGATAAAAGATGTAAAAGTAAAGAGTAACGAGAGGTAACGGTGATTGAGGGTTATGTCAAGAATTCGTCATGGAACGAAAATGTTAAAAATACCTAGTTGGGTTCTTAAACCAAAAGAGAACCAGGTATAAATATATGTGTATATTATGCAACTAAGAACTTGTAAGAATATGTCAAGAAGTTAATGAATGTGGTTTATGAAACATAAATACACCACAAGATAATAATATTATGAAAAGTGTAGTAAGTATGGGAATGTAAATTATCGTATGTAACATGTATGAAGTCCCATAAGTGAATTGAAGAAAAATAAATTTCGAATCAATCATGGTAAACAATTTAGATACAGTGAGGAAAGAGTAAACAGAAGATCAGGTGCTAAACTAAGCACTAATGTGAGAAATAGAATTGGCAAAGAAATACTAAAATATAAAGTATTAATATGAGAAGGATACGTGGAGTATCCAAAAAGGAAAGAAAAGTATACTTATAAAAGTATTATACAAAAATTGAAGAAATGAGAAAGACATGTTTATACGAATAAGTAATGAGTAATGAGACCGAAATCTCATAAAAGAAGATGAAAGAAATATCTAAATTGATTATATGTTGAATATGAAAGTAATACAAGTAAAGAATGATACAAGACAAATATTAGAGAAGGTAATACATATAATGTACAGGAAATGAGTAAAAAGGTATGTGAAAAATGATTTTCCTTAAAGGTGTGAATTGAGAAGGAAGTTGACTGAAATAATAGATCAACTTCAACAGTAAAACTGTACAAGTTTAAAAGGTTAAATATGGTGTATTATACATAGAAAGAAATTTAATGATGTTTAATTGTTAAAATAAAAAGCGGTATATCATTTCAACACTTTCAGAACGAGATAAGTAGATTCTCGTGAACAATATGATGATTCGACAAATTTTGTCCCAATCAGAAAAGTAAGAATGTGAAGTGTAACAAGAAGGAGGAAAATACATCCTTTATAAATAATAATGAGTCAGTAGTGGGTAATAGAGATAAAGAAGAATAAACTGAAGTTTATAAGATTTAAAAACAAATGTAAGAGAAATACAGTGTTGTAAAACTTCTGAAAAGAAGAAATAATAGTGGATTCTCTATGAAGTAACGAATGAGTAAAGAAATAAGAGGAAAAGATGGGTGAAGATGAATAAGCAATATTAAATGAAGGTGAAAAGATTTCTTAAGTAAAATGTCCATTAAGGGACAAAATTTATATAAGGAAAAGATTTTGATGTCTTTATGAATTTGTAAAAATATGAAACATATAATTATATTTAATGGTATTTGAAATTTTTACAAGTAAAGAATGCTGTGAGTATAATCTCACTTGTTTTAGTAAAGATATGAGAAAAATTATAAAGTAGATTGCTATTTATGATAACAAGTATTGAAGTATGAGACTATTTTGTTAAATAAGTTTACTAAGATATTTTGTATATAAATGAAATGAGGTATAAAGGAATGTAACGAGAATATATAGTATGGAGTATGAATGAACGACTAAAATGTTGAGAAAACGGATAAAATGACCGAAAGGGCATTTTGGTCATTTAATAAATGTAATGTATATGTTGAAATAAGAAAGTAAAAAAGTTGAAGAAATAAAAAGTTAATTCCTCGAAGATAAATAGTATAAGTACAAATCACACTATTAAAATACGAAAAGATTCCGAGGACGGAATCCCAATAAGGGGGAGGTAGTTGTAACGACCCAAAAATCTTGAATTTATATTCAAAATAATGCTTTGAAAGTTTTAAAATCATGTAACGGGAAATATAGAAAATTTCCAAGAGTTGGAGAAAATTGGTGAAAAAGGGTAAAATTGTCATTTGACATCAAAATGACTTTTAAGTAATAAAAATACTCCCTCCGTCCCAAAATGATAGTCCATTTTCTCATTTTCAAAGTCAAAGCTTGTCAAGTTTGACCGTAAATATATGTTTTTGTGCTATATAATATTAGATGAAAACTATACCAATGAAAACATATTTACAACACAAATCCATTCATATATTTTGTATCAAATATTATATAATAACAACGAAAATATTGATGGTCAAAGTTGACAAGCTTTGACTTTGAAAATGAGAAAGTGGACTATCATTTTGGGACGGAGGGAGTATGATTTTGGGGATAGTATGTAATGATATAAACTTTAAAAGAAGAATTTTGAGATTTGGGACAGTTTTTGTAAAAGAATTGAACAAGAAGGGCCAAAGTGCCATTTCTTAAAACTAGAGGGCAATTTAGTCTTTTGCCATGTTTTGGACTTGGGTATAAAATATTTTAGTGTTTGGGGTAAAAATGAAAGAAGACAAAACTTAAAATGATATAAAATGAATTTTGTGCCATTTTGGGACAAAATAAAACTATAGGGACTAAAGTGCCATTAAGGCAAAGTTTATAAGTATACAAAGCAGAAAATATCTGCATTTCCATTCACAGTTACGGGAGAGTTCTTGAGAGTGATAAGAGATCGATTCTTGAAGGTCATGAGGAATTGGAAGAAACCCACTTGGAATTTGAAGAATTCCAAGCCTTTTAAGGTTAGTAAACTTGTTTTTAGGGATGTTTAACCCATTTCCCGTGAGCATGTTACTGTAGCTTCGAAAATTCAGTGGCTAGAGGAGGATTATCCTATGATTCCTAGCCATAATTTGTGTCTTAATCACTATCTCAACTTAATACAACCATTGAAAGTGTTAAGAATCAAGAAAATGAATTTTTGGCTCAAGAACCCTAGAAATGGTTTTTGGAACTGAAATTAGTT
Source organism: Cichorium intybus (assembly GCA_023525715.1). Lineage (NCBI taxonomy): Eukaryota > Viridiplantae > Streptophyta > Magnoliopsida > Asterales > Asteraceae > Cichorium > Cichorium intybus. The sequence continues at coordinate 129,058,065 of CM042012.1, read as the reverse complement.
TCTATGGTTTTATTAAGTCATATATGTTATAAATGAAGTGAGAAATTGGTTCCATCTATAAAAATTGATCAAAATGGTTTTTCGTGTTAAATTGGGTTTTCGAGAATGATTTTAAGCAAAGAGGATGAAATTTGTGAAAAAGATGTTTAAAAACAAGTATAAGTTGGTATTTAGGGCCTAGATATGACCCTAAACCAATTAAGTCAAGTATTAAGAACATATCTTAAAATCATCAAAGTATGTTGCTATTGTTGAAAAATTTGAATTTTGTTCAAAAGCCTTGGAAATCAATTTTACATGATCAAATTAATTCTAAGGGGTTTTGATAAGTTCTATATGTAGTAATTGTTAAAATAAAGCAGTAGAAGTGATTATTTTCGAACAAATTCGGTTTTTGAATCAAAAATACAAAAACGGGAATGTTTGGAAAAATAATCAAAATCTATGATTTTTATGGTTAAAAACATGAAGTAAATGAATGGTTTTGGTCTTGGAACAAACCCTAGGGATTAAGACGTGTATTAAGCACTTAATATGAGAAAATGGAAATTTGTAGCATAAAAATCGGGAGATTCTGGGCTGCTGCCCAGTAGGCGCGGTGCGCCCCTTTCCTGGGCGCGATACGCCCTGCGGCAGAGTGAAAATGCAGTTTTCTCAATTAGTCTCCTGCCAAGCCCAAATGGATTTTGAGTTTTGGTCTTTTACTTGTCCGTTTGACCTCAAATTTTAAACATAAGTCTAATATGTTATGAAACTTCATGAAAAATTGTCGGAATCGAAATACGACCCTCCGAGGGTATTGTAGTAAAATACGTATAAAATACGGTTTAACTAAAGTTGGTCATTTAAATGATATATAAGTGTTATGACCCAAGATAGTATTATAAGGACTCTAATGAGTTATAGAGTCAGTTAGAATTAATGTTAATGTATAACATGTTAAATATAGGTCCATGCCAAGTGACTAATGGATCAAAAGAGTATAAATACAAGGAACGTGTAGTCAATCTTCTAGTAATACATGAGGTGAGTACATGCAGTATTTTTACCCATTCTGGGGTACATGGCAAGTAAGTATTTTCAAGATTTCTTATAAAATTTCTACATGTGAAATTATATGCAAGAGTATTATCTCTAACTCGTTTGTGAAAGTATAATGTTATATTTGAAGTTATGTTTTGGTCTATGAGCCAATTATGTGAAAGTATGTTTTGGTCTATGAACCAAATATGTGAAAGTATATGTTAATACAAGTTATACATGTTTGAAAGTATAGATAGACATATAGCCATAAAATGTTTAAGAAGTATGTTTTGGTTACAAACCTTATATGTTTTCAAGTATGAAAGGGCATATAGCCACAATATGTTTGGAAAGTTATGTATTTGGCATCTAGCCATAAAGACATAGAATGATGTAGTTTGGCATTTAGCATCAAGTTATATGTTTATGAGAAATGTTCAAGCTAGCAGCAAGTTTTTTGTATGACTGGTAATTGTAGCAAGCAGCGTTAGTAAGGGAACTATGTTCCAACCTACCCGGGTTAGGTAAGGGGTCTACTGGGGACAAGCCCCATCGCGAAGTAGATCGCCTCAGCACTTCTATGGTGAGGATTGATCCGTTCTTTCTAGCCATAGAGACTTGGGGTATCACTTATAGTGATTAAAGCCCTAAGTATAAAAATCCAGCAAGCTTATAAAATCAGTCAAAGAAAGTAAGAAAGACGTTATTTTTGTAAAGTAAATCATAAAATGTTTTTATGAGAAGTAAAGAGTTATGGTATATTGTTATTATAAAGTTTTGAAAGAAGATAATTATGCAAGGTATGATATGTAATGATTTTTAAAAGAATAAAGAACTATGGTATGTTAGTATTTTAAAACTTTGAAAGATGTTTATGTCATAAGTTTTATACAAAGATTGGAAAAAGAAGTTAAAAGTTTCAGTTTAAAACTCATGTAACTCACGATACAATTTTTGTCTTACGTATTCTATGTTTTGCCATGTATTCTAGGTCAATATAAGTTGCTATCAATGGGATGAATTTTAGCTGGAGTGGAGCTTAAGTTAGCTCCAATATTGGACTCAAGGTTAAATCCTTTCTTGCTTACTATGGTTAGCTTGATATGAATTTGTACACCCACTGTTTTAATCATCAAAAATATCGGTTTTTGATAAACCGTATTTTTGTAATAATGTATTTATACGAAAAACCATAGTATTTGCAAACAATAGAAATGGGGTGTCACACTCCAAGTCTCCATGATTGCAAAACAACCCCTAAACCAAACGACTTAACATTTAAAGTTTCTAAAATAACCCTCTAGCCCTTCAACTTAATTATACAACACTTTATTTCCATTATTATTATAACAATATTTTTATTCTTACATAACATGTGTGTGTGTGCATGTATTAAAAGACGAAATGCGATAAAATTCAAAATGTGGAAACAAGTGTTACAATATAATGGAATACAAATCGATTTTGACACTGTATTTTTAGTTTTTGCAATTAAGTCATTATGTTTTCAGAAAATTGCAATTAAGTCATTATGTTTTCCAAAAAGTTGCGAAAATGACCATATGACAGGATGGCAACAGGTTACCAGGTCATATGGTCAAATTTGCAATTTTTCAGAAAAGATAATGACTTAATAGCAAAAATAAAATATAGTGTCAAAATAGTGTGGGAAAAGAAAAAAAAAAGAAAATAGAGGAAATTAGAAGAAGAATGAAGGATTTTTCCATTTTTTTCTTGATGAAGAAGAGCGAAAAGAAACCAAAAAATATGGCTATTGAAGATTGGTTTATGGAAAATGCTAATCAATCAGCCCCTCATCATTGAGTTGAATCGCCATCGCCATCGCCAGATATCATATCTTCCCGTCCATTGGTTTGAATCTTTCTTTATTCGTTATAGAAAACCCTAATCGACTAGCTCTTCTGTTCGACGTCGATGGAATAAAAATGCCCAAGGGTTTTGAGCGCCACTTTTACCAAAGCTACATATTTGGTCTTCAGCGCCACCTAGCTATAGTGTGGGTTACAACATTGCTTTCTTTATATTTGGCATTTGAAAACCATTGGATACTAACCCCATCGCCATCATCTGGTAAGATCTGATACTCTATCACCGATGATTTGTCTTGGATCGATATTGATATGAGACATAGCTCCGACGACTTGTCTTGAACCAAACTTGATCCTAAACACCCTAGCTATTATGGTGACGGCATTGACATGTGGTCATGTTGTTGACCGATGATGGTGGTATTTGTCAGGTGGCGGTGGTATTTGACTGGAGGGTAATGTGGAAAATGAGTCTTGTAGCAAAGAGATAGAGACGGTGAGGGGAGGGGTGGGGTGCAATGGGTATTTTTTGTTGTTAGTTTTTCTAGTTATTGAAATGTAAAAAATGGAAAAGAAAATAATAAGGGAAAAATAGTATTTTCAAGTCAATTCAAAATTACTTGGGACTAAAACACAAATAAAAATATAATTTAGATCAGTGGTGGTTGTCCAAAACATTTTGTACCAAAATGACAATTTTTTACATATTATAAGGATCAAATTTGTAGTTTTGTCATTCTTAAATAAAAAATAACATAGACCAAAGTTAATTAATTCATTTTATTTTTAAATTAAAACTACAAAGTCAAATACTATCCAATACTGAATATTAGAAATGGAAAACTAATTTTCATTTGACAAAAAGTGACTAAGGCACGTAGTCATATGGTTTGTTAAGGGCCTCATGATCTTGATCATTTAAGGGAAGGTAGTTGGAATCAAGGTCTTCGTTTAATGTATCATTGATTGTTTCTTCAACAATTAGCATATTCTTGTTGAAACCCTTAAATGATTCTGAATTAGAAGAGTATCATAGAAATACTCGTTTGTTAGACTTTGGTTCAAACTTGCTCAATTGGTCTCGTTAGTTTATAATGAAGCATTTATAGCCAAAATATGTAAGTATATAATGTTAGGCTTTCTTCTTTTGAGCACCTCATAGAAATTTGTGGCATGTCCTTCAAGATAATGGACATATTTAGTGTATAACAGGTTGTATTGATTGTATTGCTCAACCCTTTTTCAATGTAAAATTTTCCCAATGTAGAGTTTCTAAATTATATTCCTTGATCACTTTGATCACTCTTTAGTTGTTGTACTGAACAAAGGTGAAGTCTCTACATTCTTTTAATAAAGTTCACAATATAATCAACATGATCACTTTAACTATGGAGAAACCCCAAACAAGTAAGTGTGACTATTTATCAACCATGAAAAGGGTGTACCTCCTTCCTCCAATGATTTCTACTTTAACAGGCCGAAACAGAACCATGTGAATGATATGCAATGTTTTCACAATGGAAGAACATTGTTTGTAACTTTTGGACACTTGGTAAGTTATGTTGGAAAAAGTATATGTTATTTTTAACATGATGAATTCCATGTGAGGTTGGAAAACTAAGTTTCTTCTTTAAAATAATAAGGCTAGATGGTTTTCTATTTTTATAACTTTTAAGAGAAGCGTCAATCGACACTTGGTCAGTTTGATTGGAATAACGATATGTTAGTTTTGACATGATGAATTCCTTCTAAGGTTGGAAAACTGAGTTTCTTCTTCAAATCTAGGCTAGCTACAATCTTCAATGTTTTTCGATTTTTATAACTTTTAATTGACTTTGGAAGATCTACATTGTCATATTCCCCACACTTGGAATTTATAAAGGGTTTAAACTTGAGTTTCTTCTTTCCAAAATGATTTCTTAGAATTGACAAATGCAATTGTTAAGAACTTAGATCCATTTCTTAGAATTGACAAATGCATTTTTTAAGAACATAATTGGTAAAATATAATTGGTTATTTGGTAAAGATAATTGGTAAAATATCACGATCAAAGTTGGATCTGGATGAACAAGTTCTAGAAATGTCAATTGCTCCTTCAATATCACCACCTATGATCTTTCCACTTGATGTGGTGTTTGAGCATTTATGCTATTTACCTTTTTGAAGATTTATGTCAATTAGAGACTATATTTTGATGATTTTTCTATTTAGAGTTTACTTGTTTGGACACATTACCAAGAACCTCTTTGAAATATATTTTTATCCTTAAGGTTGGTTTTCAGTTTAAAGGTTAGTTATAACTGTTTAGAAAGTATTTAAATTAATTTTAGGCATATCAATTGCATTTTGCAGTTTCAAGGTTACTTATAATTCTTAGAAAGTATTTAAATTAGTTTTGAGCATGTGAACCTCAGTTTTGAGGTTAACAATGATCTCATAAGCATTAATAAGATCTACATAAAAGTAATCAGAAATTTGATTATTTTCATCAGTTATGTAAGTTGAAAAGTTCGAGACTTGATACATAAATGTAGGATTCTAGTTAGTTGCTTTTCGGTTAACAACAACACTTGTAAGGTAATTTTCAAAAATACTTATAGAACTATCTTCATTTACTTCATCATCTATCATATCCGTGAAACTGACTTTATTTTCTTTATGTTCCATTAAACTAATTTCTCTTGATGGTGGCCAATAATCCAACATTTTTAAGTAAACCTTCTCTTCCTCAGATGACTCCTTTTCATTTTTTCCATTCAACATCAAGAACTAGTCGTTTAATTTAAGCTTCATTCTTCAGTGTAGCCACTAGCTCTCATACTTTTCCTTGTAGTAATCATCATACTTAATCTTTCCTTTTTAGTCGACAACCTACTACAAAATCTCCACTCTTTCAACCATTAAATCATTTTTTAGATGAATCTGGAACAACCTTCGGTCCAACACTTATTTGGTCACTTTTACTATTGTTAGTGTGGGCAAAACATCTCATATTTTCTTCCCATGTTGATTTTCCATTAGATTTTAATTTTGAAAATTTTGTAGCAAGAAGTAACATCTCGTCATTTAGACTTTTCTCTTTCTACATCATCACTTCATCTTCAATATGATAGTATTTAGTTTCATCAACTTCGTACTCTGTTTCCTTTTGGAATTGTAATTAAAACTAGCCTAAACACCTTTAAGAATGTTGTTTTGGTCTTTTATTGACTACTTCCTTTGATCCTTTGAATTTTAGTGATTACTTAAAGTTCTATATAATGCTTGAAGGTTCCATGTGTTGAACGTGTTACCAATTTTTCAACACAACAATAATCTCGCGTGGATGGTTAAATGTGAAACAAGATATTTATGTCCCAAGACATCATCAGGTTTGACTATGTTAAGCTTTATGAGGTTATTAACTAAGCAGTTAAACATGCTTTAAGTTTCGATAAGAGCATTTTTAAGTTGTAAAGCCCTTGACCAGGTATGAAATGTAAATAATTTACGTGGAAGTCAAAATGTGAAAATGGGAGAAATAAGAGTTATCGCCGCTAACATAGTGGTTAGCGTGCTAACCTCTTGGGTCTGAGAAAGTTCGTGAATGCTAGCCTGTACGCGATAGTGGGTTTACACGTTGCGATGTTAGCTACGCTAACATGCAAGTTAGCGTCGCTAACTTGTTTGGAGAGGCTTTTAAGCCTATAAACTTGTTTTGGGCCATACTTAAGGTTGCTAACCCTAATATAGCCGTCATTTCTCACCTTAGACCCTTGGAAAATCCTTGACTTCTCTCTCAAAGCTTCTTTTGGTGGTTTGGATCTCTATAGTGAAGTTTTGAAGGTTTTGAAGGAAGAGAAAGGAGATAAGGAGCTAAGAAGGCTTGGGTGAAGCTTGGAATCTGATTTCTCATCTTGTTGGGCCCTTGTAAGTGTGTTAAACTTTTGTCTCTTTGAGTTTTTATGTTAATATTGAGTTTATGATACTCTTATGAGCTCTATGAGACAACGATGGCTTCTACAATGGATTAAAGGGGTGGACTTAGAGTTAAAAGGATGATTATGTTCTCATTTTGCTCCTAGATCCTTGGTATGAACCCTAGCCTAGTCTCAACATCATTTTGGTTTAAGTTTAAGCATGTTAATCACCTTGTTAGGTGAAGATCTTCACCATGAGCTTGTTTAGCTAGGATTGGTTGATAAAGTTTACATTTTTATGAGTCATTGGACTGTTGGGACCATGCCTGGAAAGTTAGAGCTTATGTCTGAATGTATTAAGCACTTTAGACAAGAATGGAGTGAGCAGGAGGATTAGTGCCGCTAATCCATAGAGATTAGCGCCGCTAATCTCGACAGTAGGGTTGTTGTTGACTTTTTGTTGACCAGTTGAGTTGGACCCTTGGGCAATTGACTTTTAAGTTAGATTTTGGGAAAAACCCTTGGTTTAGAGTCTAATTAGGGGTTATTGGATAGAAATGTTAATTGATGAATTGTCTTGATAATTAGGAAGCTCGCGGAGGACTTTTACCGACTTTCCTTTTAATTACTTGTAGCTACGGATCAGGCGAGTCTTTTCACTTTCTTGTTTATGATGATTATGATGATATGGAATTGGGCAAGATCAGGAAGAAACCTGTGAGCCAATGGAATTGGACAAGACTGAGAGGAAACCTGTGAGTCATGGAATTAGACAAGACTGGGAAGAAAACCGTGGGTCATGGAATTGGACAAGATTGGGAAGAAACCCGTGAGTCAAGGAATGGAATGTTAAAAGACAAGATCGGAAAGAAACATGTGAGTCAATGGATGTAATGTTAATGTAATTTGAAATGATATGGAAAACCTTGGAAACTCACTAAGAAATATGCTTACGGTTTTATGTTTAAATGTTTCAGGTACATCGAGAGATCGCGAGAAGGGTCCGGCTTGACTACATGACGCCTATCTTTACACTTAGCCTTCCACTGTTGTTGTTATCTTTTTATGTTTGAAAAATATGTTTGATGGAACTAATGCTTTTAGGAGTTTTAATTGAGATTATAGGAATAATCACAGGATCAATTTGTACATAAACATGAATAATCCTAACTCAGTCGAAGAACACTTACTTGAAGTTGAGAGCAATAAGAACTTTGTGGTTGTTTATGTCTAAGTGATTCTTGTTTACTTCCAGTAATGGTGTCTAAGTGATTGATTCCGATGGATGGAACTATACACACGATAATGGTGTTTTATAGAGAGGATTTGGAATGTGAAAGGAAGAACTATTAATGTCTCCATTAATCACATGTCCTTTCATATGTGTGTATTAATGATCATTTACACCTTATGGGAAAGTATTAGAACCACACAAAATTGGTCCCTCGTATTATGAAGAGGTGTCATATCCATCATACTACACATAATTAATCCTAGGGACCTGATATGTCATTATGACAGATATTATTATACACAATATAATTGTACCTACATAGATACAAAATAGTCTGATGGCCACACTAACGGGTTATTTTCCAACATTCTCTCACTTGGCCGAGTGACTATTTGTATGTATGTGTTTATTATTTATTTGCTTGGCCAAGTGAAATGCATCTCGTTTGATATTCACACCAAAAGTAGAAGAGTACAGCCTAACGTGACATTTATAGACACGGGACCCCCACTGATCATACTTTCGTGTTTCATATAAAACTTTCGATTAATTTAAGCCAAATGACTTTATAGTTAAGTGGTAACGCATTACATTTTTCTATATAGAAAGTAAGTGTGCACAAATTATTAATATAGACAAATTGCATATTATGGAGGAATAATAATCAAGTACTTGAATAATTAAAATTTAATGTTCTAATAAAAGCACTATGATAGAGTTAAATTATATTAAGTCTAGCCATAAACCCATTTTGACGTCATGTTTGAAATATTTTGGTTGCTAGACCTTTCGTCATCGGATCTATTAGCATGTTACTAGTGCTGATGCGCTCGATACAAAAATATTATCCTCCATTGCTCTCACACGAACAATTATTTTGTATCCAGGTAAAGCCTCATTCCACTTTAAGTATTGCTAGTGGAAAAGTTTATAAAGGCAAAGTTATAGCAATAAATTTTCTTTAAATGGCCTTGAAATGGAACTTAATATCACGAGTCCGTTGATTAAATTTCTTAACAACATTCAATGGCAAGTTGCATTATATATGGTAACATATTTCACCATCATAGTTGATGTAATCGTCAACTTTTATTTATGACTCTTCCATGGTATTGGCCGACTGATAACACAAAGATGTATCCCAATAATGACTTTTTCATTTTGCAAAACCATAATCCAAAATCATTTTAGTGCTAAGTTATCACCTTTTAACAAGATTGCAATATTAGTCCCTTGTACATATCGCAAAACTTTATTGGCAACTTTCTAATGGTCTAGATCCTGATTTTATTGGTAACGACCCAAGATGCCAGTAGCATAAGTGATGTCGGGATAAGTACAAACTTGTTCATATCTAAGCATCCAACTACCAAAACATGTAGATCAACTTGATATTGTTCAACCTCTGTTCAAAGGCATTTAAATAAACCAAAACATCTCCCTTAAATATGGGAGCAACTGAGGGGAAGCATTGTTGCATGCTATATTGATTAAGTATGCATTAGGTATATGCATTGTGAGACAATCCTAAAGTCCCTTGAGTTATATCTCGGTGAACTTCTACGCCTATGAATAAGAGGCCTCACCAAGATCTTTCATATTGAAATGATGCGACAATAATCGTTTCGATTTGTGCAACAAAATTATAATACTACTCGCCAATAAAATGCCCATCGACATAAATGACGAGTATCATAAAGTTTCTCCCACTCATATTTAGGTTTAAACTTTAATCTACTTGGTTTTTAATGAATTCGTTTTCTACATGACTTCATCAAACTTTATGTACCATTGACACGAAGCTTGTTTCAGCCCATATATTGATATTTAGAGTTTACATACTACATGTTCTAGACCCTCAGGAAGAAATCTTCTAGTTAGGTCATATATACATCTTCATGTAAATCTCCATTAAAAAAAGGTATTTTGACGTCCATTTGATGTGGCTCTAAATCAAAATGAGCTACAGGGGACATTATAGTAATAAGGGGATATTTTCGAGAAACAGGGACAAAGTTTCTTAGTAACCTTCCTTTTGTGTATACCCTTTAGCGACCAATCGAGCTTTATATTGTTCGATGTTTCCTTTCATGTCCAATTTGGTCTTGAAGACCCACTTGCATCCGACGGGCTTGTAACCCTTTGGAAATTCAGCAAGTTCCCAAACATCATTTTTATGGAAATAACCTCGTCCATCATAGCTATATTTTTATTTATTTGATTGGTCATTAGTTATGGCATCACTATATGTGACAGGGTCATTCCTTATGTCAATATCGGTCTTATTTAAGTAAATGTTGTTATCATCATAAATGTTTTTGGGCCACCTAGATCATTAAGAGCGTCTTATATGCTGCTGAGTGTCTTGGTTCTCATTGCCAATCTCATGAGTGGGTTCATTTTGTGGCGTTTTGCTTCCCTCTATGTTTCATAAAGCATTTCATTAGGCGTGTAGTGTTGACTTGAATCTCCTAATAAAGTATTGATCGTAACGGGCACTTGATTTTATATGTCTCTTTATTAGCTTCTTGGAGATCAAAATCGCTTACTGAACCACTCCCACTGATTTTGACATCTTCAAGAAATTCAACATGCTTTATTTCTATAATCAGGGTACTATATGACGAAGCATAAAATCGAAAACATTTACACCTATAAGGATACCGAGATGAAAAAAGCAACTTACGGTTTTCATGATTGAGGATTGTAGAGTTTTGTTTCGGTTGACAACCGCACACCTTTAACATGTTAAGCTTGGTTCCTGTCTATTCAAAACCTAAAAGGAGTTTTAGGAACATACATTGAAGGAACTCTATCCAAGATGTGGATTACCATCTTGTAATGCCTTAGTCCAGAAGAATTTTGGGCAAGTTAGGGTGTATAAACATATTTTACACCATGTTTATCCTCATTTTGGGCAAGATGGTTCATTAAAGTTTTTCCTCATTTTGGGAACGTTGACTTATTAAGTAGTATTAGTCATGGTATATTGGTTAATCATCCCATGATGATCTTTACAAAATTCAAAGAAGGATTAGGGTGCTTAGCCACGTCTGTATGCCTACCATAATATTATCGCCCCTGTCTGATCTCACTATTTTTATTTTCCGGTCAAGTTGATTTTCAACTTTGACCCTAAATGTTTTAAGTAATTCAGGAGAGATTCAGACATTTCATTTAACAAGTATGTATACGTGTGACAAGATTAATCAACCATAAAGGTTATATATGATTTATGACCAATAATTTCCGCTAGAAAAGATCCACAAATGCCCGTGATTCTCTCCTCCCCACCTCTCTCTGGATTTTGCCAACTTCATAGCCTGGGTGTGACGTCATTTGAGGCAGGACACTTGTGCTGCTTTGCTTCCAAGAAATCCTAAAAGGTTAGTTTTTCTGATTTTATTCTTTTAGTTATTTTCTTTTGGCCTTTAGAAATTTATTATATGTTCAATTAGAAGAAAACATAGATCCTTATAGGTTGCATGTGAACTTAGGGTTTTTACTTCATAGATTTACATAAAACCTTTCAGTGTAATCAAAGCTTTTTGGTTGTTTTCTTGTTGAACTGCTGTAATTGTTTTCCTAAAAATTAGGGTTTATAGCTTCTAAACCCTAATGGGGCTGAAATCGATTTAGGGTTAGGGTTTTGAAAACCCTAGCCCCTCCCCTCCTTGTTTGGCGATTTTAACAATAGCTTTTAGAAGGCTTTCTATTTTTGGTAACTTTAATTATTTAAATGCATAACCTTAAACCTATTATTTGTTAATTTCGATAATTAGGGGGTTTAAGATAGGTTTAAATTTAATAGCCTTAAATTTCGAAAAAATTAAAAGATAAATCCCAAAACATTTTAAAAGGTTTAAAATATCAAAATTTAATTAATTTAATTAATTGGTTAATTAAAGGATAATTAAATCGATTTTTAAAAAGTTTAATTTAATTTTAAATTTAATAGTTTAAATTCCAAATAAATTAAAAGATAAACCAAAACATTTTAAAAGGTTTAAAATTCATCTTATATATATTATAATTAAATGTTAATATTATATGTATAAGATTTGAATGGTTAGTCAAATCAATAGTAGGCCTCATTCACGAAGCTGATCTATAAAGTGGGTATAAGGAGACAGCCTATAAAATGGCAGTCTAATGGGTGTCCACTCTCACCGACCGCTCGTCTGATCAGTGGAGGGTCGTTAGCCGAACGGGTTTGATATGACCAACTTAATCTCATTAAAAGTATAATGATATTATTCAAAGTACTGGAACAGCTTAATAAAACCCAAATCTAGTTACTTTAGGAAAAATGTAAATTGGTGCTAATCCATGAAATTGCACATTGCACTTTATGAAACATTGGTGGAGCGTGTGTGGTTTACCGGCACACCAATAGGGGTTCATAAAGAGTTGCAATGGGTTTCCCGGGTGTTATCATTATTGATGGAGCGTGTGTGGTTTACCGACACATCAATTAGAGATGATAATTAACCCGAGAGTACCAAGCTAATTTGCATGGTTATTCACATCCAGTTTGTGATCCTCGGCATCCCAGTCACAAACAGTGGAGCACATTTGAGATTAAACATGCCATTGAAAAGTTCAATGAATCTCAACAGATCTAAGAATTTCATAAGATGAAATTGATAAGTGTTTATCTACCTTAATGACCAATATGTTGTGATTACGGCATCCCTCTTCACACCATAGTTGGGGTATTTTGGATCCTAGCCTTATTAAATAACATATTGGGTAATTATTTAAAAGGATTAATTAAACTAATAAAGTCTATTTCTCTTATAGATGTCAAGTGTCAATTTTCCTCCTTCTCATCCTTCACCTATTTCTGAAAGCATCAGAATGTACCTGCCAAATATGGAAAGGCTGACTGGCCTCAACTGTAAGGAATGGCTTCACAATTGGAGACTGGATCTCGGCATTGCTGGCAAGCTGCATTTCACCGAGTATCCGATCTCGGTCCCACCGGAACAAGTCATCATAAAAGGTTCTTATGATAAGCATAACCTCTTAGTTGATGAGTCCGAAAAGATTCTTGAACTCATGCTATCAACCATTGACCCCGAGTTCCGCAAGGATTTTGAATCCTTGGGGCCATATGAGTTAATGCAACTGGTTGAGGAACGGTTCTAAAAACCAGTTGAAGAGGAACGAGATAGGATCTTCAAAAGACTTGCAGAGTGCAAGCTAAAAGAAGGAAGTAGCATCAACTCGCATGTTCTTCAGATTGAAGCGTACATAGGCGAATTGTACAAACTTGGTTATTCCATGAGTCAGGAGATGAGTATTGACATTCTACTCGCCTCACTGACTAGTGAGTACGATCTGTTCATTCAGACGTATAGAAAGGAAGACCAGAAAAAGGCTTTAATGGAAATGTGTCCACTGTTGACTTTATACGAGTCACTCTTGGACAGGCATAGCTCCAATGGCTCAGCTACTTCTGGATTAAGTCCAGTGAAGAGACGTAACAAGAAACGGTCCAGATCATCTGGACATGTCTCAAACTGGGAATCCACTAAATTGGATACAGTCAAGGAAAGATTAGAAGACGCTTGAAATTTTTTGAAAGCTCAGATATATCTAAAAACATCAAAACTCCTGTTCCAAGATTTCTTGATACATAATGTGATAGTCACATTTTGGTTTGAATGCTGGGAATCAAAAAGGCACGGGACTCTGGCGCATAGGAGCACATTTGGATTGGATCCCCAGCTCGTGCAGTTTTGAAGTTTAGATAGATATTAAAATATTGTTATTAGGCTTTAGATGCGTTTTGACATTGTCTATTATATATCACATTGTTCAAGGATTTTTGTTTTTTAATAAAATTGTCAATTTTCTTTTAACGGATGTTGTCTGAAATTATCCTTGAAATGTTATATGAATGTGTTGAATGCATGATTAGTAATAACCTGAATGTTGATGCATCCAAAGTGTTTGGATTCAAGAATTATGTCATTTATGATTGTTAATACAAATGTTATAAGAATCAATTCAACCAAAGGTCCAGTTGGACAGGACTTTGGAATCATTTGACTTAAAGTCACTTGATGAATTGAGTTCTTAATGTGTCAAAAAATGAATCAACCAAAGGTCCAGTTGGACAGGACTTTGGAATCATCTGACTTTTAGAGTCAGATGATGATTAAGTTCTTTATAAAGCACATGTGGCAAGAAATGAATCACCCAAAGATCCAGAGGATAGGATTTTGGAATCAGTTGACTTAGAGTCAACTGAAGATTGCATGTCTTGAACAAAGTTAACAAAGTCATTAGTTTACATAGATATGTAAAAGACATTGAGATTAAGAGCAACAGACACACCTATTGCGGTGTGTTGCTCGAATCTTGATATAGAACACAATTGTTTGTACTTCACGATATTTATCATTCGGTATGACAAATATGACTTCGCTTATCGAGATAAGCGATTGAATTGAAACCTTGAACAGTTTAAGGACTTCAAAGGAAGTACAAGTTCCACAGAACCTGAGCAATAACATAAACTGAGAAAAAAATTTCACTGTTCATTCTCTTCCAAGAACATTAATGGTTATAATATGTCTTAGGGAAGATAATGGAGCATTGGTCGAAACAGTTCGATCCTCGATGTATGAGATACATTGCCAATTAGTTTCCAATAAGTTCAATACTATACCAGTCAGTCCATATAAACCATATTCCGACCACATCCTAGACTAAGTAGGTCCTGCAGACACTTTCTGAAATGTAAAGCTGGGATTATCCCACTTGTATATAGAAAGGTCCAGGGTCTTGTAGTGTTCATCCGAACCTCATGACTAGCCTGAACATGATCAGCATTGTCATTTCATTGGCTATCTCACTACAACTATATGAGAAGAGCTCTTTTAGAAAGAACTCATGGTCTAAGGAAACAGTGGGAGTTAGTGCAGTCCTGAATGTGTTCAGGATTAGCCAAGTGAAAGAACCTTTAGTCATCACTAGGCTTGAAGCAGAAATTGGATTTCTGTTTTACAACTGACATAATCTTCTCTTGACCAGTAGTATTGATCACCATCATAAGTAGTTATGATCGGGGTGACATACCGATTGGTGGTAAAACACTATAGTTGGTACGGATTTACAATCCGACTACTTGGAAGCATTGCTGAGCCCGGTTGTTGCCAAACAAGAGAACCTTAGGGCGAGACACAGTCTATGTGAAAACTTGATTGATTTTACAGCTGGTCTAAAAACCAGTGGGAGTAACTGAATCATCAAAAGAAAGCAACATGGACAGATACATACCTTCAGAACATCTGGTTGAGTGACACGATACTCAGAGTCAAGTAATTGATTCCGGAGAAGTAATCTCAATAGAGGATGGAATCCAAAAGGATACTGTATGGCACATTGTGAATCGTTAGTGGAGCGCGTGTGGATCACCAGCACACTAATAGGGACTCACAAAGAGTGTCCCAGTACAAAGGTACATGAGCCCGGGATTACCCCACGGGCATCTCGCAAGATAGGATATTCAGATTCTCAAAAATATGCCAAAGGATTGGATTTTTGAGAAAGGGCTGAAAGATTTCCATTAAGATGTCAGAAGGTTTGGAATCTCAAAAGGTACCAAAAGTCCTGGATTTTGTGAATAGTCCATAACCGTGTCAAAGCCAGTGGGAGTGTCGCTGTTGTCTACCATCTCCATATGTGGGATACATACTGTTTCTAGGAAACGTCTCTTTTCATTACAAAGTGTAATGACTTGGTGTTAAGAGACGAATCGGTATGAAAGCCTTAATAGAAATACGACATACTCAGGTGGTTGTAAACATCTACGAGATAGATTCAGACTCTGCCAAAATGATCCTGATGAGATTCAAGATGCAGGAAAGGGTTTTCTTATCATTGCAAAGTGTGATGACTTGGCATGCAAGAAATTAAGAAGGTGCAACATACTCACGTAATTCAAAGTCATCTATTGGATAGATGAAATCGCAAGCATAGACCTAGCCATTGTAAGCATGATCTTGATAAGATTCAAGATGTATGAGAAGAGTCTCCGAAAGGAAATTGTTTTTCGAAAATCATGACACAAGGATTATAAATAATCTTTGGATTCCGAAAGGGTTTGGAATAAGATTGGATCGGGTTCCACAAGTTTTTTTGGATCGATCAAAATGTCATGAACATGTCCTGATAACTTGATGCTTAGGGCATAGTAAGTTGGATTGAGGACATTGTCTGGCTAGGAATACTGGATGGATTGTTTTGAACTCAAGTAAGAATTCATTAGGAAATGATTGGGGTGATAGTGTTATTTTGAAAGATTTTCAAATTGGTAATTATTAACGTCAGGACATGATGTTAAAGGACTTGATGGTTAAAGAATCTCGTTGGTATTCTGATGGAGCGCGTGTGGTTCACCGGCACATCATAACACCTCAAAATAGTCTTAGGGTGCAGTCAAGTAGACTAAAGACCCCAGAACCATAGGAAGTCACAATACATATTACCAGAATGGAGTTAGGAGAGAAATTGACAGGATAACATATTGAGATGTCATCAGATGAACATCCGATTGGATCATCTACAATAAAGTGTATAAGTATAAGATACTTTGGAAAGATAGAAAGAGTGTAAGGCTCATGAAGACATAGCTGTAAAATTAGAATTGAAAGTTTAAAAGAATCCTGAAACCGATAATAGTTTATGACAATGTCCGACTTGGTGATTTGCTTATGGAGACTTGGTAATAAGCAGGAGTAGCTGCCAGTCAGATCTTTATGTTTCACTTTCGCATGTTTTACTTCCCGAATAATTTAATTATTTAGAAAGGTCCACAGTCGCTCATACTTTGGGAAGTAAGTATTGAATTAAGACTATCATGAATTGGTTTGTAGACTGTCTAAGGAGTTAGACATAACAATAGGATTGCTACAACATTCATGAGTACTTAGAAATAGAGATTTGAGTATTGGATAAACCCACGCTCAATAGATTGCTTCATGGATTATATCACAAGCAGTGTTGAGACGATAATATCTTATGATCTTGAAGTGGAGAGATATGAATTATAATTTACAAGGCAGTTGTTCATTGATAATACGAAAACGTATCGGTAACTCGATGTTATAAAACGTGTTGTTAAGAATGATTTGACTGGTAAAAGATATAAGCATATAAGTTGAAGCTAATTCGTTGCTTGACCCTGATGGGAAACAGATATATGTAGGCCTCTCGATGATGTTGAAGTTGACTAAAGTGCTGGCCAGCCTGGACTAAATTGATGTGTTCAATTAGAAGTTCTAAAGTCATAAGCAGAATCGGAAATCGGGAAACAGAGTATCGGACAGAGATTGATCTCAATCCATGTCTCGTGTCTGAAAATATCTTGTTGGACGAAGGATCATATGATCACTTATCTATGGACAAAAATGACTGGGTCAAAGTTCAGCAGCAGTTTCTAAGAAGCTACAGTTTGCTGATTAATTAGAGGTTAAATTAGTAATTATAGTCATAGACTTATCCAAGTGGGAGACTGTTGGATTATGTGTCTAAGTCATGTCTAATAATTAGTATTTATCTAATTAATAGTAGCATAGTCCATTTGGGTTGCCTTCATAGCTAGAGGTTTGGCAGAAAGTCCAGGAGAGAGAAAGATTGATTTATTATATGATTAATAAAACAATATAAATTAAATAAATAGTTTATTAATATATTAAAGTGATAATATATTAATTAGAAACTATATTAATTAATTAGAAATTAATCTGGAATTAATTGGAATTAATTTGGTGATTAATTTAATTAATTAAAGGTGTAGGGGCTGAATTGTAATTATTCAATAGTTGAGTAGTGACAATTGAGGAAGGTTAGTGATTTTCGAAATCTATATATAGATATATATATAAAATTTCGAAATTCATATATATATAAGAGATAAATATGTTTGAATTGATAAGATAAAGGTTTATCTTGATTTGAATTCAAAAATGTTTATCTCTAAGGTTTATCTGGTTATCATTTGAAACCTATAAATAGGGAGCCCATAGCCCCAAATTTCGTGATTCTCTCCTCCCCACCTCTCTCTGAATTTTGCCAACTTCATAGCCTGGGTGTGACTTCATTTGAGGCATGACACTTGTGCTGCTTTGATTCAAAGAAATCCTAAAAGGTTAGTTTTTCTGATTTTATTATTTTAGTTATTTTCTTGTGGACATTAGGAATTTATTATATGTTCAATTAGAAGAAAAGATAGATCCTTATTGGTTGCATGTGAACTTAGGGTTTTTAGTTCATAGATGTGCATAAAACCTTTCATTCATAAGTTTTACGTTATACTCAATACATAAAGAGTATCATCAAGACACAAAGAATGACCATTTCTAAAATAATGAAGGTGCTCAAATTGTTTTGTTTGTTTATGTCTTCATTATTCCCAACTTTAATTGTTCTTTGATTTTAATCCACTTTCTAAATTATACAGAATCCTTATAATGATTTAGCCACGTGTATCATGGAACCGAAGTCAATATTTCATGAGTAGGGACAATTACACTTATGGACACATAAATCATTAAAATAATTTTGTTACATTTCTCCGTAAGCCTTTTATGAACCTGAGACGGTTTCGTTGATTATGTCGTTTCTTATGACAAAAATCGAAACTAGTTTATTGTCGGGCTTATATGTACTTTCACTTGACTTTTGGACCTTACTCAAATTTTATTCCTCACTAACATGAGTATTGTCATTCGTCTAAGATCCATGTATTTTAAATACATGAAAAGAAGTCAATAATACGGTTTAACGGGATACCAATGATTAAATAATATCAGTACACCTATTATTAACACCAAAATAATAGGTTATGTAGACACCTTACTCAATTATTAGTATCGCTTTGGCTAGATCAACAATTGAATATCATGGTGTCCTAAAGTTTAATTACGCTACATAAATATTGCACTGACCTTTGGGCAGAAATACAACATTTATGCATATTATGCTTAAAGGTTCACCGTATGAGTTAATATTCAATTAGCCTTTGGGTTCCTTGAATAACAACTCAAACAGTTGCTTAATGTGGTGTTTAATAAACTTAAATGTCAAGATCAAACAACCTTTCTTTGGTCCAGTCGTTCAATCCGAACATCAAAGTTACCACTCATCACTTAGATTTATTAAATTAGAATTTATCAAATTGTGCATAGTTATCAAATTTGATAAATAATTTTATAAAAACTAAAGTATAAGATCGAATGCAACTATCATTCGATAAACAATTCATGAAACCAAATGAATAGATTAGAGGTAAATTACAATATTTAATTTCTTACGGTCGCAAATTAGAAATAAACAAATAAAATATCAATATTCTAATTTGATGGCAAGTTAGATGTAAATAAATAAAATCTATTAGAATTCAACATCAATATAGTTGCAAATTAGTGGCCATTAAAGATGAATAAATTTTATACATCTATAACGCTTTATTAAAACTAAAAACTCCACTCATTATAAAATTACGTTTAATTATAAGAAAAAGGAGTAACATTATGGCCAATCAAAACTGTATATAACTAATTAATTGACACAGTATATATACTATTTTTCCTTATAATTAAATTGGCTGGCTTATTCTATGTTTAATTTACTTCCACTAAATTAATTTAAGATACCAATTAACTAGTGCTCAAATATACTAGAATCATGAAAAGGTTGTCACATGCTTTAATTCCATACACAAACTTTTGGTCATTTATCGGTTATAGAGGGAAGTAAATAAACAAATCGCTGGAAGCTAATTGGACCATTTCTGGTTAAGGAGTAGTGCTCATCCAGAAAACATAAAGGGCCGCCATGACATTTGGTCTTGAGTGATATATGCTGGGAAATATTTTGGTGAATAATCATTATCTACTTTGTGTTAAAAGTCTTAAAACCGTTTGAAAACAATGAGAGTCAATTAATAAAATGAGTTTCCACAAAACCCACCGTCAGAAACCAAAGAGATTGTTTTAGAGAGTAATAATTTACATATTGATGTATAGATGTATGTTCTTCGAACTAGTAAAAACAAATTCAAGAAAATCTACAATGATTTTTGTATTTTGTTTCTCAGCTCCATTGTAACTTGGAGTTTGACGATGCCCATTTTAGTGAAAATACGATTATCATGAATCAAGACACAAATAAATTAGGTTATAAAACTCAAATCAAACCATGCTCTGATACCACATATTGAGATTATAGGCATAATCACAGGATCAATTTGTACATAAACATGAATAATCCAAACTCAGTTGAAGAATACTAACTTGAAGTTGAGAGCAATAAGAACTTTGTGGCTGTTGATGTTCAAGTGATTCTTGTTTACTTCCCGTAATGGTGTCTAAGTGATTGATTCCGATGGATGGAATTATAGACACGATAATGGTGTTTTATAGAGAGGATTTGGAATGTGAAAGGAAGAACTATTAATGTCTCCATTAATCACATGTCCTTTCATATGTGTGTATTAATGATCATTTACACCTTATGGAAAAGTATTAGAACCACACAAAATTGGTCCCTCGTATTATGAAGATGTGTCATATCCATCATACTACACATAATTACTCCTAGGGACCTGATATATCATTATGACAGATATTATGATACACAATATAATTGTACCTACATAGATACAAAAATAGTCTGATGGCCACACTAACGGGTTATTTTCCAACAGTTTTATTATATATGAAACTTGATAACCTTTTTTTGAAAGAAATATTTTTGGACTTAAAATTATGGGACGTTACATAAGTCAAAGAACTCATATTTTCATTTAAGACTATGGATTTTATGCTCTCTTACCTCATTTGTTCCTTCATATTTGGTATACAGGGTTTCCATGTCTATAGCTGATTTATAACCTTTGATAGAGCAATATCATTATTATATATAATCGTAGGTATGTTTGGATTTTTTACAAATAGACTCTAGAAATTGAGGAGTCGTTCTCTTAAAAGAAAGTAGGCTCTTCTCTTTGAGCGCGTGTTAGGCGCGTCTGAAAGATTTCCAATCCAGCGACCACCGACCCTGTTGCCCAATATATGTTCATGAAGATAAAAAGATACAGCTGTCCAGTATAAAGATTAAACAGAGCTGCACCGTCTATGTCTCCAATGACGTCCTTAAACATTTTCGGCACCTTTATCTTTCCTAAAGACTCCTATAGCTTCTTGTTCTCTCTTTTCCAATACACCGTTCCCCATTGTTGATCCTCCTGTTTCTTTTTCATATTTCCGTCATCAGCGACTATTACACGATTTCGTAAGTGGCATCGGCGGCAAATTTGATGATCGTAAGAAGCCAATACGCTTCCCCTCTCCATTTAGTCGCCGATAAGGAACCGATTAGCTGGGTAAGATGATGGAACGTAGAAGTTAATTTTGACATATGTGTCGATACTCTGTTAACTTGTTTTAATTTTAATCTCATTTAGGTCATTCATCTATCGCACTCTTATGTTGCCTCTCTACCACACGTTTGATACAAAATCAGAACAATTAATCGTACTTTCATCCTCATCGTTTGGTTGTCTTTTCTTTTTGGATTTTTGGTTTTAACTTATTTGCATTTTTTATTGAGAAGAACTATGGTGAGATTCGTCCTGCAAAGATGGTAGCAATTCATCCTACAAATATATTGATTGAGGATCTTGGCATTAATAGATTCAGAGAACAGAGGTTACGATTTCGTCCTTGAAAGATGTCGATTTCTTAGAAATTGTAGTTTATAAAGTAAAATGTATCAATCGATTTTGATACTCGGTTCTTCCTTGAAGTTGTAGATCTTCAGTTTCTAAAACTTTTAGTTATTGGGAACTTTAAATTCATAAATTGACTATAGTGAATTTATTAGATACGTTGTCGATCATATTAATTGATATAGACTTGTTTGTTAGGTATATAAAGTTTGATGCTTTCATTCCTACGATGGAAAGAGGCATTCCAATTCCTAGAGTTAGAATTGTCAAATGACATTACAAAAGATAATAGCTAATGTTGTCGAGGAACAATTAGAAATGATTTGATTTTTTTGTTTTCCTTAATATTAGGATAAGTTTTGAATTATGCTGATTTTATGTTGAATATAGAGTTTCATGAGGATGGGGATTAAAAGGAATAGTAAAAGTGACGTCCGCCACTTGAGAAAAGAACTGGGGATGGTGGGAAGCAAAAGAATGATCGAGTAAAAGGTAATTGTTGTAAATCAACATATGCATCTATCTTCTTTTTTTTCATATTCTTCAAAAGCAGAGTCTACATCCTTCAAACTATGAGTTTTGTTGCAAAATTTCTCTTATTTCATTTCCAGAATTTTTAATTGGTATCTAGAGTCAGGAATGTGAATTCTTGAGGTAATAAAAAACACAAAACAATATTAGGGTCTTATATATATATATATATATATATATATATATATATATATATATATATATATATATATATATATATATATATGATAGCATGCCATCTGGCAACCGCTAGCGCGTCTTCCAGAAACTCGCCAGCCGCTGGAAGGCCCTCGCCAGGAAGACCCTTCCAGCCAATGGAGAAATCACCCTGGCGAGACTTCTCCTGGAGAACTCCACTCCAGCTCACTAACGACGTACTCGCTGGAATGAACAGTGTGGACTGTACTTGGCGCCACGCTCCTCAACCTACGCATGGCGCCCAGGCCTGACAAAGATCGTGCGCGTCTCATTCGGCCGGTCTGCGCCAATAGGGGCGCGGCGAAGGACAAGGGTCGTACTGCCAACGGACGACTTGGTCCCCTCCTGCCACAGCAGAGTTCCTGTCGGTCATAGCCATACAGGGGAAGACGTATAAAAGCCCTTAGAGGGCATCCGGTAAGGGGATCGCACACAAATATACTCTAACCCTCCAATATACACTATACTTGGCCGGAGATCTGACTTAGGCATCGGAGCGTTTTCCCGGGACCTCCTCCCGGAGAACGGCTGACATTGCCATTTCTTTTATGATTGTGGTCGCAGGTCAAACCCAGGACGACCAGAATCATCTGTGAGGCGAGATTCAATATATATATATATATATATATATATATATATATATATATATATATATATATATATATATATATATATATATATATATATATATATATATATATATATAATTATACATATTGATTTCCCATATTTGATTGATTAAGGTCTGCTAACTTATTGCACTTCTTTTCTTTATTGTATTTTATAGGGCTAAATGCAAATAATAATAAAATACTTTCGTTTATCGGTGTATTATAGCATCATATTTTTATATATTCATATTTTCACACTATTGTAGTTTGTCCGTGCTTAGTGTGGACCGAGGACATAATAATCTCTGTTCATGGTGGTCTCTCACTAAACAACACATTAGAGCATGTCTGAAAAGCAATGTGAACAATTTCATGACTGTCGCTAAAAAAAATACACTTCATGACTAACCTTTACACTAATTGATTAACGATTAAAGATTAAAGCAGGAATGATTTTCTACATTCTGACTATTGACAAGAATCAATAACTGTCCCATGATGGTGCCATGTTTGACCTCCTATGGTTTGAACCACACCAGCAATATCGATTACATTTGATTTGCACACCAATTGGTAATGGAAGGTTTTAAATGGATGTTAAGAAACTAGACTGGTCATCTTCAAATATGTGTTATAGGTCGGATTTTAGTACCCTTTAGTTTTTTTTATCAATAACTCCATTTTACTAATTAGTTTTAAACTTGTGGTGCAGGTATGGTAATATATTTGCATTCTTGAACTGGTTGAGAATCTCAAAAAATAGATATGAGTATTTAAAGTAGCTTCATAAGTTTTTCATCTTACTACCTATCCAGTACAGACAGAAATCCTCAGCTACATAGCTTCTGCTCTAGAAGTCCTTCACATCTGGTTAGTTCTTAGAACCGTGAACCTTTTCCTTGCTATTTATAATTATTTACATGGAGCATATACTAATACCAATTACCAGTTTTACCCATTGGTCATAAAGCAAATGTAGTTCCAGTATTTGGGAAATTTTGGTTTGTCGTTACATTATCTCATTGCACTGATACGTGGCTAATAAAAATGGCACAAACTAAAAATATCGAGTTCAAGAGCTAAATGGCAATTAACTTTGACATTTATACAACTCCAGGAGGAACAGGTGTTCCAAGTTCAGAAGCATGTATCAGAGTTACAAGAGGATTTCTCAAGAGGAAAAAATGATTTAAGAATTTTTTTTCTAGAAACAGCAAATATATGAGTTTGCTAAGAAGCTGAATGAATATGTTTTATAGTTATGTAGCGATATTATAACAACTGCATATTTTACATTATAGCACACCATCACTTGAGGCTGAAATGATATGTTACAAGAAATTCCATCCATTTATTATAGGGATAAATGCAAGAAATAGTAATGTACTTTTATTGTTCTGTTTATTATAGCATATCATACTTTCATTTCTTTCTATTACAACACTATTTCTTGGACTTCTACTGTACAGTATGTTTAGTTTTTCCTTATTAAGGCATGATACTTTGAAATTTTACCCGGTTATAGCTCTACACATCTTTTTCATGATTTAATTTGGATTTTACATGAAACAAATGTCTCAAGAAGCAAATTATTATAAATGGGACTGGCAGTGCAAAATTTTCAAATCCACTTTCAGTTTTTCTTATTAGGACATCGTACTTTCAAAAGCCATCAAATTATGACATTCTATCTTAATTTTTTGTACAACCAAGTAGTCTGTCGTGGGCCGTGCTCAGCACGGTCCGTAAAATGCATCTAGTGTATATACATAACTTTAACTTATTTCTGTAAATTATTTATCCAATTAAAAATTTAAGATGTGACTTCAATTACCAAACGTTGAACAAATATTCATACATAAAAATAGATAAAACTATTATCAACCGTATCCAATACAAAAGAAAAGAAATAGAAAACTTAAATATACTTTCTAGATGATAAGATCAACGTTTATTTATTGAAGGTTTATTTTTTAATTCATATTTAGCTTAGGACGGTGAAGGTTCAGGTTCATGGGTCGTGTTCAAACCGAGTGACCACGACTATTGGAATCTTTAGCTGTAAACGTTTGGCAACCTACTCAGTTTGACGTCGTTCGTTACATTAAATTATACTAATACATGCATTATTCAATGTATACAAAAGGACACAATTTATTATATAAATGAAAATTCAATATAAAATTCAAAAAAATTTCACTGGATGTTGAATAGAAAGCGAAAGCAAATGTCGGTTAAAGGAATAATGGTGGATATCGATTAGCAAATTTTCAAGATTTTTCTTTTGGAAGTAAGATGCTTATAAACTAATATATATTAAGGCAGGCAAATTTTCCCGTATATCTCGAAGAGAATATATGTACAGGGTCTCTTATTTTATGCAAATTTCCCAATAAAAATAAAAAACTGAAATGAAGCTAATAAAGGTGCAATATAAAACTAATTTGTTTGACTCTGTTTCTGATGATGACGTCTCAGATCTCATATGCATATGCATAGTAAGGCATCCCATAGCTGCTGTAGTAGTATTGGTAAGGATCAACATATAGTGGCGCCACCGTGGGATTTGTTTCTTTGGCGGCGTTGGGTTTCTTCTCCTCCACCGGACCAACACTGAGTAGCTCTGTGTATCCTACACCTTTTCTTAGCAACGTCGTCAGTTCAACGGAGTCAATTCCTTCTCCGGTCACCGCTATTTGGTCTTTATCTGATCCAGCGAAAGAAGCTGATTCCACCCCTGTTTATCAAATTTCAGATCATGATTTAGTCAAATAATTCAATCAATCAAAGTAGAATTGTCCGGATTATCAAAAAAAATTCATCCGGCGAAAAGGAAAAAATTTCAATAATCAGGTTCTAAAACCACAATAACAGTTGAGATTAGCGGTTTGAAACCCTCCTGAACATTAGAATCGTTTGATAATTTAGAGAGGTATCGGATAAACTTGAGATTGTGAATAAGTAGTAAAAGCAATTATGGTCTTTACCGGAGATACTAACGGCGATCTTGAGAGCTTTACGAATTTTCTTTTCGCTGGTCATTGTCACCTTCACGACAACCTTTTGCTGCAAAAACAATCATTTACACAAATTGAGATAAACTAATTCGAACAAATGCTAAAATCGAATTGAAGAAATAAACCAGGTCTGTACCTTGGTCATTTTTGTGAATTAGATGATGATTTGACTGTAACGAATGTATCTATTTTGGATCTACTAACTGAGAGAGTAAGAGAATTTAGAGAAGACGTGTGAAGAGTGAAAGTTGTGAGAGGTTATTTATAAGTCGTCCATGGAGTTCGTGGAGGAGGAAGGGTGGAAGATGACGACGTCAACGTCAACACCGTGTGGAGGAAGTTTCCCACCATTTTACAAATAAATATTTGATAAATTTTTGGATCTTGTCACCAACTATTGCGACTGTAAAAGCGACGTCAGGTTCTAGATCACATGAATGACGTCACCTTTGCAATTAATTTGACAAGTTTTGGATCACGTTAGGTTCTATCTTTTCAAATTTTTGTTTACATGCCTTTCATTTACACAAAAGTTACAAATTACGCCTTTTCTGTTTTGAGACCTTTAAGATTTAAAGGGTCTATAAACTTCATTTGCAATAAATCACATCAAATTACATTATTGTTTTCAATCACATAAAATTACGTTTTTGTAATCAAATTTAGAATTATACTTTACTATCTATCTTAGAGATTAAAATTCATGTGTAAGGTTTTATATTACTAAATAGACCATATTATCAAAGCATACGAGGGTATAACATAATAATCAAAGGAACGGTAAAGTAAACAAACTTCATATAACACAAATTTTAATTACAAAATCTTCTTATTCACCAAACTCAAATCCATCATGAGTATTCAACTAAGTCTTTTAACCTAAATACATGTAAAAATATGTATCTTTGGTTTGCAAAGCATAGTGAGTTGTACAGTTTGTGGTCATCAAATATTAACATTAACTCAAGCAATTGACAAGAAATTATATTCTAATAGCCTAAATCAATGTTTCTAAACACAAACACCTCATTTAGTACTTTGCATAACATTCTCGGCTAATGGTTTCTACTTATGATTTTCAATTAGATAAAACCTAAATCCAAATCATTTCTACATATTATAAACATAACTCCATCATAATTTGATGAATGCATGAGGAATGTCCTAGGTATGAACTCAAAAACCCCATTAAGGCACCTAACATCACCATTGATCGGAATGAAGATTCTAATGTTATGATTTGGACTTACAGTCTACATCCAAACCACATCATTAACCTAATACATTGCTTTGATAGAATATCCACAAGATTTAATGATGGTTTCATGAAGCTAGGGTTTTAAAATCTCTATCAAAGGTTCATGAATTGAAATCCACCATAGGAAAGTGATTACATTACAAGATTAGTGTTCTACACATAGAAAATATCACTAAACTCAAAATATTCAGTGAATTAACTATATATGTTGGATTTGGAACGAATATAAGCCCTAAAACACTAGAATGGAGAAGATCAATGAATAGTTCTACCTTTTTAAACTTTATTTTGATGATTCAAATCCAAACTTCAAAAGTACATTCAAGTGCCCTTCATTTAATCACTCCTCTACAAAAATCGCAAGTCTTACGTCCAATCCTACCCCATGATTGATTCACAATGAAGGAGAAGAGGGAAAGGGGGATGTTATATTCTAACTTTGACCATTGGCACATAAGGTCCCTTAAGTTTTAAGTTTCTCACTAACATCCCCAACTAACCTCTATTTCCCAACAAGTTATGATTATTCTACTTGAAACCTAGGAAATTAGTTTATTAACATATTTGACCCAACGTAGTCAAAACAAGATCACATCTTCGTTTTCCGAATTTGTTAAGTTTAATTTGTCCTTCTTTAAATTTTTCTATTTAATCTAAAATTAATATCCAACAACATTTCTAACTTCAAAACTCAAACTTAAGACTTTCGATATTACTTCATTATCAAATTAAATCTCAAGACCTAATTAAATTAAATCTCTAAACCTAGTTCATCATGTTAAATACAAGTTATACATAAGTTTCTAAACTTGGTATGTATCCTCCCTCATCACTCAAATACTTAATGACGTTGATATAACATATACATCTAAATTTTGATATAAAAGGATTTATTAAAATGTCATTTCTTAATTCCAAATTTTGAACTTTTAACTTCAACCTTTACTTAAATCATTATAACTAAATTTTAATTTAGTAATTCCACTTTTACTAATAAGCATCTAAGCAAAATATTTTGTTTATTTTAATTATTTAAAATAACTAAAAAAAATTTTTTTTCCAAAAAACCTCACACTACGGGTAAAAGTTCTAGCCCTAAAATGTATATATTATATTATACATCCAAAACCCATCTTACAGAATAATTGTAACATAAAATCATCTAAATAGGTTAGCTTTTCTTATGCTTATCTTAGTCTAGGGGTTAACTTGTGGATCTTCAAAGAGTTTCTTCATTAGCTTGAAAATTTGAACAAATATCATTCTAATACCAAAATATTTAGATAAAAAATAGTGGTGGGTGGAACTTTCACCACTATTCAAACTCATCTTCAAATCCAAATCAAAAATAAACTTGAAAAACAAATATTTAAGAAATCATTCCAGCTTGGTATACGCTTCTATTTATTTTTGGTATTTGATGGTTTATAGTTTTAGAGGAACTATATTGTAACAGTCTTCTCATTTTAGAATTTGTGTATTTTTATTAATTTGTAATGACTTAATTAGAAATTCATAAATAGAATAAAATGATATTTATAAAATTATTAACAACAACAATAATAATAACAATAATAATGAAAATAATTAAGTAGCAAAACATTACAAATAAGTCAATGGACTAAAAGAGTCAAGTGAGAAACTTTAGTACATTAAGTTCTTGGGCTTAGGGGTTGCTTAGTTATTTTGTGAATCATGGGGGCTAAAGTGCCATTTTGCAATTTCTGTTGCATGAAAATCGGATTTCTAGGAGGATGGTGCAACTGAATCCTCTTGGCTTTGCACACTCCTTTTCCTCAATTCATGTGATCGCACACTTTGTTTTTTTTTTTTCACTTCAAATCTAAGAGAATCGAGAGAGGGAGAGAAGTGAAGAGAGGTCGCCGGAGAAAAAAGAAAGGTTATGGGAGGAGGAGAAACAAAAATCGAAGTGCTACCGTAGCTAGTTGATGGAGAGGATAAGGGGGTACTGGGTGTTTTTTGGTAGTTGTTTCACTTTGAAGTGGTGAGTTTTCTACATTTTTTCTTTGGTACCATCGATCACCACCATTGCTTCCTGCAGCCATGGCTTCCGGTTAACCACCCCTCAGCCGCCATAAGACTACCATGCACGGGTGGTTATGGTGGGTTGAACTGTACAACCCATTTGATCCTTGGTATAAGCTTTTAACCTATGGTCCTTATTCTTTCTAGTTGATCTATGGTGTGTGTGGGGGTTTAAACCATTGTAAGACTACCATGAGACCACCGGGTCAACATCGTACCATGGTGGCTATAATGAACTCTAGTGTCCAGACCCCTATTTCTTTCTAAGTACATAACGAGTTAATATGGTAATCAAAGCCCTAGAACAAGTTATTATATGGGAAGACCCTAGTTGTAACCTTTCTTTTAGCCAAGATCTTAATCCATTAAGTAGGTTTTAATGTGTACATATATTATCTCCGAAAGAACTCTTCATAAGTTAAGACCTTTGGACAAAAGATTTTGAATTAAGAACTTAATGGGTGGGGGTAACACACTTGAACGTAAGTCTATGTTGTAACATGTGTAATCAACCATAAACTTCATAAAATCATAATAAATCAACCAAGAATCATGAGGGGATGAGATCAATGACATTAGAAAGATAAGAATGTGTAGAAGCTTTTGCTTTAAGAGTGCCTAGGTGATTCAAATCCAAAGGTGAGAAATTTGTGGTTTTTTTACAAGCTGTCTAGTGAACCATCAACTATGATACCCTAACTTGTGAAAATCATAACTAAATATAGAAAAGTTATTTTAAGTAAAAACAGTGAAATTAGTTTGAGGTTGGAATCTAGTTGGTTTCTATGAAACATCCGTACTTAGTGCTTAACCCATTAGGACCTAGGAGTATTTTTCCCCGGTCGAGTAAGTTGAATGATTGCATTAGTCAACTTGTAAATTTCATTAGAAATTCTAAAAATTGAAAATGGCATGTAGTCAGAGCCTATATCCTGGTATGGATATCTAGTTTCTTTCAACCAAAGGCTTTAACCGAATTCCAACCCCAATTGTAGTGAAAGTTGCAACCATTTTAAAATAGTACAAAACGTTGATTGATTTTATTAGCAAACTTGCAACACTTTTAATAAATCAACCAAAAATACTATGAGAGTGTACCTTATATCCCTAGAAAGCTAAAAGAGTGTATATTAACAATATGTGACAAACTTATTAGAAGTATGCGTATGAGCGGGTAAGATAAGTTCATGAATAGACGGTTATACGAAAAGTAAAGCTAAAAGTAAATGTTATACAAGTGTCATTAAGTGAGAGCTTGAAGTGTAATCTAGATAGTGACCATTGGTAATGTATGTAGGTTGATTAGAGGTAGAGTTCATCGTAGTTCACATTATTACTCAAACGCTTTGTTATCAGTTGAGTTACACTACCATATACGTGTTATTATGTGTTTATGTGGTGTATGCTCGTTTATGAGTTGTATCAATCTATATGTTCATGTTCCCAGAAGAGGGAAAAGTTATCAGATTTTATGCCGTTGTTCTCAGAAGGGAATTTTATGTCCTTGTTCCAAAAGGGGGAGTAAGGGAGTATTAGATTACATATTTACATGTTTTATGCTTACATGACATATAATAGAATGTATAGTTGTTATATGCTGACTAAGAATTATGCTTACCCATTGTTTATCAAACTTTTTTAGGACCCTCTAGGGTAGACAGAGGAAAGGACCCGATATGACTGCTTGTAGCTTGCATTCTCATATTTTGTAGTTTTTTATCTTGACATTATGATTGTAACCTGAGTTTAGACTTTCACATTTTTTTAAATGTACTCTGATTTGGTTTTAGAAATTAAAATTTTGATATTATTTAAAAAAATTGTGTCGTTACAAGTTGGTATCAAAGCATGGTTTGAGGGATTTAGACATATATTTGTGTGTTTAAACTCAAACCAAGGCCCAAAACTATATATATTTTTAAAAGAGAAATTTTAAAAGTACTGTTAGAAAGGAAACATAATGTGAAGCGTGCAGTCATCCGGAGTTCAATGGTTAGTGATCACATGTAAATGTTATACTATACATGCTGGAAAGTTAAGTGTGATTGATGATATACATGCCAGAACTGCCTAATAGGAGTGATTGCCTTTTATGCTATGTGTTTATAGTTTATGATGATATAAGGTGGAATTGAATGTATATGCATTTGCATGCAAACGTGTTTACTACCTTATAATGATATGTAATTTTTTATGCATGTCGAATATGTAAGAATGATAATATAGACATGTTAGGCGCTATACAGACTCAGTGCTCCAAATCCACTACAAAGTATCCATGCTTTCAACAATTAAATCATCCTTCTTTTAATGAATATTGAACGGTATTCAGTCATGAAAACATGTTTACTACCTTATTATGATATGTAATTTATTATGCCTGTCGAATATGTAAGTATGATAATATAGACATGTTAGGCGATATGTATTTGGTCAGTTTTACTATTGTTAGTGGGGACAATGCATCTTCTACTTGCTTCCCTTGACGGTTTGCCATTAGATTTTAATTTGGAAAATCTTCTAGCAAGAAGTGACATCTCAACATTTAGAATTTTCTATTTGTATATCATCACATAGTATTTAGTTTTATCAACTTCTTACTCAGTTTCCTTTTGGAATTGTAAATACAAAACCAGCATAAACACCTTTAAGAATACTGTTTTGGTCTTTTATTGACAGCTTCCTTTGATCATTTGACTTTTAATGATTAAGTAAAGTTCCATATAGCGCTTGAAGGTTCATTGTGTTGAACTTGATTTTTCATCACAATAATAATGTATTGTCGATGGGTTAAAAGTGAAACAACAAATTTATGTCTCGGGACATCATCAATTTTGACTATAAGACTATGTATTTATGCTATTTTACCTCATTTGTACCTTCATAGGTGGTATACAAGGTTTCCATCTTTATAACAGATTTATAACCTTTCTCATAGTGATATATATCATAAAGCACTGTAGATGAATGTCCTTTCTTTAATGTCAAGATTGTCAAGACTTTTGTCCTCATTGTTTCACAAATATATACGTTGCCTTTTCTTCCTTGTTACCAACCTTATCTCCGATGATAGTTCTCTATCGGAATTGACCACTTGGAATGTGAAGGACTTTAGTGACAATTTCCACCATGTTGTAATCGAGAGTTTGCAAGTGCATCAATGCTTTGCCATTCTACATGCTAAAGTTTTCTTCATAAAATAATATCATTTTTATAAAACTATCTGGATGAGAATTTGGTGAACTAGCAATTTGAGAATAAATATATAGATTATAATTTAGAAAATGAGAATTTCAACAACAATGATACAAAAATATAGGCCCTTTATGAATAACTATGATTGTAGAATGGGGTTTAAATACAATCAGTACAAACAAATTATGAATTTAAATGTATTAGATGAATTGAAGTAGTTCAATTGGCGAAAATGAATTACAATGTACAACTAAAAAAGATTTATCACTTGACAGACCGAGTAACTCTAAGGATATTCAAACACATGAATATCATTTACAAAATTCTTTTTTAGAGGTAATTTACTTGGAATTTGCAATCAGACATCTAAACTCAAATCAGAAGTTAACTCTTATATATACATAATAAAATTATATGTAAGACTCATGCGAATATGCTTGCGAAGTGGATAGTTAATCACTGAACTATTTTATATGATCGTTACTTGAGGCGGTTATGATCTTACTTGTCACATGTCAATTTATTTAGTTATGATCAATTACATGAAGTAAACAAACTAAACTTATTGCAAGTTGCTTTACATTTGGCTAACTTACTTGGAACCAAACTCATAGACACGAAGTCAGTTGTGGTCTTTGAATTCCAATGGTATTTGAATTCCAAATATAGACTGACTACATCAATCTTTGTAGATAACTAAATAAATACATACTAATCTATGTTCTTGACTTGACAACTCGGAAGGCGGTTGGCTTTAAGACTGACCTATGAGTGACTGAGTTGTGAACTGTCTGAGTTGGGCCTTGCAATAATGGTCTATTTACTCTTAAGGTTAAATCAAATATGGTCCATGCATGTACGACCCAAGCCCGTCTAGAACCCTAGTGTCAACCTCCTTAACTAATTCTTTGGCTCACTATTGTCCTGCAAATTTAGAGCTTCAATAGGGTTTTTTAGAGAGTTTAAGAGGTGTAGGTGTGTAGCCATTCATATTTTGAGGTAATTCATATAGAGAAAGAGTATATTGAATCGTATATTCTAATTTTTTATTAATTAACATGTACATACGTGTGGTTTATATAACCAGAAATAGATAACAAGGAGATAAAAACATAAGCTCTAAATTAGGAGATAATACAGGAAGAATACAACTGTAATTTGACTAAGTATTTACATGTGAACTACATAGTATCTTATCCCTTAATACGTTCCTGCAAGATGGAGGATCCATCAGAGACTCCAATCTTGGAACAAAGTCTTTAGAAAGGGGCACGAGTGAGTGGTTTGGTCAATGCATCAGCTAGTTGGTCATAAGAGTTGATGTGGCGTACTTACAAAGACCCCTCTATAACTCTTTCATGAACAAAGAGATAGTTGAGTGCTACATGTTTCATGCGTGAGTGATAGATTGGATTAGCACATGAGTAAGTGGCTCATGTATTGTCACAATATAGGGTCGGTTGATGCTTGGAAGGAATGCCCAGGTCTACTAGAAGGTTTTGAACCCAAGCTACTTCAGAAGCTGCATTGGCAAGAGCTTTGTATTCAGCTTCTGTGGAAGATCTGGAGACAGATTTTTGACAAGCTGACGTCCATGAGTTGATGTTTTTGCCAAGATAGAGAAGATAAGCTGTGGTAGAAAGGCCTCCACATTCAATGCCTCCCCAATCATAGTCTGAGAAGGCAGTGAGATTCATAAATGACCCGCGAATAAGAAAGAGACCATGGAGAATTCTACCTTTCAAGTATCTGAGAACTGGTTTTAACGACTGCCAGTGAGTCTCGGAGGGCGAATGCATGAATTGTGAGAGTTTGTTGACTGCAAAGGATACATCCGGTCGTGTAAATGCCAAGTATTGGAGGGAGCCAACAAGTTTTCTGATATGGTGTAGGATCAACACTTGCGGACGCGTCTTGCAGCTTGAGAGTAACTGACGGGTTCAACGAAGTAGTCACCTTCTTTGCTCCATCCATGTGAAATTGGGTTAACAGATCCTGAATAAGGCGGTGTTGGGAAAGGAAGAGACCACCGGGAGTGGAGATGACTTCAACTCCAAGAAAGTGATGAAGGGAACCAAGATCCTTAATCGAAAAACGTTTTGCTAAGCTGGTGAAAAAGTGATCGAGGAAGGAATTGTTGTTCCCTGTAAGAACAAAGTCATCTACATAGACAATAAGATAACTAAGAAAATGGTCGTGATTGTAAATGAAAAGAGATGGGTCAGCTCATGATTTGCGGAAGCCTATGAGAGAATAAAGTTAGTGAGTTCAATGTACCAGGCTCTCGGTGCTTGCTTGAGACCGTATAAGGATTTTTTTAGTTTGCAAATGTGAGTGGGAAATTGAGGATGAATGAAGCCTGGTGGTTGAGACAAAAATACCTCTTCGTGAAGAGTGCCATGGAGAAAGGCATTGTTGACATCAAGTTGTCGGAGTGGCCAATGATGAGAAAGGGCAATGGATAGGACTATGCGTATAGTGACTGGTTTGGTGACAGGGCTAAAGGTATCAAAGTAGTCTTTTCCATACTATTGGAGGAAACCCTTGGCTATTAGGCGTGCTTTGTATTTGTCAATGGTACCATCGGGGTTTCTTTTGATGCGGAATATCCATTTTCATCCTATTAGTGAGTGAGAGGATTTAGGAACGAGTTCCGAGGTGTCATTGGTGAGTAGAGCATTAAACTCGTGATCCATAGCTTGACGCCAGTGTGGATCTTTGAGAGCTTGGGTATGAGTGTTTGCTTTGGTAGTAGGTGGGAGGGGGTGCAGCGTGGTGTTGTTGATAAATAAGGGGTTGCAGTTTTTGGAATTCGGTTTGCAAAGCCGGGTGGGATGTAGCTGTTGAGTTGGTGGTGGCGGAGTGGCATGAGATGGCGGTTGAGGGCTAATGGGTGACTAAGCAGCGGAATTAAAGGCTAAAGGTGGTGAAGTAGCAATTGGGGATGTAGGTGGATCCTCATGTTGTGTGGGGTTATCCGGGTCATGAAGGAAAGGTGGCGGGTGTGGAAGAGTCTACAGGTATAGATGGAGAGGAAATGTCTGGTAAGAGGTTTGTGTCCATATTAGTGGTGAAGGTGAGAGTAAAGAAAATATCGAGTGTGGGAAGAGGTGTATTTGGGGGTAGTTTGTGTGATGGAAACTGTTTAGATACAAATTCAAGATGGCTAGAGTGGTATAGTTTTTTGTTTCAAGGTCATAGCATTTGAAGGCAGATTTCAAGGAGGAGTAGCCAAGAAATATACACGGTTTGGATCTAGGCTGAAGTTTTGAGGTAGTATACGGTCTAAGCCAAGGGTAGCATAAGTAGCCAAAGGGTTTAAGTTTGGAGTAATTTGGTGGGTGATGGAATAGGCACTCATATGGCGATTTGTTGTCAAGTATGGGGGTGGGAAGTCTATTGATAAGGTACACTGCAGTTTGAAATGCATGGGACCAATATGTCAGGGGAAGATTCGCATAGTGCAGTAGGGCCAGGCCGGTTTCAACAATGTAGTGGTGACGACGTTCAGCAATACCATTCTGTTATGGAGTAATAGGGAGGGGTGGTATAGTGTGAGATTCCAAGGGTTTGAAGGAATGGAAGTATGCCTTGGTATTCTCTACCAATGTCACTGAATAAGGAAACAATGAGATGTTGAAAGTATTTTTCAGCAAGCAATTTGAATGGTGGGAATAATTTTGCTACATCACTTTTGTGTTTCATGGGATAAAGCTAGACATATTTGGTGAAATAATCCACAAAGATAACATAGTAGGTAAAGTTGTCAATGGATTTCTGAACTGGGCCCCATACATCTGAATAAATGTTGAAGTGGATGAGTGGCAACGAATGAGTTTGGACCAAATGGTAATTTATGACTTTTATTGAAAGAACAAGAAGGACAATGAACATTGGAAACAAATTTTTTAAGTTTAAACCTAACTTAGAAACAATAGACTTGAAAACATGTAGAGATGGGTGTCCAAGTTTATGGTGAAGGCCAAAGGGGGTGAGCTTGAATGTGGCATGGAATTGGAGCTTTTGAGATAGATGAGTGTGGTAGACCCCTTCAGTTCTCTCTCCTCGCATTAGACGCGCCCCTATGCGGAGATCCTTCACAAAAAATAAGATGGAAAGAATTCCATCGAAACAATATTAGTATCACATAGTTGAGAAACAGAGACAAGATTTCTACGTAGGCGAGGAACATGTAAGACTTTAGACAGTAACAATTGTTTATGAGGGGTGTTGATGTATGTGTTACCAATATTAGAGATGGGTAAACCTGAACCATCGCCAAGAACAATCTCATCCGGGCAACTATACTCCGATACCTGGTGAAGTGTGTACTTGTCCGATGTGACATGGTTGGAAGCACCTGTGTCAAACAACCATGATGGTGATACAGGTGCTAAAGTGGTGACATTCGCCACTGGTGTTGTTATTTTTCTATGGTTACATTGTTGTCTCTTAGAAATCTAGCAAGCTTGCGACAGTCTCGTGTAAGGTGACCGGGAATGGTACAAAATTGAAAGAAGTCATTAGTTTTGGAGTTGCGATTGCCATGAGAGTTGGCTCCTGACCATTGAGATTGGTGACCCCCTCGTTGGGACCTCGACTGATAGGACCTGTTGTTATTTCTAGAAGAAGAGTTGGAATTCTGATAGTTTGATCCCTGTTAGCAAGAGGTATAGTTCACTGTTGTGGGAATTGATTCAAGAGTGGAAGATGTTTCTTTGAGTGCTCGTTCATAGTCTGTGAGTTTGTCAAAAAGTCCTGGATAAGAGAGCGGGTTGTCTCGCACCTTAATTGCAGCAGCAATGGTGTTGTAGTCGTTGCCTAGTTGAGAGAGGATGTGAACCATGAGGTCTTCTTCCAATACAGGACTCTGGGCTAAAGCTAGATCATCTGCAATAGCTCGCATTTCATGAAGAAAGTCGGTGATGGAACGATTTCCTTTGGGGTTTTTGGCTAGTTTGGATTTCAGGGAGATGACGTGAGATCTAGAAGAGGAAGCAAAACTAAAGTGTAGTCTCTCCCAAGCTTTGCGAGCTGTGGATGCAGAGGAGATGAGTGGTTGAATGGAATCGGAGCAGCTTCCTAGCAATGCACCGAGGATCATTTGATCTTTGTGATACCAGGGAAGATATGCGCGATTGGATGCAGATTTTCCATCTTTGTCATTGATTTCTCTTGGTGGTTGGTTGGAGTTTCCGATGATGAATTCTTCAAGTTCAAGGCTGATCAGAGTTGATTCAACATGTTTACGCCACAGTGGATAATTGTGGGATGTGAGTTTGGTAGTTAGGTGAGTAGCAGCTGTGATTTGCGTGTGTTTGTTGGCCATCGAGGAACCCTAATCGAGGAAGGAGACGGACGGCAGCAATAGGTAGGATCAAGAACTCGTGAGAGCAACTAGGGCTCTGATACCATATAGAGAAAGAGTATATTGAATTATATATTCTGATTTTTTTTATTACTTAACATGTACATACGTGTGGTTTATATAACTAGAAATAGATAACAAGGAGACAACAACATAAGCTCTAAACTAGGAGATAATACAGGAAGAATACAACTGTAATTTGATTAAGCATTTACACGTGAACTACATAGTATCTTATCCCTTAATAATTCATAGTCTAGCACTATTGTACTTAGTTCTTGAATGTGTGTGATACTTAAGGAAGTAAATTTGATTCTTACACTGTACATGGAGTTCAATTCTACATTAACCGAGTGCACCCCAATGTACAATATGTATAAAACCCCCAATAGCTGTGATTGTAGCTTTTATTCTCTCATGAATGATCGACTTTGATCGGATTCTGGTTTGTGTCGTGTTTTACTTCTAGTGATTATTCTTATTGTTGATAAGGATTCAAATCCCAGAAATACAACCCATAATCATACAATGAAACACTATCATTTAACCATCGATTATCAAAATCTATAATTAATTCGATTGAAAAAGACATGACTGGTAATCAAATAATTCCATCCATTTGATGCATAATAAAAGTAAGGGTATTGGTAAAAAAATCCTTCATGATGTGACATGTGTGTGTGAGGGTCAACCCACACAACACACACACCCACACACATGGAGGGAGTTTATTTAAGATCACCCTAAAAGTAAATGACAGTTGTACGAAAGTCTATCCTTTGTGATGTTATTTACATAAAGACGTCAGGTTCTAGATCACATAAATGACGTCACCTTTGCAAATAATTTGACAAGTTTTGGATCACCTCAGGGTCTAACTTTTCAAACTTTTGTTTACATGCCTTTCATTTACACAAAAGTTCCAAATCACCCCTTTTCTTTTTTGAGACCTTTATTGTTTAAATTTATAAAAACTTAAATTACAATAAATCACGTTAAATTACGTTTTTATTTTCAAAAACATAAAATTACATTTTTGAAATCATATTTTAGAATTATACTTTACTTTCAAATTCATGTGTAAGGTTTTGTATTACATATTTAGAGCACCATATTATCCTTGATAAAAATTGACGCATTGTTAATCATTGTCTTGCAATATTGTAAATTTATAACATATAATAATAATGTTAAAAATTGAACTATAAAATATATATTTTCAAAAATAAAATTTGATTAATAGTACTTTTATGTACATGTATGTAGGGCAGTTAACGAACCAAACGAATACGAACGAAATGTTTGTTCGTTTAAGTTAGCCGAACAAACGAACGAACACCAACGGATAAACAAACAAGTTTTCTTGTTTATGTTCGTTCATTTAACAAATTATATTGTTCATATTCGTTCGTTTATGTGTAAACATGCTAAACGAACATAAATGAATATACATTAACGAACAGAGATAGATAAACATAATTGAGCATATATGAACATATATGAATATATAATATTGTAATTTAATCAAACACAATTGAATATATATGAATATAAATGAAACTTAAATGACCAAACATAAACGAACGTTCACGAACATAGTCAAACGAACGAGACCATTGTTCATGTTCGTTCGTTTAACTAAACGAACGAAAATTTGGGTTCATGTTTGTTCATTTATTAAATAAATGGACATAAATGAATTTTTAGCCGAACAATTCATTAACGGTTCGCTGAACATTCGGTTCGTTTACAGTCGTATATATGTAATATATTTATTGACCAGTTATACTTTTGATTAGTTACGAATGGTAAGTAAATATAATAAAGATCATAGTAATTGGTATTTCAATATCCCTTGGTATAATATATTGAAGGTCCTGGAATTTCTACATTCTCTAGTATTATATATATATATATATATATATATATATATATATATATATATATATATATATATATATATATATATATATATATATATATATATATATATATATATATATATATTTGCAAGTTAAGGATAAATCCGGTTACATGAGTCGTAATATACTACAGCTACGCTAGGTACATTAGGCTAACTAACAGTTCTTCGTTCGCCAACCCTTCTCCAAGGAGACTGCACAGAGACTAGACCCACACACGCAACCAGCAAACCTCGGTGCAAGCACACGCCCCACCCCGTAAGTGACGTCTTGCAGGCAACTGACTGGGGGGAAACCAGCCCCGGGTACACACTAAACCGGCTAGCACGGAGGCCACAAGCACTGACGTAATATCTTTGCCAAACTTGCACGAGAATGGTTTCGAACCCACAACCTCCCAAAAGGGAGGCATGGTGCCTAGCCATCTCAACCACCACTTCGTGTGTATATATATATAATTATATATATATATATATATATATATATATATATATATATATATATATATATATATAGATATTCCGGATAATTATTATTAATAATTATATCGACAATAAAATAAAATAAAATAAAATACGATAAAAGAAAATAAATGTGGACACAAGGATTTAACGTGGAAAAACCCTTTTGGGAAAAAACCACGGACACAACCGATGATGATCACTATATGAGAAAAATGAGGAGGTTACAAGATTTGGAACTGAAAATATATATCTCTCTTTTTCTTTTAATACACAGAGCCTCACAATATATATATATATATATATATATATATATATATATATATATATATATATATATATATATATATATATATATATATATATATATATATATATATATATATATATATATATATATATATATATATATATCACTCTATGTTTTTGTGTACGATCTGTTTGCAATATAATCATCCCTATATATAGGGATGAGTAGTCGGAAAGTATTTCCGAGATTGTTGAAAACAAATGTGAGCGCCGATTTTGTTGAAGCATTAATTGGAGAATCGTCGTTCAAAATAACCAATGTGCAAAACTCAATTTTGATTTGAATTTGATTACTATTCATATGGGGCCCACATGAAAATAATTGGCTGCTTTTTATTGCTTTTGAAAGGCAATCATTCACAATCTCCACCTTGACTTTAAAAGCAATAAGTAATCAAACAACTCCACGTTGAGACGAATTTCCACTTGTAGAACTCCTCATTATAAAATCATTATGTGCCGACAATCCTTGGAATTAGATTGTCATACCAACCAAGCTTGAGCAAAGCTCAAACTTAGTTGCTGGAACCGGCTTCATCATCATATCTGCCGGATTGTCATGAGTGCTAATCTTTTGAACTTGAATATCACATTTGGAAATAACATCTCGAATAAAGTGATAACGTACATCAATATGTTTCGTTCTCTCATGAAACATTTGATCTTTTGTAAGCTAAATAACACTTTGACTATCACAAAAAATCTTTGTGGGAGATGTGTCTCCATAAAGTTCATCGTATAAATTTCTTAACCAAATAGCTTCCTTACAAGCTTCAGAAATTGCCATATATTCTGCTTCAGTTGTGGATAAGGCAACAGTGGTCTGTAGACTTGCCTTCCAACTCACAGCACATCAATTAATGGTAAAGACATAACCTTTCAAAGATCTTCTTTTGTCCAAATCTCCAGCATAATCAGAATCTGTTGGATTAGGTGTCTAAGCCATGACTTATAATTGTATTTATCTTATGAATAAAAGCAAAGTCCATTTGGGTTGCCCTCATAGATAGAGGATAGATATATAGTTCAGTAGAGAGAATAGTTGATTTATTAATTGTATAATAAATCAATAGAAAATATATATATATATGGTTTATTAATATATTTAAGTGTTAATATATTAATTAGAAACTATAATAATTAATTAAGATTTAATCTAGAATTAATTGGATTTAATTCAGTGATTAAATTAATTAATTAAAAGGTGCAGGGACTGGTTTGGCATTTATTCAATAGTTGAATAACTGGCCATGTAAAAACCTGGGGCAAAGTTGGCGCCACCCTGGAGGAGCCTCCAGGGTTTTGGCGAAACCCTATTAGGGTTTTGGGGAGTCTGGTCCAAGTGTCCAAAAGCCTTGTCCACTTGGAGGCTTTCTAGGGTTTCAGGTGTAACCTTAGGAGGCTATATAAGGAACCCCCTGGG
This sequence comes from Cichorium intybus, assembly GCA_023525715.1. Classification (NCBI taxonomy): domain Eukaryota; kingdom Viridiplantae; phylum Streptophyta; class Magnoliopsida; order Asterales; family Asteraceae; genus Cichorium; species Cichorium intybus. The sequence goes on along the minus strand of CM042012.1, from coordinate 129,015,996 downwards.
TGCCCTAAATCCCACGCCTCCCTCTCTCTGGAATTACTCTGCTGGACTGATTCTTCCATCACTTGGGTGTGACTTGCATTTGAGGCAGGATTCTTTTGCTGCTTGCTTGAAGGATCATAAGATAAAAGGTTGGTTTTCCTAATTCATCTTTAGAATTGAATTGTATCCTTTAGGTTTTTAGTTCTAATCTTCATAGAAGAAAACATAGATCTTATTAGGGTTGCATGTGAACCTTAGGAATATTTTGTGTTCATTGATTGCATAGAAACCCTTTAGTGGTATCAGAGCATAGGCTGTTTTCTTGTGAATTGATTTGAACTGCATTAGATCTGTTCTTGCCTTGAGGTATTTTGCGAAAATACCTCCTTAGAAGGCTAGAATATCGACGGCTTGGCTAGGGTTTCCTAACCCTAGCCGCCATGCCCTATTGGTCCCCCTTGATTGCTTGATTTGCTTGCCATAATTGTGTGTTGTTATTTTTGGTAATAAGATCAATTAAAATAACTTGAACCCTAATTGTTTGGCCTGTAAATTTCGAGAATCACAAGGACCAATACAAATAAATTAATTTGATTAATTTGGTAATCTGTAACCTAGATTTAATTAGTTTAATTAGTTGATTAATTAAAAGACCAATTAAATCAGTTTAAAGAATTAATTAAAATTTTCAAAAAATTAGTATAATTTGCGAAAATTAGAATTAAATTAATTCTAAAATATTTTAATGAGATTAAAATATATCTTATATATATTTATGATTAAAAGTTAATTTAATATATATAAGAAAATTGGTTAGTCTACCGTTAGTAGGCCTCATTCACAAAACTGTCCTATAAAGAGGGTATAAGGCGACTGACTATAAAATGTTAGTCTAATGGGTATCTACTCTTACCCACTGCTCTCCTGGTCAGTCGAGTGTCGTTAGCTGAACGGGTATGATAGAACCACTAAAGCCTCTTAAAAATATAATGCTATAATTGAAAGTACTAGAACCTTAAAACAAACCCCAATCTAGTTACTTTAGGTTAAAAATGTGAATTGGTGCTAATCCATGAAATTGCACATTGCACTTTGTGGAACGTTGGTGGAGCGTGTGTGGTTTACCGGCACGCAAACTGGGGTCCGCAAAGAGTCGCAATGGGTTTCTTGATTTTGTCATTGTTAACGGAGATTGTGTGGATAACCGGCACGTTAATTTGAGATGACAATTGACTTCAAGAGTACCAAGCAATTTGCATGGTTATTCACACTCGGTTTGTGATCCTCGGTATCCCAGTCACAAACAGCGGGGCATTCCCGAGATTAAAACATGCTATCGAATAGTTCGGTAAATCTCAAAGAAACTAGGAATTCTATTATAATATGATTATGTTTCCGCGGTGGAATTGGCTGAATCGTCATTCGCCTACCTTATAAAATTTACAATATTGATTACGGCATCCCTTTTCGGTATTGTAGATTGTTATTGTAGGATCCTAGCCTTATATTTATTCTTGGGTGAATATGAGGATTATTATTATTATCATATCTAATTAAAACTACCTTCTTCTTGTTCAGATGTCTTCTGACCAATCCGTTCCCCACTCAAACCCCAGTAATGTCACCTCGATTCTGTCATTATGCTCAAAGGTGACGTTGGACGGCACTAACTATAATGACTGGATCCGCAACATCAAAATGGCTCTAAGGTTTGAACATAAAGAGTATGTTCTGGAAACCGAGCTTGTTGATGTGGACACTGAAACCGCTACTCCCGAGGAAATCGCTGCGTACACTAAACATTCTGATGATGCAACCAAAGTGGCTTGCATCATGATCGCTACTATGAACCCTGAACTGCAGCGTATCTATGAGGACTATTGGCCTTACGAGATGCATAAAGAGCTCGCGGAAAGGTTCCGCAAGCAAGAACGTATCGAAAGGCGTGAGGTTGTAAAAGCTTTCACTAACAGCAAGCCCAAGGAGGGCGAGTCCATCTGTGCACATGTGCAGAGGATGACTGGTTATGTGGAAAGGCTTAGAAAGCTGGAAATGCCTTTCCATGAGGATTTAGGAGTTGACATAGTGCTAAACTCCTTGCCCAGTTCTTATGACCAGTTCACACTGGCGTATCATTTGAACAACAACCAGGCAAACCTAGCTGAGTTACACCGCATGCTTCGTACGGCTGAGGACGGGATGAAGGGAAAGGCTGTACTCCCTATCAACCCGCCTGTCCTGGCTATTGGCTCTGGAAAAGGAAAGAAACGGAAAGGCCCTCCTAAGCAGAACTGGAGGGAAAAGACTCATGTCGGGACATCTAGCGGTGCCCCGAAAGGCACGTCTTCCGGAATTCCACATGTTCGGAACCCCAAAGAGGCCGACTGCTTTTACTGCAAGCAAAAGGGTCATTGGAAAAGGAGCTGCCCAACGTATCTGCAGAACATCAAGGACCGTAAAGTGAAACCGTCACAGGCAGGTACGTATTCTATATCTAATAACTCATCTTTCTCCCGTTCATGGGTCCTTGATACAGGATGTGGTTTTCATATTTGTTCTGATTTGCAGGGCCTAGATGAAAGTAGGGAGCTAGAGCATGGCAGACTGAACCTAGTCATGGGGAATAGGCGAACGTCACCTGTTACCAAGATCGGTGTTTATGGACTGATGCTGAGTAGTGGAGTTAGATTAGATTTACATAATTGTTGCTATGCGCCTGATATGGCAAAGAACATAATTTCGTTTCATGCATTGTTTAAACAAGGCTTTTATTACGAGTTTAATAAATTGAATGGTTCAATTTCACTTTTCAAAAATAATGTTTTTATATTTAATGCTATGCCTTGTGATGGAGTGTATGAATCTATTATGTGTGTTGATAATTATGGTAAAAATGTATTAGTTATTGATGCTTCAAGCGGTATAGAAAAGGCATGTCTGTGGCATTGTCGCCTTGGCCATATAAGCAAGAAACGCATCGCCCAACTCCAAAAGGATGGAGTGTTGGAATCATTCGACCTCGGGTCGGATGACGTATGCGAATCTTGCTTACTTAGCAAGATGACAAAATCACCATTCAAAGGTTCCCTTGAAAGAGGTGAAGGTCTGTTGGATATCATACACACAGATGTGTGTGGTCCCTTCAGAACAACCACTAAAGATGGCACGCGGTTCTATGTGACCTTTACCGACGATTTTAGTAGATATGGGTATATCTACTTAATCAAGAATAAGTCGGATACCTTTGAAAAGTTCAAAGAGTTTAAGAATGAAGTGGAAAATCAATTTGTCAGAAAAATAAAGATGCTTAGATCCGACAGAGGCGGTGAGTATCTTAGTATCGAGTTTCTCGATTACCTCAAGGAATGTGGAATTGTTTCACAGTTGTCGCCTCCAAGAACACCTCAGCTGAATGGTGTTGCTGAGAGGCGAAACCGAACCTTGTTGGACATGGTTCGTTCCATGATGAGTCGAGCCTCACTTCCAATCCATTTCTGGGGGTATGCCTTAGAGACTGCCGCCCATATCCTAAATCTTGTCCCAACCAAGAAGGTTGCGAAAACACCGCACGAGATGTGGACAGGGAAAGTTCCCTCGTTGGCACACATCAAATTCTGGGGCTGTGAAGCATTCGTGAGACGAGATACTTCAGATAAGCTTGCAGAAAGAAGTGAGAGGTGTTACTTCATCAGATACCCGAAACAGTCTTTTGGATACTTGTTCTACAGACCGAGCGAGGACGTGGTCTTTGTAGCAAGACGGGGGTTCTTTCAAGAGAGAGAACTCATATCCAAAGAGGACAGTGGGAGTACGATCGATCTCGAAGAAATTCAGGAGACGCCCGATAAAACAACCTTGGAAGAAACTAGCAACCAACATGAGGAAGAAGTTCCTGTTGGACCCACCGACATTTCGTTGCCCCTTAGGCGTTCAGGTAGAGTTAGCATGCCGCCCGAGTTCTATGGTTTCCATATTACTTCGGACGGAGACACGTTAGTCAATGATCGTACATTAACTAATTTGGATGAGCCGGCTAACTACCGTGAAGCAGTGGCAGGCCCCGAGTCTGCAAAATGGAAAGCGGCAATGGACAGCGAGATAAAGTCCATGCATGACAATCAAGTTTGGAACTTGGTTGACAATGTACCGGGTCGAAAGACAGTCGGATGCAAGTGGATCTTCAAAAAGAAGACCGACATGAATGGAAAAGTGCATACTTATAAAGCTCGGCTGGTTACGAAGGGATTCACTCAAACCCCGGGGGTTGACTATGATGAAACCTTCTCACCAGTAGCCAAGATTAAGTCAATCAGGATAATGCTTGCCATAGCTGCATTTCATGATTATGAAATCTGGCAGATGGATGTCAAAACCGCTTTCCTTAATGGGAAACTGACTGAAGATGTTTACATGAGTCAGCCAGAAGGTTTTGTAGACACAAAGCACCCTGATAAAGTATGTAAGCTCGAAAGATCAATCTACGGGTTAAAGCAAGCATCTCGCAGCTGGAATCCTTGCTTCCATGAGAAAGTCAAAGAGTTTGGCTTCTCTAGGAGTGAAGATGAGTCCTGTGTATATGTCAAGGCTAGTGGGAGTATTGTCACTTTCCTGGTGCTGTATGTTGATGACATACTGCTCATGGGAAATGACATTCCGACCTTGCAAAATGTTAAGGCTTGGCTCGGGAAGTGTTTCGCCATGAAAGACCTAGGGGAAGCGGCTTATATTCTCGGGATAAGAATACTTAGAGATAGAAAGAGAAAATTGATAGGTTTAAGCCAGTGTACATATTTGGAAAAGGTGTTAAAGAGATTTAACATGGAAAATTCCAAAAAAGGAGAGTTACCAATCCAAAGTAATACTAAATTGAGTAAGACTCAAAGTCCGAGTACCGATGAGGAAATAGCTGAAATGAGTCGGGTGCCTTATGCTTCGGCAGTAGGGTCGATCATGTACGCTATGACATGTACTCGTCCCGACGTATCCTATGCACTGAGCATGGTTAGTCGGTTCCAGGGTAATCCTGGAAAAGCACATTGGATTGCAGTCAATAACATACTCAAGTATCTGCGAAGGACAAAGAATATGGTATTAGTCCTTGGTGGCAGTGATGAGTTAAAAGTGAGTGGATATACAGATGCCAGCTTCCAGACAGATAGGGACAGTAGACGGTCCCAGTCGGGCTGGGTATTTATTTTGAACGGTGTAGCGGTCACTTGGAAAAGTTCCAAGCAGGAAACGGTGGCTGATTCAACGTGCGAATCAGAGTACATCGCAGCAAGTGAAGCGTCTAAGGAAGCGACTTGGCTGAAGAACTTCATCGGGGACCTTGGAGTTGTCCCGAGCATTTAGGAGCCGGTGGAACTTTTCTGCTATAATGAAGGAGAGGTCGCCTTGGCAAAGGAACCGCGAGACCATGGAAAGTCCAGGCATATCGAAAGAAAGTACCACTACATTCGACATCAAGTAGAAGAAGGGCACTTACTGGTTAAGCGAGTATCATCACAAGACAATCCGACAGATCCTTTGACTAAGGCTCTAAATAGGATCAAGCACAATCAGCATGCTCGGAGCATTGGATTGAAGGATGATATTAGTTTTAGTAATTAGATAGATTAGAAACTTGTAACAGTATAAATGTAATTGACTCGGTGATTTTATAATTGAGATTTATAAATGAGTATTGTTACTGCCTTTGTCAATTGTTTATTTATGTGTTTCTATATTTGCATGTTTAACTTCCTTAATAATTAGATTATTTAAAACTCCACAGTCGATCATACTGTTAGGAAGTAAGTATGAACTAAGGCTGTCATGAATTGGTTGCATACTGTCTAAAGAGTTAGACATTGCAGTAAGACTGCTGCAACGTTCGTGAGTACTTAGAAAATAGAGATTTGAGTATTGGATAAATCCGCGCTTAACAGATTGCTTCATGGATTATATCACGAGCAATGTTAAGACGATAATATCCGGTGATCTTTAAGTGGAGAGATATGATTTGTTATTTGCGATACAAGTGCTTATTGAGAATGCGAAAACGCACCAGTAACTCGGTGTTATAAAACGCATTGTTATATGTATTTGGACCCGTAAAAGATATGGACATATAAGTCGAAACTTATCCGTTCCCTGATCCGATGGGAAACAGATATATGTAGGCCTCTCGATGATTTTGAAGTTGACTGAAAGTGTTGGCCAACCAGGACTAAATTGATGTGTTCAATTAGTAGTCTCTAAAGTCATATGCAAATCAGAAATCGAGAAACAGAGTATCAGACCAAGATTGATGTTAGTCCATGTCTTGAGTCTGAAAATATCCTGTTGGACGGAGGATCATCAGATCACTTATCTTTGGACAGAACTGACTAGGTCAGAGTTCAGACAATTAAAGTCATAGACTTATCCAAGTGGGAGACTGTTGGATTAGGTGTCTAAGCCATGACTTATAATTGTATTTATCTTATGAATAAAAGCAAAGTCCATTTAGGTTGCCCTCATAGATGGAGGATAAATATATAGTTCAGTTGAGAGAATAGTTGATTTATTAATTGTATAATAAATCAATAGAATATATATATATATGGTTTATTAATATATTTAAGTGTTAATATATTAATTAGAAACTATAATAATTAATTAAGATTTAATCTAAAATTAATTGGATTTAATTCAGTGATTAAATTAATTAATTAAAAGGTTCAGGGACTGGTTTGGCATTTATTCAATAGTTGAATAACTGGCCAAGTAAAAACCTGGGGCAAAGTTGGTGCCACCCTAGAGGAGCCTCCAGGGTTTTGGCGAAACCCTATTAGGGTTTTGGGGAGTCTGGTCCAAGTGTCCAAAAGCCTTGTCCACTTGAAGGCTTTCTAGGGTTTCAGGTGTAACCCTAGGAGGCTATATAAGGAACCCCCTGGGTGCCCTAAATCCCACGCCTCCCTCTCTCTGGAATTACTCTGCTGGACTGATTCTTCCATCACTTGAGTGTGACTTGCATTTGAGGCAGGATTCTTTTGCTGCTTTCTTGAAGGATCATAAGATCAAAGGTTGATTTTCCTAATTCATCTTTAGAATTGAATTGTATCCTTTCGGTTTTTAGTTCTAATCTTCATAGAAGAAAACATAGATCTTATTAGGGTTGCATGTGAACCTTAGGAATATTTTGTGTTCATTGATTGCATAGAAACCCTTCAGAATCTACATAGCCCACCAGTCCTTCACCAGAACTTCCAAATTGTAAACATGCATTGGAAGTACCGCATAAATATCTAAGAATCCATTGAACAACTTTCTAATGCTCTTTTCCTGGGTTAGCCATATATCTGCTAACAACACTTAAAGCGTGAGATAAATCAGGGCGAGAACATACCATGGCATACATTAGAGAATTACTGCACTAGAATACGGAACTTTCGCCATGTTGTTAATTTCATCATCTGTCTTTGGACAATATGCTGAAGACAGTTTGAAATGTGCAGCTAACGGAGTACTCACTGGCTTGGCTTTATGCATGTTGAATCTTTGAAGAACTTTCTCAATATACATCTTTTGACTTAGGTATAGTTTTCCATACTGTCTGTTACGAGTAATTTCCATACCAAGAATTTTCTTGGCTGGACCTAAGTCCGTCATTTCAAACTCTTTGCTTAGTTGTGCTTTCAGTTTTGCTATCTCTAGTTTATCTTTTGCAGCAATCAACATATCATCAACATAAAGAAGCAGATATATTGATGAACCATTTACTGACTTAAAATAAACACAACTATCATAATCTGATCTTTTAAAATTCTGAGATAGCATAAAAGAGTCAAACCTCTTATACCATTGCCTTGGGGACTGCTTTAACCTATAAAGATATTTCTTCAATCTACATACCAAGTTCTCTTTTCCAGGGATAATGAAGCCTTCTGGTTGCTCCATATAAATATCTTCATCCAATTCACCATGTAAAAATGCAGTTTTGACATCTAACTGCTCAAGCTCATAGTTATGCATGGAAACAATACTAAGTAAAGTACGAATTGAGCTATGCTTAACAACAGGAGAGAAAACATCAGTAAAATCAATGCCTGGAATTTGGCTATAGCCTTAAGCAACTAACCTTGCTTTAAATCTTGCTTCCTCATTAAGAGTAATACCTTCTTTTCTTTTGAAAATCCATTTGCAGCGGATAGGCTTCTTTTCTTTTGGTAATTTCACCAACTCCCAAGTGCCATTTTTTTCAAGAGATTCCATTTCATCATGCATGGCAGTTATCCATTTGTTGCTTTGTTCTGAAGTAATGGCTTCCGTGTAAGTTGAAGGTTATTTGATACCTTCAATTTCTTCAGCAATGTTTAAAGCATAAGCAACAATATTTGCTTCTTCTATCAGTCGCTTGGGAGGATGAATGACCCTCCTAGGTCTATCAGTTCCTATAGAACGTTGTGGTTGGTGAGTAGGAGTAGGAGTAGAAGACTCTTGCTCAACTGATTGATTTTGATCAATAGAGTTTTCTTTTTCTGGTGTATGTTCTGAGTCAACAGATTGCTCCACCTGCATACTTGTCTTTTGTTGACTCTCAACAGGAATATTAGTAGGAGAATCTTTATGTAGCATAGCTGATTCATTAAATACTACATTTCTACTAATCACGACCTTTTTAGTTTCAGGACACCATAACTTATATCCTTTCATACCAGACTTGTAACCAAGAAAGATACATTTAATTTCCCTAGGCTCTAATTTTCCATTATCAACGTGAGCATAAGCAGGGCAACCAAAAATTCTTAAATCTGAATAATTTGCTGGGGAGCCAGACCATACCTCAATAGGAGTCTTCTTATCAAGTGGAATCGAAGGTGACATGTTAATTAAACAACATGCAGTAGAAGCAGCTTCTGCCCAAAAATGCTTAGATAATCCTGCGTTAAATAACATACAACGGGCTTTTGAAATAATGGTTCTGTTCATACGTTCAGCCACACCATTTTGTTGAGGTGTGTGAGGAACGGTGTAGTGTCTAACAATACCTTCTGATTTGCAATATGAATTAAATTCATTTGAACAGAACTCCATACCATTATCGGTGCGAAGTTTTTTAACCTTCTTACCAGTCTGGGTTTCCACCATGACTTTCCACTCGTTGAATGTAGAGAATGCTTCTGATTTATGCTGCAAAAAATATGGCCGGACTCTTCTTGAGTAATCATCAATAATTGTCAACATATAACGAGCACCTCCAAGTGATGCTTCTTGAGATGGTCCCCATAAATCAGAATGTACATAATCCAGAATGCCTTCTGTAGTATGTACTGAGGTGTTGAATTTCACCCTCTTGTGTTTGCCAAAAATACAGTGTTCACAGAATTTAAGTTTGCCAACGCATTGGCCATCAAGCAATCCTCTTCTGCTTAAAGCTGTCAAACCAAGTTCACTCATATGCCCAAGACGCATATGCCACAGGTTAGTAGTATCAGAAATAGAAGATGAATTTGAAGTAACATTGGAATTACCTGTTACTGTTGTTCCCCGAAAATGATACAAGTTTGCTGATTTGATATCGGCTTTCATGACAATCATAGCGCCTTTTGAAACCTTTAAAACTCCACCTTCATCGGAATATTTGTACCCTTTAAGATCAAGAGTACTTAAAGAAATAAGGTTTCTTTTCAAACCTGGAACGTGTCGAACATCAGACAAAGTTCTGACAACACCATCAAACATCTTGATTTGAATGGAACCAATTCCAGTGACTTTATATGGTGCATTATCACCCATCAATACGGAGCCACCTTCTATAGATTGATAGTTTGTAAACCAGCTTCTGTTCGGACTCATGTGAAAAGTACAAGCTGAGTCAAGAATCCATTCATCATTAGTTTTTAGGATTCATGCAAAAGCTACAAGAACATCTCCATTAGAATTATTTTCAGCAGCATAAGTAGCTTTTCCTTCATCATCTTGATTTGGTTTGGGGTTTTGATTAGCAGCTCTTTTCTCCTTGTTCTTCAACTTGTAACATTCAGAGATATCATGTCCTTCCTTTTTGCAATAGTTGCATGACTTGGAACGTCTGGATCTAGATTTGCTTCTAGAATTTCTTTTGTTCTTGCCTTTGGAATCATTCTTATCTGTTGGTCTGCCATGAACTGCCAGACTTTCTCCTTTAGCACTTGAACCTTCAGTGGATACCATATCTTTCATCTTTTCTTTTGCATGCAAAGCTTCATAAACTTCGTGAAGTGTTAAAGTATCACGACTATATAATATGGTATCTCTAAAGTTTGAATAAGAACTAGGCAAAAAACATAAAAGAATTAAACCTAAATCCTCTTCATCATATTTTACCTCCATGGCTTCAAGATCAGTGATGATCTCTTTAAATGTCGAAAGATGATCCAGCAACGACCCACCTTCTTGCATCTTAAGCGAAAATAATTTTTGTTTAAGGTGCATCTTACTTGTGAGATCTTTGGTCATACAAATTTGTTCCAATTTTAGCCATAAAGCGGCGGCAGTACTTTCTTTCATAACTTCCTGCAAAATATTGTTAGATAAATGAAGATGGATATGAGAGAGAGCCTTACGATCTTTACGATCCTTTTCATTATCTGACCAAGACGCATGCATTTTGTCTCGACCTAACAGAGCATCATCAAGGTCCAACTGAGCCAATACAGCTCGCATCTTTACTTGCCATAATGAAAATCTTGTATCTCGATCCAACAATGGAATATCGTATTTCAAAGTGGCCATGTCGATATAATACTCAATAAATTGAGAATGAGTATAGAAAACAACGTAGCTCTGATACCACTTGTTATGAATAATTATATCGACAATAAAATAAAATAAAATAAAATAAAATAAAATACGATAAAAGAAAATAAATGTGGACACAAGGATTTAACGTGGAAAAACCCTTTTGGGAAAAAACCATGGGCACAACCGATGATGATCACTATATGAGAAAAATGAGGAGGTTACAAGATTTGGAACTGAAAATATATATCTCTCTTTTTCTTTTAATACACAGAGCCTCACAAAATATATCTATGTATATATATATATATATCACGCTATGTTTTTGTGTACGATCTGTTTGCAATATAATCATCCCTATATATAGGGATGAGTAGTCGGAAAGTATTGCCGAGATTGTTGAAAACAAATGTGAGCGCCGATTTTGTTGAAGCATTAATTGGAGAATCGTCGTTCAAAATAACCAACGTGCAAAACTCAATTTTGATTTGAATTTGATTACTATTCATGTGGGGCCCACATGAAAATAATTCGGTGCTTTTTATTGCTTTTGAAAGACAATTATTTACAATAATATTAGTGGTATGGGTTTTGGGTCAAAATTCTGGCACAAAATAGCAATCAATCATAGTCACACCACCACCAAGAGTGAGTCTTAAACATACCAGGACTTAAAAGTTAAAATAGCAATCAATCTTGGTCACACCACCACCAAGAGTGAGTCTTGAACATACCAAGACTGAATCATCCCATTCAAATATTCACATCCCTTTTATCATATACTGTTTAATAATATCATACTTTATTTTATATAACTATATCAGCATTTCTCATTTTAACATAGTAGCATAAAGAACATGTACGAAAAATCTGATTTCAAATGATACAGAAAAATAAGTTTCCAACCCAAAACTAGATCATGTATAATACATCTAAGGCTATGAGGAATACTTCACTCGGTTCCCACTTGAAAAGTGGTGCCACGTCACCGACACATCATCCAACTTGCTTACCATACCACCAAGGAAATACCCACCACTCCATATCACATTTTTTCTTTTATTGTTTAATTTTCTAAGTATTTTTTTATTATTAAGAAGAGAGAGAAAGGAAGAGAGAGATAGAGAGAAAGAAGGAGAGAGAGGAAGAGAACTGCCGTTGCCCCGCGTTGCCCACACCACGGCTGGCCACATCCACGCCACCCACGCCAAGGGGGGACGGTGTGCCACGCCGTGGCCACATGCCACATAGTTCCCACGCCATAGGCGTGGTATGTATTCCCTTCAGCCTAACATTACTAAAAAACTTATACAAAAAGATAGATAAAATAAGTTAGTCACAAAAATCTATTAGCATACCAAATATAATAGATTAATTGAGCCTTGCAGAAGTTTGGCCTTGGAATTATAAATCATAACCGACAATAACATCCTTGGGAATGTCGTTTTAGTCTTTATGTCCCAAGACTACCCATAACCATACAATCAACGACACTCTCATTTAACCATCGATTATCAAAATCTGTAATTAATGCGATTGAAAAAGACGTGACACGTAATCAAATAGATCCATCCATGTGATCCATAATAAAAGTAAATGACTGGTTGTACGAAAGTCTATCCTTTGTCGTATTAAATTAGTGTTCAACGACGATATATGAAAAAAAATTCTACAAGACTCGTTTTGGAAATAGGTGCTTATCAACAAACTAATAAATATTTATCTATATATTAATTTGCGTATTTTTGGTGGCATGTAACGTTTTTTGTGTAAACGCATTTGTGTAACGCGGGTTTTGGGATCCATTTTTTTGATCCGTTTTATCTTTCCCGGATCAGGCAACGTTCTAAACATCCAGAACCATCGCTTCTCCCACCCTTCATTCTCATACTCTCCGATTCCCCTTTCTCCTCCACCGCTACCGCTCCACCGCGTCTTCTCAAAAACCGACGGTCGCTTTGCATGTAAGGTCCAAAACCTCCGCCACGCCTCTTTTGATTTTGAAGGGTTACGATTCTTCTCACATCGAGGAAGAAGGGGAGCGACTTCTCCGACTCTCTATCCTAGCATATCGAGTTTTCATTTAGTTGTCTGGCTTGCTCGCGTCGTCCCGTTTCCTTTATCGTCTTTACCGACTGTCAAATCTCGAACCCTTTGTCCTCCATGACTGCCGATGTACCCTAATCGCGAAGTCCATCGACTTGCTAATTAAAGATAACAGACGTTTCCGATAACCCTTTGTCCTCTGTGAATATTGCAGCTGTAACCCAATTCTCTTGAATCAATTTCAGTTCCCGTGAAAGGTTAGTCAAGTCTGTAAGCTGCTTTCCTCTTTAAATTTTGTTTCGTTGATGTTCTCTTCGATTTGTTGTGAAGGATTGGATGTTGATTGTGATTAGTAGGAATCTCTGGTGGTGCAGTTACTTTTTATTAATTTTGTTATCCATTATGATTCTGTTTTGCACAATCTGTGTTACGTATGATTAAATTGAATCTGATCCGCGGTTTTTGCTTCATTGGCGTGCTTTTATGTGACGTATGGTTTGAGATCTGAGCCTGATAGCGACGTATTTACTGGATTTTATGCTTTCGATTACAGCCATTGATTTACTTCGTATGAATAAACTCGCATGGGTTTAGTGATGTTGAGCTGCAGGGATTACAAATTGAATTCACTAAAGCTTACAGATAAATGCATGTTAAATATACATATCGCTTTTGGGTATTATCTGATGAGGCAGAATGACTCCCCATATGAGTTATAGGCTGACCAGTGACCCTGGTAAGCCCCTGCTACATGTACCGTGGCTATTTTTAATGTACTTACAGGGTCGCCCCTGCCAGATGTGCTTGAAAGAAGTACTTACCGTCTAATATTTGTCCCAAGTTAACATCCCCGTTGTTTGATGCCGAGATTGAAAAGATTTCGGAAAAATTAAAGATTGTTGTTGATGTTGGTGACTGTATGGTCAGTAATCCGGATGAAAATATTCTGGACAAAGTTTATGATGATTGTGAGGGTTCCATAATGAAACCCATTGAAGAAATTGATGAGTTTGAGGAATCCGTGATGAATCCTAATGAAGATGATGAGAATGTACAAGATGTGAAGCATGATGTACAAGATCGATGTTCTGATTATGATTTAGAGTTCGTTGCGAAAGACTGGGATGGGAAACAAAACGGAATGTACCGGATTTAACCGTAAGTGATGGTTTTCTCAACCGAAAAAGAGGCAAAATTTGGACTGACTCCACTGGAAAACACGAACAAAGACAACCCATGGAAACGGAACCTTTATGTAAACACCAATAGAATAAATATTTTGTTTTTCTTGATAAAGTTCAAGTCTTTTATCGAAATGTCAAGTAGGTATTATTTGATCTGATGGAATATTTCAAAACCGAAATGTGAAATGGGTATTATTTGATATGATGAAATATTTCAAGATGGTCAAAGGTATTGATTAAAAGTGGGACTATATTTTTGAGTCTGTAATTGATTCTTTCTTTCTCGCCATTGTGATTTCGTTTCTACACATTTTTGAAAGACTGCATTTATCAAGGTTTCTAAATTATCGTTTTTGTGTGGGTTTTTTTTTCCGAAATTGGGTCCATTTTGTCAAAGGGTTCTTTTCACTTTAGGTAAGTTGTTTGTTCTAATTGACACTGTATTTCATTTATTTGTTTTTTTAGATCAGTAATGTTGATATAATATTCCTTTTTCTTTGTTTGAGTAGGCTATCGCAAATGCCGACACAATCATCGACCCGACACTTTTAGGCAATGTTTGTTTATTAACCTCAACTCAATCCTCAATATTGATTTTGTATTTTTATTTTAGGCCAGATCCACACAGGGGGGAGTATTTGAATCTTAACATATCTCTCACGATACAGGACCATGATAATTTCATGGTTCGGCAACTTGATGGAACTCCAAACGAGTGAGACTTACTCTTAAACCATTCTGTTTTTTTATCTTGAAGCCAATGTTATCTTGGTTGTCATTTGCACATAGCAAGGTGTGTGCTTATTTTTCATATTAAAGCATTTTCCAATTTCCAAATCCTTTGAGAGATTCAACAGAAAAGAAAGTGACAGATGATCCAAAGATAAATAAGTGTGTATGTGTGATATTATAATAAACAACTCGAAGTATAACCGTATTACATCTACATTTGCAGGTTGATTGGTCATTCATTTGAATAATTTGTCAAAAAATTCTACATTTAAAAAAAGGAAAATTGCAATAACTAGCAATGTACTTTACCGTTTTTACCATACAATGTACTTTAGTTTTTACCTATGTATATTAAAAACTATCTTCTATTGTATTTTAGTTTTTGTTTTAGCACGTGTTTGGGGAGACTGCTTCATGTTTGTTTTTTCGTAAATGTAATATTAATGCTTTGTGATTGTATACTTATTATAATTGTCGATAATTAATCATATCTCGATATCATATAGATTCATGAATAATGATTTGTGCTTTTTAGGTTGTCTTTATAAAAATTACATTTTTGTTATTTGTTTTCTTGAATTTAGTGAAAACGTTTTGGTAAGATTGGTTTCTAAGCTTTGAGTCTTTGATTTTGTTTGAGGGTTCGAGTGTGAGCATGCCTGTCGAGACCCGAAAGATGGTGAACTATGCCTGAGCGGGGGCTTGGGCATTGGTAGTGATTTGGACCCTAATTATAACTTTATAACTCACTTTTATTATGCAGACACTTCTTTACAAGCTCTCTGGTGACTACAACCCTTTGCATGCAACTCCTAATATTGCAGAAGTAGCAGGGTATGTGCTTTTAGATATTGTTTATTTATAGGCTAAGTGCAAGAAATAGCAACATACTTTAATTTTATGTGTTATACCATCCCGAATAACAATCTGTTCTATTGTATGTGTCGGATTAATTTGAGAAAGGAATTTTAACCGTTTCTATCAGGAATCTGACATGGAGGTGTATATCATCACCAAGCTAATGACATTAACAGTTACATCAGGTATTTTTATAGAGATTATAGAGATTTACTTATTAAAAGAACATGCTTCCTTCCGAGTTCCCAATTAAACAATTGCAAACAACTTGAAAATGAACTGCATAATCTGAGATGAAGAATCATGTGATGAGACTATCACTTCAAATTCATATTTTTTTTATAAATCTTTTTGGATACATATATGTGGAATAAATAATCGAGAACAGAAGAAAAGAAATACGGCTCTTATTTTTCCAGATACGTAAAAGTACATATGCGTAAACTATTTATATGACCTAAACAGATAAAAGATAAATACTAAAAACTAGGAACTATTAAATAATACTAGATAATTGCTATCTTATTCAAATTGAAAAGCTATCGCCACTTATTCCTCCTGGTATAAACCGACTACCCTTATCACTATCATTATCGGATTATACACCTATCATTATCGCATTCTTCACTCCCCCTCAAGCTGGGAATAGATATCCAGCATTTCCAGCTTGCTCTTCATGCTTTCAAATTTAGTTCTAGTCAAACCTTTAGTGAGAATGTCGGCTACTTGAAAATCAGATGGGACATATGACAACTCGAGTACTTTTGAATCCAGTTTTTCTTTAATAAAATGCCTATCCAGCTCAACATGTTTAGTACGATCATGATGAACTGGATTCTTGGAGATCTCAATTGCTGCCTTATTATCACAATAGAGTTTCATAGTAGGATGAACAGCTACTTTCAATTCCCCAAATATTCTTTTAATCCATATTCCCTCACACACACCTTGACACAAAGCTCTGAATTCAGCTTCAGCACTACTTCTAGCAACTACAGATTGTTTCTTACTTCGCCATGTAACTAGGTTCCCCCACACGAATGTACAATATCCAGTTGTGGACCGACCATCAACATTTGAACCTCCCCAATCTGCATCAGTGAACACATCAATTTCTCGACTCGGGCTCTTTTTGAACAGTAAACCACGACCTGGATTACCCTTTAAGTATCGGAGTATTTGAAACACTGAATCCATATGTTGTGAGGTTGGGCTGTTCATGAATCTGCTCACCATGCCCACAGCAAAACCAATGTCGGGTCTGGTATGGGCAAGGTAAATTAGTTTGCCAACCAATCTTTGATACCGTTCCTTATCTACAGGATCTCCGTGAGCTTGAAACTTCTTGCCTGGATCCAAAGGAATACTAGCTGGTTTGCAGCCCAACATTCCTGTTTCACTTAACAAGTCAAGAGTATACTTTCTTTGAGACACCGAAATTCCGTTCTTTGATCGTGCTATTTCCATTCCGAGGAAGTATTTAAGTTGGCCGAGGTCTTTAATTTTGAACTCTTTGCTCAATAGCCCTTTTAATTCATGAATCTGTTTATCAAAGCTTCCAGTTATGATTATATCGTCTACATAGACAATCATGATCGCGACCTGTCCTGTCTCTGAGTGTTTAAAGAACATAGTGTGATCAGTCTGAGCTTGGGTGAATCCGTAGCTTTTCACAGCATTCGTAAGGCGCGCGAACCAAGCTCGGGGTGATTGTTTTAAGCCATATAACGATCTTTTTAGCTTACAAACCAACCCTTTGTTTTCCATTGTCTCTAGCCCAGGTGGAATTTCCATGTACACGTCTTCTTGAAGTTCCCCGTTCAGGAATGCATTTTTCACATCCAGTTGATGCAAAGGCCAGTCAAGATTTGCAGCAAGTGACAGTAAGACACGAATAGAGTTTAGTTTTGCAACAGGTGCAAAGGTTTCGGCGTAATCAATGCCGTATGACTGGGTAAACCCCTTCGCGACTAGTCTTGCTTTGTATCTATTAACACTTCCATCCGAGTTGTACTTCACCGTGAACACCCACTTGCTACCCACGGCTCTCTTCCCCGGGGGAAGCTTAGTATACGACCAAGTATTATTTTCTTGAAGGGCGTTTAGTTCCTCGGTTACAGCATCAGCCCACTCTTTCTTCGATTTGGCTTCTTGAATAGTTCTGGGAACCTGTGTTTCAGACAAAGACAAGGCAAATGACTTGTATTTTGGTGATAAGTTTTCATAGGACACAAAGTTCCCAATTGGGTGTGCAGTACAGTTCCTTTTCCCTTTTCGTAAAGCAATCGGTACATCCAAGTCATTAGAAGCCGAGGATTCAGGAGATTCAGAAGATTCAGAAGGAGTATGAGTTTCAGAATTACCTTGTTTATCCGAGGTTGATTCTTGGACAGTAGCCGCATCCGTGACTTGCTCTACCACTGGTCTTTTCTCGCGTCTTGTATAAACCTGGAATTCTTTTTCTGGAGCTTCGGGTATCTCAGGTGAACTGTAATGGGTTGTGGGTGTTAGGATTGTTTCGGTTTCTGTGGTAGTCATGGGAATTGGTTCCGAATTTTGACTTAAGTAGTCTAAAAACTGATAGTCCATAGCATTCAGGTTCTCCCCCTGAATATCAGTTTTGGTGTAAAAAGGTTGATTTTCAAAAAAGGTGACATCTTTGGAGTTATAGAGTTTTCTGGTGCTGGGTGCATAGCATTTGTACCCAAGTTGATTAGGAGAGTACCCGATAAAGATGCATTTTACTGACCTTGGATCTAATTTGCTTCGGTTGTTGGCGTTGTTGTGTACAAAAGCCGTGCACCCAAAGACTTTTGGAGATATGTTGGAAATGTACCGTGAATTTGGAAAGGCTGAATGAAGTATTGTGTGAGGGGTTTGGAAGCTAAGAATCCTGGATGGCATCCGGTTCACCAGGTAAGCTGCAGTAAGCACAGCTTCACCCCAGAGGAAATTTGGCACGGAGTTGGCAAACATCAAGGATCTGGTAACTTCAAGAAGATGTCGGTTCTTCCTTTCAGCCACCCCATTTTGTTGTGGGGTGTCCACACATGAGGTGATGTGCACAATCCCATGTTGTTTTAGGTAGCTTCCCAATTCAGAATGAAAATACTCCTTTCCATTGTCAGACTTAAGGATCTGGATTTGGGTACTGAATTGGGTAAGTACCATCTTGTGAAAGAACTGGAAAATTCTACCGACTTCAGACTTCTCTTTCATAAGAAATACCCAGGTGACCCGAGTGTGATCATCAATAAATGTGACGAACCACCGGGCCCCAGAAATATTTTTCACCCTTGAAGGACCCCAAACATCACTATGAATCAGGTGGAATGGAGATGAAGGCTTATAGGGAACAGGAGAATAAGAACTTCTCGTATGCTTAGCGAGTTGGCAAACTTCACATTCTAAATTACGAACATTTTTATTAAATAAATCTGGAAACAATTTCTTTAAATACATAAAGTTTGGGTGTCCTAATCTATTATGCCAAAGCATAATTTTATTTGAACTTGAAACATCGGCTAATGAGGATAAGGCTTGGTGATTGCTCTTGTTGTCGGCTTCACAGTGGTAGAGTTCGCCCCGGACTTTAGCACTGCCAATCATCTTCCCCGAACTCAAGGCCTGAAAAACACATATTGTCGGAGTTAGAACAGTAATGCAGTCAAGATCTTTCATTAGTTTAATTGGTGAAAGAAGGTTATAGTCAAGAGTTGGGACATATAACACATATCTAAGTGTTATATTATTTGACAAAACCACAATACCAATACCAGCTACATGAGCATCGTTGCCTGTTGCAACTCTAATTGTTCTCCCATTTTGTACCGGTTGGAGATTTGAGAACAAACGTTTGTCCCCGGTCATGTGATCCGTGGCACCACAGTCAACCACCCATGGTTTACCTCCTGATGAGCTTATGAAGGCTGATGAATCTCCACATTGCTGAGCAACCGTGGCAGTCCCGTTGTTTTCACTCGGGATAGCTTGAAGTGCTCTTCGGATTGCTTCCACTTGTTCTTTTGTGAAGGGTTCTTGTTGTTCAGCCACGTTACCCCGGGGGCTAGGCTTCCAATCAGTGGGTTTTCCATGAATCTTCCAACAAGTATCTTTTGTGTGTCCGGGTTTTTTGCAGTGGTCACACCAAGGTCTCCCGTTTTTCTTCTGATTATTCCCGAAATTGTTGCCCCCAGTAGTTTTCTGATTCGATGGGGTACGGGTCACAAACGCCGACCCTTCAGTAGAGCCATTAGAATTTGACCCGAGCATGACACGTCTTCGGCTCTCTTCCCTTCGAACTTCCGAGAAGACTTCTCTAAGAGACGGCATTGGTTTAGTACCCAAAATTCTGCCCCGTACTTCGTCTAATTCTTGATTTAGTCCCAAAAGAAACTTATAAATTCTGTCCGTCTCTTGTATCTTCTTATATTGCTTTCCATCAGCGGGACAAGACCAAGACAAGGTATCAAGGACATCCAGTTGCTGCCAAAAACGATTGAGGGTAGTGAAATAAGTGGTGACTGACAAATCACCTTGTCTAAGGTCATTAAGGATTCCCTTGATTTCGAAAAGGGCAGATGTGTTGTCTTGGTTGGAAAAAGTGTCCCGGGCAGCCTCCCATATTTCTTGTGCAGTTTTATAGAACATAAATTGCTCACCTATGTCGGGAATCATAGTATTCAGTAGCCAAGACATAACCATGTTATTCTCGGTCTTCCACTTCTTGTACGCAGGTGTCTTGCTATCGGGTTGAACAAGAGAGTTTGAGAGGTAGTCTTCTTTCCCTTTTCCACCAATGAAAATAGAAATCGAGTGAGCCCAGAGATTGTAGTTCTCGCCATTTAATTTATACCCGGTGGGAAGGACATTGTAGTCGGAATTGGAGAGAACTTGACCTTGACTGTCGGCTGTTGATTCAGAAGCTCCTTCGCCAACCATAGCTGCTGAGAACGTGCCAAATTTCATTCCACTCATTCTCGATTTGAGTGGGAAGAGGTGATCGACCAGAAGAACTCAGTCGATTAGAAGGAGAGAAGAAGAATTAGCAAGCAGAATCGCATGCTCTGATACCATGTGGAATAAATAATCGAGAACAGAAGAAAAGAAATACGGCTCTTATTTTTCCAGATACGTAAAAGTACATATGCGTAAACTATTTATATGACCTAAACAGATAAAAGATAAATACTAAAAACTAGGAACTATTAAATAATACTAGATAATTGCTATCTTATTCAAATTGAAAAGCTATCGCCACTTATTCCTCCTGGTATAAACCGACTACCCTTATCACTATCATTATCGGATTATACACCTATCATTATCGCATTCTTCAATATATATACCGACCTTCATATTCAATGCTGTCTTTGCAGGCAGCTGTTACTGATGGATGTGAACGGTCTACTGGCAATCTTCTTTATACGGTAAATTTCAACTTATATAAGCCTCTAGATTTATATTTTTCTGTTTAAAAATCGTTTGAAAATTTTACCCCATTTCAATAATTTCTTGTACATGACAGGTTGCTACAAAATTTCCTTCCAATGCCCTTGTCCATCGTCCCAAGTTACTATATCTTTAGGAGTTACAACTTATATTATTCCTGTTAGTTTGTTTTTTCACATTGGTGGCTATCTTATATACAGGCTTAAATCATATCAATCTTCTCTTGACCATGGGGGACAGTGAAACAGTTGTTTCTCAAACATCAGCTGTCAAGGAGCATCCACCTGTTCTTTATTTTACCTCTGATTTTGGTGATGTGAGTGGAAATGTTACAACAACAGTTAATGGAGATGTGCTGCTTATAAAGGTCATGGATTTCTTATGGTCTTAACTTGGCTTTGGCTAGAAAAGGTGTAATTGTGAATGGAAAAGTTTTTAAAATTTTGAAAACTTTTGAGCTGCAAGAAAGAGTTGCAACTATTGAAGGTAAATACAAGAAATAGTATCGTACTTCCATTCATTTGTATATTATGGCATCCTACTTTCATTTGTCTCTATTCTAGCATTCCACTTTCAAATTTTTTTTTCTTATAATCCTTCAAAAAGCTCGCTGTTTATAACATTGTTCTTTTCTTATTAGGACATTATAGTTTGAAAAAATGAAAGCATGATGCTTTAATAAGTAAATCCATGAAAGTACCTTGCTATTTCTCTTACATATATCCCATCGTCTAATTATTTGTAAATTGCATATATGTTTATTTGTAAACTGCTCTTATTTCTTAATTTTATTTATGAATTCCTTAGATATTTTATCTGGAATTCCTGTGTATATCAGGGGGAATCAACTTGTACCAAACTCGCAAATCACCAAGGGTCAATTCGGTAAATTGCTAAAACAGGCATGTCTTGACTTGCATCTCGAATCCTTTCATTTATTTGATTATTATAATTTCCCATTTTCAAATATTTCTATTACAACATTCTACTTTAAAAAATCTACCCAATTACAACATGAAAATTGCTTTCTATTATGCTTTTCGCATAAATTTTCATACATTTTTTTTTCAGGTGACAACACACATATCATCTGTCTCAGATGGTTTTATTTATGATGGTGCTATTGGTTCATGTCCACTAATTAATTCCTGAAATTATTATTTATGCATACAGGCAATATCAATGTTTCTTGTGGTCTATGCTATCAGCTTTCCTTTAGATGAAGAGCTTCGTAACAACTTATCAATTTTTGGGACCATCTTGTAAGCTTAGTATCTTTAACATTAAATTATCGTATAGTTTTAGAGTTTATACAAGAATAATGTTATATCATAATTAATATTAAACCTAATGTTAAGGTACATGTGTTATGCAATTGGAGCCGGTCCGTGTGGCAAGATCCTCCCTAACCCGTGCATAGCACGGAGCGCACACTATTAGAGAACAAAGAGCGAAACAATCGGTTTAGAAAAAAATAGTTCCTTCTCCCCTCGCCCCGTGCAAAATGCGTAATCGGATTGATAAAGCAGTTCGATGCATCCAAGTTAAAGAGAGCAAAAGGCCTTAGAGGGGAGAAGACAAAGGCGAAAAAAATTCCAAAAGTATTGTCTTATCCTTTCCCTTTTGTGGGTCTGAATTGAAGGGGAAATTTTTTTGTCTGAATGAATTGTTGATGAGGAAGAATATAATCTCCTTCATCACACATCTTTATCTCCAGTCTTTTTCTCTTCATTCAACCCCACAAAAGAGTTAAAAAAATTGTTCTTTTCATGGGAGCAAACCTGTGGCAGTTTGTATAATTAGGATCAAATGAAAGAAATGGTCACATACTTTCATTTATTGTTTTAATATCAGATTTTACTGTTGAACCTTTTTTTTCCTTTAGCCGGTCTCTTGCTGCTTTACATGAGTGAAAAAGATGCTTTTTGGCTGCTGGTGGCATCACTGAAAGGAGTTGTTCATGCTCCAATGCATTTATTGAATTGATAGGTGAAAATTTTATCATCTCTATGGGGCACGAGTGGAATATTACTTAGTCAAGTAGAAAGGAACAAGGTCTTACGGCACGGTCACTATATCTTTTCTTTATCTCTCCTCTATGGAAAGAAAGAGGGGATGATATAGACTAGGGGAAAGACGGGTCCCCAAAACAGAGCGATGGAAAATGAAATATGAAATAGGGTATGTTTACGATATTAAAACTCATGTCAGTGCACAAGACACAGGGGCAAAAGCAGCAGAATTTGGTGATGGTGACAAACCCATAATTGTATTTTTTTCAATTTATTTTTTACAAAATCGTGCTGTTAATTCATTCTCTGTTTTTTAACAGGAACTAAATGCTCAATCAATGGATGCTTATGGCAAAGCTTAATCGCAGTGATATTACCTCAGGGTATGTTTACGATATTCAAACTCAGGACATGGGTATTTTTGTCTTTTGAAATTTCTGAACGGTTCTTTCATGATATTACTATACCGATCTTTGCAGTTTTCCCAGGGCTCTTGGAACACCTTTACTTAATGGAACCGGTCCAACACAAGCAGGCGGTTGAGACATGGATGTGGCAATTACATTTCCCATTTTAAATGCCTAAATTGCCCCTCCCGTTGTTTCAGAGCCAATTGGAAATCCTAGCAAGTGTTTGCTTCTTAAAAGCATGTTTTACCCCACTACGAAGGTTTGTTCCTTTTATTATTAGTTTTGATACACTGTATACATAACGAGGGATATTTTGGTCATTTTAAAAAAAGTACGGAATTCAATTCAACTATATTTTGCAGACTGTCCCGGAATTTGATTTGGACATAAAAGATACCGGATCTTACAGCAGGTGTTGCGGCTTACCCACTCGAAGTTAGGGTTATAAGAAAATGGACTCAATATGCACGGAAAAATGATTTGTGCTACCTTTTCGTTGTTAAGCAGGTATAAAACAATTCCACCCAATAAACAACTTTCTTACTTTCCTGTGGTTATATATGCAAATTAAACTAATTACACAGGGAGAAAGACCGACTTACTTACATTTATGTGCTTTTAATAGTAATGTCCTTTCAAATATTTCTTTTACAACATTGTACGTCCAATATTTTTCCTATTAAAGGCATCGCACATGAAAAATCTACCGAATTATAGCATGGTAGTTTCTATTTTGTCTTATTAGGACAACCCATTTTGAAAAATCTACTGAATGATATCAATAAAACTTGCTATATATTTGGATAGACTTGCTATAATTGTAGATTTTTCAAAGTACAATGTCTTAATGTTTTAATGATAAGAAATGAAAGTAGACTACTATTATGAACATATTTACAGAAGTACATTGCTATTTAGTGCATGTAACCCATGTCATCCAAATACAAAGTAATTTTCATTGATATAATTGGGTAAACTTATCAAAGTTTATTATCCTAATGAGAAAAGAAAGTTGAAAGTTTCATGCTTTAATTGGGTAGACTTTTCAAAGTACAATGTCTTAAACTCTTAGACTAAACTACATTGCTATTTGTTGCATTTACCCTACTAATCAATCGGGAATTAGTATCAATACCTTTGCAGCGCTTCTAAAGCAAAACGTGGAAGAAAAAAAAAACCCAACAACGAAAACCCCAGAAGAAGACGATCGAGAGGAAAACGACAACCCAAGTATTCAAAACGATCGGTCCCAAATATTTTCTCCTTAAAGAGTCGCTTACATTTATACGAGAAACAAACGGACCCGTGCGGAGCACGGGGTCCCACTCGTTAACTATTAAGTAGTGCAATTTTCCCATACATCATCGAGACAATATGTACACTATGGATCTCTTATTTTATGCAACGCAGAATTCCCCAATAATAAAAGCGAAAGGGATGGAATGAAATATAAAACTAATTTGTTTGACTCTGTTTCTGTAGATGTCGTCTCAGATCTCATATGCATAGGCATAGTAAGGCATCCCATAGCTGCTGTAATAGTATTGGTAAGGATTAACATATACCGGCACCACCGTGGGTTTTGTGTCCTTTGCGGCGTCGGGTTTCTTCTCCTCCACCGGACCAACACTCAGTAGCTCTGTGTATCCTACACCTTTTCTTAGCAACGTCGTCAATTCAACGGAGTCGATTCCGTCTCCGGTCACCGCTATTTGGTCTTTATCTGACCCAGCCAAAGATACAGATTCCACCCCTGTTTATCAAATTTCAGATCATCATTTAGTCAAGTAATTCAGTCAATCAAAGTAGAGTTGTCCGGATTCATTACAAAAAATTCATCCAGCGAAAAGGAAAAAATTTCAATAATCAGGTTCTAGAAAGTTAAATTCAACAACTCTCTGGAACATTAGAATCGTTTGATAATTTAGAGAGGTATCGGATAAAATTGAGATTGTGAATAAGTAGTAAAAGCAACTCAAAAAGAGGAAAATCACGAAATACGGTCTTTACCGGAGATACTAACGGCGATCCTCAGAGCTTTACGACTTTTCTTTTCGCTGGTCATTGTCACCTTCACGACAACCTTTTGCTGCAAAAACAATCATTTACACAAATTGAGATCAACTGATTCGAACAAATGCGAAACAGAATCAAATTGAATGGGTAAAGTAAACAGGTCTGTACCTTCGCCATTTTTGTGAACTAGATGATGATTTAACTGTAGCGAGTGTATCTGTTTTCGATCTACTAACTGAAAGAATAAGAATTCTGAGAAAACGTGTGAAGAGTGAAAGTGCTGAGAGGGTATTTATAAGGCGTCCATGCAGTTCGCGGAGGAGGAAGGGTGGAAGATGACGACGTCAACCTCAACGCGTGGGGAGGAAGTGTCCCAACATCTTACATGACATGTTTTTGGATCTTGTCACCAACTTCTGCGGCTGTAAAAGCCAAAACGACGTCAGGTTCTAGATCACATGAATGACGTTACATTTATGTACGTGTATGTAATATAGTTACTGATCAGTTATAATTTTTGATTAGCTAATGAATGGTGAGTAAATATAATAAAGATCATAGTAACTGGTATTTCAATATCCTTCGGTATTATATATTCCAGGTCTTGGTATTTTAACGTTCTCTAGTATTATATATATTCAGGATAATATTATTGGCATGGATTTTGGGTCAAAATATCTAGAATAAAATAGCAATCAATCATAGTCACACCACCACCAAGAGTGAGTCTTAAACATATCCGGACTTAAAAGTTAACAAAATAGCAATCAATCTTGGTCACACCACCACCAAGAATGAGTCTTCAACATACCAAGACTGAATCATACCATTCAAATATTCATCCCTTTTATTATATATTGTTTTATAATACCGTACTTTAATTTAGATAATTATATCAACATTTCTCATTTTAACGTAGTAGCATAAAGAACATGTTCGAAAAATCTGATTTCAAATGATACAGAAAAATAAGTTTCCAACCCAAAATTAGATCATGTATAATACATCTAACATTACTAAAAAACTTATACAAAATGATAGATAAGATAAATTAGTCACAAAAATCTATTAGCATACGAAATATATTAGATTAAACAATTATATGAAAATAAATAATATAGCGATAATATTGATGTAAATTCGAAATGCCATGCAATGAAAGTGAGTCCATTGTTATTTAATAAAAACAATATAGTTCTTAATAAAAATAACATCATTTACATAAATGATCTAAATGATATATTGAAATTCACAAGTTAGGTTCAAGTTTCGAAAATTCGTTATGTGTAATCATCAGGTTTCATTTTATGTATGTTGTGGTCCTTACAACTAATAACGTTAAATATGTATAAAATAACTAATTTACCCTATTTTTCTAATATCCATGGTATCCTTTTGATTCTTTTTAATATTTCGTTAGCTATGTAGTTATCGCGGTCAAAAACAAAATAGCGGTCATTGGCCGCTATTTGATTTAATGGTTTTCGAGATGGTATAGTAGTTTTTTATAATATGTAGACTTTATATATTAGACTATTAATAATAGACTTAATATCTTAAACGTTATATAAAAACGTCACGTAAGGCTTAAGACATAATCGTCATCATCTCTATAACGTTCCTTTTTTCATCAAGAAGATTGTACATCTTCTCGTGGATAGTAGTGACTGAATCGTACACATTCTTCAACTCAAGTTCCATCATCTCTTAGTAACAAACATCATTTCTTCTAAAAAAAATTGTAAACAGCTAGCAAGGGGTAGTCCACAGTCGACGCCGAGTGAAGCGTTAAGGGTGTTGGCCAAATTTGCGATAAATAACAGTATATATCGGTCAAAATAGCTGTAAATAGCAGTTTTTAGTGTCGTAATTTGCGGAACCTCAATAATGTACCACAAAAACAAACCACTATTAATTTCCCGGTTCGTTAGTTACAAAAGTACAAGGCAATCCTACTATCACCACCACCTCCACAACCATTAATCACCGTGCACCACCCTACCAGCCCCCAACAAGTACCATCATGAAATGTAATTTCTAAACCTGAATTCTTTTAATCCGAATTCAAAAATATGTTTATATCCATCTTCTTATCACAAATCATGAAAATTAAGATGAAAAATTAATGGTTCCTGTAATTGTAACTTTAGATTAATGACTCTAAACTAAAGCATAGTGCGACCATAGGGGACTCTCTGGTCTTGAACGATGCACAGCCTGATGGCAGCGGTCAAGAGGAGACTTCGGTTAAATCAGAAGAATCGCTTTATGGTCGTAGTTGTAACTCCGATCGATCCAATGTATTGCCCAAATATTTGGATTGAGGAGGTGGCAGAGTGTAGGTTGTCATGAAGTGTTTGTATTGAATCTAGTAATAGTATGATAAAAGGAAAACGTTGATGAAAGATATACCATTTGAAGGTTCAGGAGTTGGTGCGCTCTGGCGAGTGGATTGAACCGATGTGGTCCAAGAGCCAGAAGGTTCAAGACCGAAGCGATTCACAACTGAAGAAGTCCCTTCTGTCTGAAGAAGAGATGATTTGAGGTGGAACGCAATCGAGGCGGTCCTTATCCGAAGTTGATGTATGACCAAAGAAGTCTTGGGTTGGTCTTTGGTCATGTTGTCAACTTTTGATGTAAGAAAAATAGTTGACTTTGGATGGTGCAGTCTTCAAGGAGCATAATACAATATATTGTCAGTGGATTATCTAGGACCTGGTTAATAGGCTTGTACATCTAGGGTGGTTTTAAGGTTAAGGATCTGTCCTTTAAAGACAGGGTTAATGATGTCAACTAAAACTAAAGGTTGTTTAATCGGGTTTCGTATTAATCAGGCCGGTTTGTCGGGTTTATTTTTGAAAAAAATTCACTCGAAACCCGCTTGTATTAAGCAACGGTTACTCGGGTTCAGGTCAATCGGGTTAGTCGGGTTAATCATAAAACAGTCATATTCTAATCATATAGTCTTCAAAATCATATGTAATACATCAATTATTCCTGTAAGACGAATTAGCCAATGAAAGCAAACAACGAGAACAAGTGTATGAATATTCAACTAGTCGAATGATTTTATTCAAAGTAAAAATATAGTGCTCCAAATCTTTATGACGAGCAACTATTAAGAACGTTCCAATGAATAAGTGATTGTGTAAAAAGTACGTACTAGATATCTAGGGTTGATGGTGTTTATATACTAAGATCTAATTGGATAAACACTAAACCCAATCAGTTACAGATAAGTACTAAAACCCTAGACATTGTTTTTAACAAAAGATAAGTACTAAACATATATGTCTTCTGATAAGCATGTAAACTTCGTATCATTAACCGCTTCGCATACACCAAAACTTCGGACAGGAACATAGGTACTTTGGATATCAAATATCATCACAATCAAAATCCTAACAATTCCTAATATGAAAAACAAAAAATGCAAACTAGTATTAAAAAAACTCCAAGTTATACAATTATACTTTGTTTAACACTATTGTACTTTGTTCTTGCATGTGTGTGTATGTGTGATGCTGCTGGAAGGAAGTGCATTTGATTCTTACACCGTACATGGAGTTCAATTCTACATTAACCGAGTGCACCCCAATGTACAATATGTATAAAACCCCCCATTAGCTGTGATTGTAGCTTTTATTGTCTCATGTAAGGTTGTTAAAAATCGCGATCTTGATCGTAGGATCATACGATCCCACCTAAGTAAATCAATCTCGATCCTACTTGGATCGTTTTGGGGTGAGATCGGAGTAGGATCGTATGATCCGATCGTAAGATCGTAGGATCGTTACAATTTTTTTAGAAACTTTTTCAAATTTTTTTCTTGTACCAACTAAATGAATAGAATATGAACGGTAGAAAATCCCTTTTAAATTGTTTTATTGATAAATGATGTATTAGAGATGTATTTTTCATGTTTTTAACTATTTATTATTAACGGAATGGTTAAATGATTTATAAAAATGCTTTTTTTTAATGGTATAAAATGTTTTTAGTAGGATCTTATGGCCCGATTCGATCTTACGATCATGATTTTGCTAAGCGAAAAACGATCCTATATAAAATCTCGATCTTGACGATATTGGTCTCATGAATGATCGAGTTGGATCGGATTCCGGCTTGGTTCGTGTTCTACTTCTAGTGCTTATTCTTATTGTTTATAAGGATTCACATCCAAAAAATAGAACCCATAACCCATAATCATACAATGAAACACTCTCATTTAGCCATGGATTATCTAAATATGTAATTAATACGATTGAAAAAGACATAACTAGTAATCAAATAAATCCATCCATGTGATCCACAATAAAGAAAATGACTAGTTGTACGAAAGTGTATCCTTTGTCATATTAAATAAGTGTTCAATAACGATATATATTAAACAAAATCTAAAAACTCGTTTAAGAGATAGATGCTTATCATCAACAAACTAATAAATATCAAGTAGTGCAATTTTTCCCATACATCATCCATGACAATATGTACATGATGGATCTATTATTTTATGCAACGCATAATTTCCCAATAAAAAAAATATGAAATGATGCTAATAAAAGTGAAATATAAAACTAATTTCATTGACACTGTTTCGGTTGATGACGTCTCACATCTGATATGCATAGTAAGGCATCTCATAGCTGCTGTAATAGTATTGGTACGGATTAACATATACCGGCGCCACCGTTGGCTTTGTATCCTTTGCGGCGTCGGCTTTCTTCTCCTCCACCGGACCAACACTGAGTAGCTCTGTGTATCCTACACGTTTTCTTAGCAACGTCGTCAGTTCAACTGAGTCAATTCCTTCTCCGGTCACCGCTATTTGGTCTTTATCTGAACCGGCGAGAGAAGCAGATTCCACCCCTGTTTATAAAATTCAGATCATGATTTAGTCGAGAAATTCAATCAATCAAAGTAGAGTTGTCCGGATTCATCAAAAAAATATAAAAAAAATCATCTTGACAGCAGTTCTAGATGAAATTAACATGTAGGTTATGAAAGTGAAATTCAGAAAATTCTCTGGAACATGAGAATCGTTTGATAATTTGAATATGTATCGAATAAACTTGAGAGAGTGGAATAAGTAGTAAAGGAAATTCTGAAAACGAAATCACGAAATATGGTCTTACCAGAAATACTAACGGCGATCATCATAGCTTTACGACTTTTCTTTTCGCTGGTCATTGTCACCTTCACGACAATCTTTTGCTGCAAAAACAATCAATTACACAAATTGAGATCAACTGATTCGAACAAATGCGAAACAGAATCGAATTGAATGGGTAAACTAAACAGGTCTATACCTTGGCCATTTTTGTGAATTAGATGATGATTTGACTGGAACGAGTGTATCTGTTATCGATCTACTAACTCAGAGAGTAAGAGAATTTAGAGAAGATGTGTGAAGAGGGAATGTTCTGAGCTAATATTTATAAGTCGCCCATGGAGTTCAGGAGGAAGACGACGACGTCAACCGTCAACCGTTAACGCGTGGGAAGGAAGCTTCTGGTTTCACCTTTGCAAATAATTTGACAAGTTTTGGATCACGTCTGGTTTCACCTTTTCAAACTTTTGTTTACATGCCTTTCATTTACACAAAAGTCCCAAATCGCCCCTTTTCTTTTTTGAGACCTTTATTATTTAATTAAATTACTTTTTTTTTTTTTTGTTTTTTGAATCACATAAAATTACGTTTTGTAGCCGTATTTTAGAATTGTACTTCACTATTTGTCTTAGAGATTCGAATTCATGTGTAAAGTTTTATATTACATATCTAGGGAATCATATCATCCTTAATACGAATTGATATATTGTTAATTATGTTTCTTACAAGATTAAAATTTTATATCATATATCATTTAATGTTAAATACTGGATTTTAAAATAAATATTCTAAAATAAGAATTGACCATGTATATAATCTATCTATTGATCGGTTATAAGTTTTGATGAGTTGATAAATGGTGAGCAAATATGAGAAAGATTGTGGTAATTGGTATTTCAACATCCCTCTGTATTATATATTCAAGATAATATTATTGCCATAGAATTTGGATGAAAATATCTGGAATAAAAAAGCAATCAATCATAGTCACACCACAAATAAGAGCAACTCTTAAACATACCAGGACTGAATCACATCATTCCAATATTTACTAACAAAATAGGAAAAAAAAGATTATAAATAGCCTAAGCATCCATTCAAATCGTAAATGGGGAGGGCTTGATTGCAATTTGTGAGCATTGACTGCAAATGTACAAGTCAGTAATGTGTGTAGGTTATGCATTAGTTACTTGTATATCTACGATTTGTCTCATGGGCTTAGCCCTTGTGCCCAACTTATCTAATCACGAATTTCTCAAGTTTACTTTAATTTTTACATTTTCAAGTTACAGAAATTTTGTCCTTTCTCTAATGGCTGAAAAATACCCCGATCATTATGTAAGTTTTTGCTTGTGTATAATGTTATTATTATATTGTTTTCATTAAAAAGTTGTATACCATGCTTTGGAAAAAATCAGATGATCGTAGAATAGACAATAGGATGTTTTACACCCTTAAGTATATGTACGTTATGCGTTAAAGTTTGGACTATTAGAGCAAATCTCAGATGGGTATATCCATCTATGATTGTACAAGTTGGCAATGCACAAGTAATGCATTAATGGCTTGTATAATTATAGATAGGTAGATCCATCTACCATTGTATAAATAGTTAATGTGAAATAACCGCAACAAGTGTGTTCACGGATTGATTTTCGTGTTCCTTTCATTAATCCCGTCAAAGGGTATAAATACATAAGAAAGAGTCTTATCTGTTGCTAACCGATCAACAAGATAAGCACAAGTTTAAATACAATCAATTACATTTAAAATACCCGATAACTATGGCTAAAGATAAAGAAGCAATTATCTAAATAATTATCCGTATCCAACATCCCCCCTCAAGTTGGAGCATGGGGATCAAAAATGCCCAACTTGCCAAGTAATCGTTCAAAATGAGCTTTTCCCAATGCCTTAGTCAGAATGTCAGCCAGTTGCTCTGAGGTGTGCACATAGGAAGGGGATATAAGTCCGTCAGTGATAGCATCCCGCACAAAGTGGCAGTCAACTTCTATGTGCTTAGTGCGCTCATGGAAAACAGGGTTATCAGCCAAATGAAGAGCAGCTTGGTTGTCACAGTGTAGTTTAACAGGTTGGGGATGTCGTATGCCTAAGCTCAAAAGAAGATTCTTCAACCATTTGATTTCACAAGTTATTGCTGCCATAGAACGATATTCTGCCACCGCAGACGATCGGGACACGGTATGCTGCTTTTTGGTTTTCCAGGCGATAGGAGAATGTCCAATATAAACAATCCAACCGGAAAGGGAATGCCTTGTGATAGGGCATGCGGCCCAGTCTGAGTCACACCAACCTTCCAAACATAATTTGCTGTCGGAACTTAGGAGAACCCCTCTTCCCGGCGTACCCTTGAGGTATTTGACCACCCGGAGAGCTGCCTCTCAATGCTCACGCCGAGGAGCCTGCATAAACTGAGACAAAATGTGTACCGAATAACCCAAATCAGGTCTCGTGACAACGAGATAAATCAGACGTCCCACAAGACGGCGATATGACTCAGGATCCTGTAGGACGGTCCCAGTAGCCAAGCCAAGTTTATGATTTTGTTCAATTGGGACACCCGAGGGTTTAGCTCCCAGTAAGCCGGCTTCATTGATAATATCCATAGTATATTTACGTTGACACAAAAACAGCCCTTTAGGACTTCTCGCCACCTCAATGCCCAAGAAATATTTCAAAGATCCAAGATCCTTCATTTTGAAACACGTATGTAGATAATGCTTGAACGCCTTGATGGCAGCAGAGTTGTTACCAGAGATGATCAAGTCGTCCACATACACGAGAACATTTGTTTGAATAGTGCCACGTGTATAAGTGAACAATGAGTAATCCGAATATGATTGACGAAAGCCATAGCTCTTGAGGGTTTTTACCAATTTGGCAAACCAACATCGTGGAGCCTGTTTTAACCCATAGAGAGATTTGCGTAAACGACAAACAATATTTGGATTAGAACTTTGGAAACCAGGTGGCATGCGCATGTAAACTTCCTCTGTGAGATCACCGTGTAGGAACGCATTATGAACGTCCATTTGATGAAGCTCCCAATTTTTAGACGCTGCAACAGCAAGAAAGACCCGGATTGTGGTCATCTTGGCAACCGGAGCAAAAGTTTCGGTGTAATCAATGCCGGCCTGTTGGTGATTGCCAAAAACAACTAAACAAGATTTATATCTCTCAATCTCGCCAGTGGAGAGATATTTGATTTTATAAACCCATTGACTGCCAAGGGCCTTTTTACCTGGTGGAAGGATGGTCAGAGTCCATGTGCCATTGTCTTCGAGAGCACGAATCTCATCTTGCATTGATAACTTCCAAACATCATGCTTTAAAGCTTCTTTAAAAGACCGAGGTTCTTTATTTGCCACAACCGAGGCAATAAACTATTGATATTTAGGAGAAAACTTATCACAAGTTATATAATGTGCTATGGGATAAGGCGTACCTGAGGATGCTGACGGAAGCGGGTTAGACACACGAGGGACTGTACGCGTATGTGTGATAAAATCTTTGAGGAGAACCGACGGAAATTTTTGTCGATGACCGCGACCCGTATCCGTATCTGTGGCATGCGGTGTGTCGGGAGAAGAAGGCATATCAAAATTGGAGGTAGTGGACCCGGGCTGTACACTCGGTGGACTACCGGATGCGGAGGAGGCAATAGGTGGATCCGGAGTCGGACTAGGGGATATGGGCTGTTCGCTAGATGGGCTATCAGAAGAGACAGGCCCAACAGGCCCATCCTCGGCAAAGTAGTCAGGTAAATCGTGGAAAGTTGGAGTGGATGGTTTGGGGTACCCAGCGAGATCACTATACGGAAATATATCTTCAAAAAATTTCACATCCCGAGAGACGAAAAACGTCTTGGTATCTAAATCATACAATTTCCATCATTTCTTTCCGAAGGGGTAGCCAACAAACACACACTTTCGACTTCGACTAGCAAATTTATCCCCTTTAGCTTTTTGATTATGGGCAAAACATAAACACCCAAATATTTTAATTGGAGAATAGGAAGGCACCGTTCCAAACAAAATTTCAAAAGGTGTTTTATTTTGTAGCAAAAGGGATGGTGTTCGATTAATCAAATGAGTAGCCGTGAGAACGCACTCTCCCCAAAAATCAATAGGTAAGTGAGCTTGAAACATGAGTGCCCGAGCAACATTCAAAATATGCTTGTGTTTTCGTTCAACCCTCCCATTTTGTTGGGGGGTGCCCACACAAGATGTTTGAAATAAAATTCCTTTGGTTGAGAAATAATCCAGTAAACAATTAAATTTAGTGCCATTATCACTTTGTACAATATTAATCTTTTGAGAAAATTGTCTATCAATCATGGCAACAAAAGACATGAACATCTGAAAAACTTCAGTTTTATCAACCAAAAGATATATCCAAACAGCACGAGAAAAGTCATCAACAATTGTCAAAAAATACCATGCCCCACAACTAGCAGAATATTTATATGGTCCGCAAAGATCACAATGTACTTTCTCAAAAATTCTAGTGGTTTTATTGCTACTTAAAGGAAATTTTTCTCTAGATTGTTTAGCCCGAAAACAAACGTCACAGGCTTTATTCATACTACCCTTTATATCGCTAATAGGAAAGAGAGACTTCACCACTTTTTCAGAAGGATGACCCATTCTTTTGTGCCAGAGATCCAGAGTAGACATTGCTCCGTTAACCGATACATGAAGAATTGAAGCTCCTTTGCCAAAGTAGTACAGTCCGTCCCGTCTAACACCCGTTCCAATCAGCTTCCTCGACTGGTCCTGTATAGCACATATATGAGAATTAAATTGTGTAATACATTGCAAGTCATCGTTTAACTGTGAGACAGAAATCAAATTGCAATTCAATCTAGGAACCAAAAGAACACTTTTAAGTGTAATTTTGTCCGACAATTTTACGCTTCCCTCGTGGGTAGCGATCACCTTTTTGCCATTTGGTAATCCAACTAAAACATATGGTACTTTACGGGTATTATGTAGCCAAGACACGTCTCCTGTCACATGATGAGTTGCACTGGAATCAATAATCCAAAGGCGTTTTTGAAAATTACCGTTTAGACGTTCTTCAGGAATTTTCGAGGTACTCATCAAACCTGTCAATGCCTTCCATTGCTCAGCCGTAAATAAAAGAGGAGACGACATACCGTTAGAAGAGCCAGGTCCATGGGCCACGCCTTGCCCAGAACCGCTAAAACCCGGCCCAAAAGACTGACCCACTGCCTGATTATACCCGGATCCATGACTAAGAGCATTAACACGCGACCCGGTTCCTTTTCCTCGTCCTCCAGTTCTTCCGCCCTTTTCACTATTCTTGTTTCGTTCTTCCCACCACTCGGGGTAGCCAACCAGCTCGAAACAAGAGCTTGCTTCATGCCCTGATTTTTTGCAGTGAGTACATACCAGATGCGATTTGTCGATTCGTTCTCCTCTTCCCTTTCCTTTGCTCGTGTTTGCCCTAATTGTGAATCCGACGACTTCAGTGGGTTTTTCTTCGGTACTTGTGTTGGCGAGTCGCACTCGTTCATCTTGTACAACCATATGAAAAGCTTTATCGAGAGATGGCAAAGGATCTTGCGACAAGATACTAGTCCGCAAGGTGGAAAACAAATCGGAATTTAGCCCCATTAGGAATTTATGAAGCATATCTGTGTTTCTTCGTTCTTCATGTTGTGTTCCAGCAGTACAAGCTCTACAACAATTGCAAGTGATTAAGGGCTCGTGCTTATGAAGTTCTTCCCACAAAGAAGTTAGTTTTCCAAAATATTCGGATACCGCCATGTTCTTGGCTTGTTCACAATTGGCTATTTGTGACTTCAATTGCTATATTCTTGGTCCATTCACTACTGCATATCGTGATTTCAGCGTATCCCACAACTTCTTTGCATCTCGGTGTTTTGCCAAATAATATTTAACCTCTGGATCAATAGTATTCATTATCCAGGAGACTAACATAGCATTAATAGTGTTCCAATCTGATTCTGCGCAAGGTGGAATTCTCTCAGGGATCGATCCATCCAGAAAACCAAACTTGCGACGAGCAACGAGGGCCATCTGCATATCATCCGCCCAATCATCATAATTGTCACCACGAAGTCTGGTTGGTGTGATGAAATCAC
The DNA here is from genome assembly GCA_023525715.1 of Cichorium intybus. NCBI lineage: Eukaryota > Viridiplantae > Streptophyta > Magnoliopsida > Asterales > Asteraceae > Cichorium > Cichorium intybus. The sequence continues at coordinate 128,979,304 of CM042012.1, read as the reverse complement.
CGGGGCGATCTTGCGGTCCCAGGTAAAACGGAGAATTCGACTCTATTCTTGGAGTCGATGATTCCCCTGAGGCGTCTTTTCCCGTCATATTGCAGGTTTGTTTACAACCTGCTCTGATACCATGAAATAACCGGAACAAGTGTGTTCATGGATTGATTTTTGTGTTCCTTTCATTAATCCCGTCAAAGGGTATAAATACATAAGAAAGAGTCTTATCTGTTGCTAACCGATCAACAAGATAAGCACAAGTTTAAATACAATCAATTACATTTAAAATACCCGATAACTATGGCTAAAGATAAAGAAGCAATTATCTAAATAATTATCCGTATCCAACATAATGCATGACATGTGTATTATCGAGTTGCATATTCACAAATGGATAGACCCATAAAATGTTTTTGGCCTAAGCATTTGGGAGTTGGCTGGATTTACCCGTAATCAAAGGAGATATGTTATTATGTCATGAGATGCTACTCCATCAATTCTATCCCGTTGATGAAATAGAAGACCAACGGCTATATTTTCAGCTTTCTGGATACAATATTTTTTTAGGCCAAAGGATTTTTGTTTGATTACTGGATTTCGTTTGTGAAGATATCCTAAAAGTAAAAAAAATATGAAGATAAGAAGATAAGAAGGTCAGCGATCTAGGAATAATTGTCGGATAGAGCGGATAATTCTTCATGCGTTATAGATTTGAAAAATCTGATTTTAAATAACAGTTTTTACGAAATTTCCGATGAAAATGCTATAAAGGCTGGTTTACTTTACTGCACTTGTTTAATCAACAAACTATTGTTTGGTATGCTGGAATGGAAAGACATAGGAATGTAATGAAAGAGGTAACTGAATGGAGTAAGTAATGGTATGGATCATTACTTTACAATTCCATTTCACGTTTGGTTGGTCTATTAGAATGAAATGAATCATTTATCTACACAGTTTGGTAGGTAGGAATAAACGAAGGAATGGAATCAAATCCATGCATAATGACAAAAATACCCTGCCACAAAATACATCCATTTTACAAAAGTTTCACAATCTTATCTAATTAAAAGTTATAACTAATATAAATTATGAAAAACAAAACTATATTTAACGAAAATGAAATAGAAGATCAATTATTTTTATCGCTAAAAATATGAATAAACTGGGAATAACTTTATAGAAATATGTCAATGTCATCTCAAGTTAAACAAAAGTAAACAACGGGTTTTTTTTATTGTTACCAACAAAAAAAATGAAAAGGCATCAACACTTCATCATATTAAACCTCAAGCACCATCGTCAAGAACATTCTTAATTCATCCAAGTTTGCACTCTTCATCAACCTCAAAGGATACGACCAACAACTCCTCTTTCTGTGCAAGCTTACGTACGACCATGTCACACTCACGAATAGTCAAACCATCAACTTTATTCATATCCATAACAATATTGTCACGAAGTTCCTCTCTATTGCTCTCCGTTCCAAAAACTCTATTGAATGTATTTGTAGCCCCCTAATCTCTGCACCAATTATTTCTACCGACACTTTCAAGTTGTTCATTAAAGGATCCAAACTGTTATGCTTTTTCTCTTTCGTTGCATACTTGATTCTTCTCCAGAAGGAGCATATAAAGGGTTGTTTAGTTACTGCTCAACATATATATCATCTAATCCATCTCCAGTTGCTTGTGTTTGATCTACATGCTCTTGTTCTTCTTTATTTATCTTAAATATAATATCAGTAGTTGTTTGAGCATTTCTTTCATTTGCATGATCCTTGTCAAATATAAGACACAAGTCCTAATAATGAGGAAATTTCTTTCCTCTCCATCTTGCTACATTTTTGTGCACCTAACAAAAAAGACAATTAAATACTAACTAAAGGAAAAAAGAAAAAATCATTATATAAAACTTAAGAAAACTGAAAACCAGAGTACAAGCTTGCCAAATAGGCTGAGGAGCTTCGAGCATGTGATTCTCAAAATCTCATCCAAAACCACTTGTATTATTCCATGCTAACATATCATGCGCAGCTGACCAATTACTCTTCAAGGTCTTTATGTGTGACTCTATATGTGGCTTTGCTTTTATGCCAGAGTTGAGAAAAGATATAACTAGTTGTTGTTCCACCACATTGAGGAACCTGGTTTAAAACCATTTTTAAATTTATAATGAGTACCCGAGTTGAGCACATCAATCATGGCTACAACTAGGCATTAGCTTCTCATCTTTCTTTTTATTCCAGTTTTTATTATTATTTCCTTGAACCTTTCAAGCTGTGAATCCATATCTTCACACATAACACCAATGTTATATAAAAAATATAGAACATAATTTGAATATAACAAGGAAATAACAAACACAATATAAGTAAAAACATAATAACACTCAAATTTTTTATAAAACGGTCCAGTCATTAAACATTGCAAACATTGTAATGTAAGTAAAAACAAAGTAACGTGACCTAAAACAAAATATTGCTATTAAATCAACTATGTCTAAATCTCCATGCATTAAACATTTTCGTTGCCAAATTTTCTGTAAACATTGTCCATTCATTTGATGTATCAATGGTTGTTATATGTTCTACATGTGATCTAAGATCTTCATCATTATTTGTATCAGTAAATTCATCAGCATCACGAGGATCATACATTTCCCTTCATCTAAAGTTATGCATAAGACAACATGCTAGAATAACTTTATTTTGTGTTCTAATCGGTTCAAAAGATGGGCTTCTAAGTATTACCCATCTTTTTTCAAAACCCCAAAACATCATTCGATGACGTTCCTTGCCGATGAGTGCTTCATATTGAAGTATTCTTTTTGCCTTTTCTGGTCTTTGTCCATTTAACCAAGTATTAGGATGATATATTTGACTTCTAAATTGTGCAAAGGATCCCTCTCAATTGGTGTACCTAGCATCAACAAGATAATTGTTTCCTTTAGGCAGTTGTGATCTATTTTCTTAGATCATAGTACTACGAAGTATTCTACCGTCAGTAGCAGATCCTTCCCAACCCGATAATACATAAATAAACAACATGTCAGGTGTGCAAGCAGCGAGTACGTTGCTTGTTATTTCTCTTTTTCAATTACGGTGTATCGACTTGTTTTCTTATGGTACTTGTACACTTATATGTGTCTCATCTATTGTCACACCCCGCTAAAACGGAAACACGGAATATAACAGTACAAAAGTGTCTCATAGCAAAAGTTAAAGCCAACACCAACCATAGTATTAAAAAGCGTTACAATTTACTATAAGTTTTGAACAATTGCTAATGAAATTACAATATATTTGAAAAACAACACATGCGTAATGCTTCTACAAGTGATGTGTCTCTAGGTGCCACTTACTAGAGGATTCCTGAAAAACATGAAAAATAAGGGTGAATTATGGAAATAGTTGGTGAGTTCATAGTTTTAAATTTTCAAGATATGTTTAAAACTATGCATTGCCAATAGTAACATGGTTCATACGCAATTCTGATCATACGAGTGATCAATTGTATATAAAGCTTGAGTCCACAACCAATCCTATCGACTAGTTCACCCCTAAGAGTCATGTTCTATCGTCAACATGCTAGTGTGTTGGTAATATGCACCCACATTGCCATGCGAGTGGGGGTGGTCAATCCCAAATAACACTATCCATATTAACCATCGGCTCAATAAGAGTTAATATGTTGTGTTAGAGAACGACAGGGGACTTTGCATACGATAGAAGTCTCAAGCATACAATAATTGCATGAAATTTAAGAGCATGCATTCAAGATAAACCATTTTGGAAAGTAAAAGTCATGATTTCCACGCCAAAACCTAAAACAGTAAAAAGGGGCTGTGAATACTCACAAGTGAGTTGAGCGTCCAAAAGTTCGGTTACACGAGGTAAACGAGAGTAACTCCTACTCGAGTCCTACGAAGCACGAAGGTTCTAATAAGATTCCAAACTAACTTAAATTTCTAAACAACATAACATCATCTACTTAAATAACAAAGTGTCTTAGAAATAAATTGAACTTTCTTGTACTTCAAACGGTATTTTTATAACGATTTATTGTAATCATATTTATTTAAAACACGTTAAGATCATCTCCGAAAATCATAAAATTTTATGCTCATCACCCAACAAGGGATATGAGGCTTCTGTGAAATTTTGAGGATTTTTAGATTTCTATTACATCTATTTCACATTTTAAGCTTATTATATTAGAAATTTTTTGAATAATTAGTAAATAGACGAGATAAATTCTATATTAATTTCTGGAGTTACTCTTAGTATGTGTGAGGTCAGGGAAAAATTATTTTCGGTTAAAAGAACCCGATCTTGGTTTTCTAAATTGCTCATCAATAGTGGCACATAAATCATAATAATTATTAACCTGTGCCAAAAGGAGCTGAAACTTTATGGGGAACCTAAACGCGTGATAAAAACAGTTCCCACAAGTTTTTAGAATTTATTAAGTCTTGTAAGTATGTCTTTATGAATTAAGTCATCATTTGGCACCATATTTTTATAAAATCGGAATTTTAGTATTTTTTTATTGACACTTTCTGGTTAACTTCTTAATAATACCTAGTTTATGGGAAAAATAATTCCCTATTTTATTTGTTTAGACATCCAAGCATTACAAACCCAAACATTTTGAAAATACAATTTATTTCTTTTGTGATCCAGATTTTGGAGTTTCTAGTTCACCAATTTTTGAACATAGTTCCTTAATATTACAGAACACAAATTTCAGACACCATAAGATTTAGACCCTGTTTGTTTACCTCTTAATTGAGTTATTAAGAGGTAAGCTCTGAATCAGACATATTCAGAGCGCTTGTTTAGCTCTTAATTTCTATCACATAATTTTAAAAAACCCTATTACTCACTCGGACTTTAGTGCACATTTGTTCCAAAAAGAAACACGCATCTTCCCAAAATACCCTACCTCTCTTCCACTTCCAACATATGAATCGGGAAAAAGAAATACACTTTTTTCCTACGCTTCTTCTCCTCTCCACCTCTTCTCACATGCTTATTCTCCTCTCCACTGTTGCTGTTCGGGGCGTCAGCTTACTCTCTTGCTGGTTCTCTTCTAGCCGACGACGCCATTGATCTCCAACGCCCCTGCCGCCGCCGCTGCTCTCCAACGCCCCCTGCTGCTGCTCTCTAACACCGCTGCTTGACAACACCTAGTAATATCAAGTATTACATTCGTTGTTTAGCCATGTTTTAGTTAATTTATCCTTCTAAATTGGCTAATATCACTTACTTTTGTGCCAAATTGCTTGGAAATGTTTTTAGTGTAAATGCAAGGGTTTTAGTGCAAATTTGGTGAAGTTATGGAACAAAAAGGGCAAGAAGACGAATCTGGCAGAGATAGAGGCTCTATTTCTCTTAGATAGCGCCGCTATCTCGCGATAAAGATAAAATAGTCGTTTTTGAATTTCAAACTCCAAGATTACGAGATCAGGATGAGGCACGCGTAGCGAAAAGAGCTATGCCGCGGCACGGGAATCCTGTTTTCGCACCCCTATAAATACCGGAGTTCCGTCCGACTTTTAGAGCATCCTGGGACACCACGATGGGATCTGAAGTAATAATTTCGTCAATTTTTTCAGTGGCAATCAGTAGGTTTGGTTTATATTTAGTTTTCTATTGTTTTATCAACTCGGTATCGAGGTATTCCGCAATCGGGATTTTCGTCGATTATGCGATGTTCTAGTTTAGTTTCTTTAGTAGATCTGGATAGTTTGGATGTTCTGATTTGATTATTTGTTTGGTTTGAGTTTGAACGATTGTTGGTTTGATTTGGTTTTATAAAAGTAAGCATTCAGTTTATTATTTGTTTTCTCGATTTGCAATTAGATCTGAGTTTGTTTTGGTTTTTGTTTGAGTTTTTGTGTGTTTCCCACGTGTTATTGATATGTCGTATATAGAGTGACATTATAGATCGGTTTATCGACACAGAGCGCCAACCATTGACTCCACGGTTCGACCCTTACTTCCACTAACTAGTGAGCCGTAAGGTTAAATCTAGTATTTTTGACCGCATCAACGACTGCGATAGTGTCACTGCTCGCCGTCAGCTTCCTTTCTGGTATGATTTTTTCCTAAAAACTCGTTTTTTTAATCAGCACCTACGAAATTTGATGTTTCTGTGATGTTAACATGAAATCTGATGCCCTAAAAACTCGTTTTCTGGTATGATTTCTGCTGCTTTACTATTTCCCTGAAATCTCATGCTTCTATGATTTGCTAATATGTGATTAGGTTGTATGTAATGAATTAGGCTGTATGTGATTGGCATCCTAATAGACGATGACATTGATTAGGCTGTATGTAATGAATTTTTAGAATTTTTGGATGTATGTAATGAATTGTGGTTTAGAAATTATTTAACTTTTCTTAATTTTGGCTATATGTAATGAATTTTTTAAATTTTTGGATGTTTTATTGTATTTATTATGAATTTTAAAGAGAATGGTAAAATGGTCATTTTTTTCATTCAGCACGATAATTAAGAGGTTCCAACCAAATAACAAGTTAACATTTCAGCTCTTAACAATACAGACCCTCTTAAATGTCAGACCTTTTAAAATTTAAGAGGCTGCCAAACAGGGCCTTAGTATGTCAGGGGACTTTACAATTTTTCTCATGATTTTTAGAAGTATTATAGATCCATTTTAATGCACAACAAAATGACCCTTCACAGAAGATGAGCTATAAGAGCAACAACTTTGTAAAAATTGTTTGGGGGTCGAAATATTAATCTGTTGAGTGAAACCAATTCGGTTCAAACCTTAACTCATAGAAGTCCATTTTAGAAGAAAACTGGAGGTTTTTGGACCTATAAAATTTGAGATATGGTCCTTTGAAGTAGAGCAAAGAAAGCTGGCAGATATGCATTCTTGGTTAAGGGTTGCTAACTTGATGTTTTGATCATCATCAAGCCAAATGCATCTCCATTGAGGTTAACCACGATTTTGCATGCTTCATACCATCATATTTCAAGAACCAAAAGATCTAATATTTTTCATGGTTCTAAACTAGTGTTTTTGGTTTATAAATGCTCTATATGGAAGAACATACAAACCATCAACATGCATGAGGTTTCAACACATGCATCCTGATTTTCCTTCACATGCATGGTGTTGAAATACATCCATGATGTTCAAAGAAGGGTTTTAACAAAATAATCACAAGTTTAAAAGAAAGTAGAAAAAGAATGCACTTTTGAACATTTGAAAGCATATGATGCATTTTTCTTGAGCTTTTGATGGATTTGATCATGGATTTCACTCTTTTAGACACATGCACACATGTGTGAGTGAAATCTATAAATATAAGCTAAAAGAAAGGTTTCTAGTCATGGAAGTGACATAGAACCCGAAAATGAAAAGAAAAGTGCATAAGATGAAGAGATATGAAGCTTAAATGATGTTTTCTTACCTACAACAACTAGAGAATCTTCGAGATCTCTAAACTCACGAAATTTGTGAGTTCTTTGGGCTAAAATGGCAGAATTTTGAGAGGAAATGGAGGGTTTTCGTGGGAGAGAGAATGAGAGAGGAATAGAGTGTTGGGGAAAAGAGAAATGGTGAGATTTGTCAAATAAATAGCATGAGAGAGAGTGACCTTCCATGGGAGGGTAAGGGCCGAATTGTGGGAGAGGAAAAGAAGATTTTTATTGTTTTTAAAATTTGGTATAATTTATAAAAAGAAAGGAATTTATTTTATAAAAATTTTCCAATGATTTTATTATTTATAAGGGTGAATTTGGGTTTTTTTTGAAATATTCTCTTGATGTCTTTTAATTTATGTAAAATACTTTTATTTATAATTATTTAGGCAATAATTTAAATAATTATAATTTAATTTAAGCATTTATCACTTTAGTACATAATTTGTTAACTTAAAAACCAAAGTACATTGTTATTCTTGATTTTTGTATCTTGTTCAATTACACTTTGAATCAGGTCATGTGATTAGTCCTTTGGCACTTTATATTATAAAAGAATGACCTACTAGAAATCAAGAGAATTGTCAAATCATTCTAAGGTTTCTAAGGAGTTAAGACTCAGCTCCTAGTTTTGTGTCTAAAAGAATTGCATTCACCTAAGGACTCTTAGGATTTCAAGTTGGGCAATCACATGAAATTTGAGGATTGTCACATCTATTGCCCCTAAACATCCATTGAATCATTTCCATCTTTCATCTGTTGTAGTCTCGGATATTGGCTCAGGTTTCTTAAACAATTCATTTTGCAAGCGTATAACAGCATTAACCACATTGTTGAAATGTTTATGGATTGTCTCTCCGGATCGACAAAACTGAAACTTCGCCACTCGATTCTTCACATGGTATCCCAAAACATATAGGAATTTGGAACTTGTTCATCTACTTGTAAATACTTCGATGCCATCAACTTTCCACCCACCTCCAACATATTATAAAGCTTCACGAATTTTGACCTATTCATTCTTAGTTGGTGAAGACATGACACATCACTTTCATATACTAATCTATGCATATATTCTTTTCTCTTGGGGTAAATTATCCTTAATGAGTTTTAGGTCGAAACATATCTAAACTTATATCAATAACTATTTGCACTGCTCAAATATACCAAATAACCTAGTTAAGTATATGAATCCACAACGTACAAAATGCAGAAAATTTCTTTTGTTTTTTTATGTCTATTCACTTTAAGACGAGCCATAACTGCAATATAAGTTAATAACTTTCACTAAAGATAATAATAAACGTAGTTTAAAAGTTAAAGTTCATATATTATAAATACTTAACTACAGTGAATAGTACTATTATTTACTATGGTTGTCACACACAAAACAAGATTACAAAAAATACACACAATGTGCAGAGAACGATGTCTGTTGTTTAGAATAATATATATAATTTACTGTATCCATATTACACAAAGGAAGGATTACTAAAAAAACATACATGTATACAATGTGTTTTATGGTTCATTAGGTCAAGGCATCCAATGCAATTGTTTTTACAATCATCAATAAATACATGAAAAGTCAAAAGTATGGTTGTGGTGGAATTCATATAAAGGAAAAGAATGATGTGTATGGCCTTAACAATTTTGATTGTGACAATTCTTCAAAATAGTACCTATGATTCAATCTAAATATAAAATTAGAGGCCATGTGGGTGCGTAAAAAATTCGTGTATGATTGTTAAACTTCTTTTTAAGTAAAAAACAAAGGGCTAAATACAGAAAAGCCCATGCTTTTTATAGGTTATATTCAAATAAACCCTTCAGTTTTATTTGAGTCTGAAAAACCCGTTCAATTTTTTTACCTATCACATTAACCCAAAACACAAATTTTTAGTCCTACTAACTGGTTGATTGCAATAGGCGTAATTTTCTTTTTTTTCAAACATGGAAATAAAAGGCATACGTGGACTTGTAATTACGATTGAATATCTTAGTTACGCCTTCTTGTTAAATCACGTTTTGTTTGAGCAAACATTGGAGGAGAAAGATCAAAGCTGCCATTCCCCGCTACAGAAAGCTAGCAACTGTCGATCAGAGGTTTATGAATTATGAGTTGGAATCTGAACGTGTGAAGGTGGTATTTTTTAACATTTGTTTCATGCTTTTTCAAAAACAGGAAGATGAATCTGATTTCCGATCTGAAAGCGATTTGGTTTATACGATTTCTGAGTTCCAATATGAAAGTGATTTTGTCACAGGTATACGATTTATGGGTTCTATCGGAAATCGACAAAGATGAACCTAATACAATGATATGCTATTTGCACTTCCGGTCGACAACGAGTCAACGATGGCACAGAAAACATTATCTCAGTGGCATGAATGATTTATGCTAGATGTATAACTCTGTAATTTTTCAATTTGCTTCGTTTCTGAATCAAGCTTTGTGAAGAGGTTCTTTAAGATTTTTCCAGTAATCACAGAAACTATAGCAACGAACATTCTCCAGTGGACATCGAACTCCACACCATTGTGACTTAGATCCACCGGAGCACAAGTTCTCTTCCTAAACCCTCTTGACCACAACATAATGAGTAATGAACTTAGGTTCTCTAAAGGTAATGTACACCGGCCACATTGAATTGAGCAACCTGTGTCTAACTTATTTTTTGAAGTAGATTAATTCACAAATTACTTCTTTTGCAGCCTTATCGAGTGCACCAATACCAGAAAATGTTCTTCAGAAGCATCACCGCTTTCTTGGGTAAATTTAGAAAAAATATGATTAAATGGCTTTATTCCCTTGTTTCCATCCAAAATAGATGATAAACTATCATCTCCTTGATATCTCCGTCCTAAGGGCTGCACCGGAGACAGCTCTGACGATTATGATGTCAGCATCGGTAGATCATATCGAGTATGTAACTCTTCAAAGGACGGATCGCCCTGATGCCTAAAAGCGTTGTTATTACCAGAAGCATTCTTCTTAGAGTGAGGAATCGAGTAGTTGGTGGAAACAATGTAGCTATTATCAATCATATTCTGATATTCAATGAGTTTTTCTACGTATTTAAAACTTTGTTTATTTTTGTCCAGGTCATTAAATTATCCGGAAAATAAGTGGTAAAACCTGCAAATTGAGTTATTTTAAAAGGTAAAAATCAATAATATGTGCTTTTTTAAACATAAACATAATAGAAGGGCGTTTTTGAATATACCCTAATAATATGTTGGAGTTTTCTGTATTTAGCCCAAAAACAAAATAATAATATGGAAATCTCCTTCACATGATTATTATTTTAATCAAAGAAAAGAGACAATGTGTCCATTGCTCTACTAATGACTCTACTGATCAAGTAAATAACTAAAAGGAAGGACAAGGAGTATATTTTTTAGGGTGATTCTATACATAACCTTACTGTCTAATTATACCATTCTAATTTGACTTTTTTGTTTTTTGTTGATTTCTTTTGTCTTTTGCCTATTTTGTTTGTTAGTTGTCTTTTATTTTTGTTTTTTATTTTTCTTTTATTAATAGTATTTGATTTGTATTATTATTATTATTATTATTATTATTATTATTATTATTATTATTATTAGAGTAAATTACACAAATTATCACAGTGGTTTGGGATAATTTACGTGTTTGATCCCTAACTCTTTTTTAACTCGGAAAGTCCTTATCTTTTGGTTTTATTGTACATTTGATCCCTAGCATATGTAAAAATACTATGTTGCCCTTAGAAAGTTTTTTTTATATTTATTTATTGTTTATTTATTATCTTTTAATTAAAATAAAAAGAAAAAAAATAATAACCTCAATACCTCATCCCTCTCTTATCATTTCCCCTGTTTATTTCTGTCCTGTCAAACGTCTTTATCTTTTCCCCTATTTCTTTCTCTCCTGTCAAACCTCTTCATCCTTTCAGTTGCTTAATCTCAAATATCCCCCCAAACCATACGACCATTCGTGTAATTTACTATTATTATTATTATTATTATTATTAGAATGAATGTATAAAAAATACAATATAATTAATAACAATATAAATAATAACAATAAGCCTAGAAAAACAAAGATGGTGTACGACTAGGTTGACAGATCGAGAATGACTGTTTTCGACTAAAAATGACGTGAATTTTGATTTCTACAAACAGTATAAACCCGAAGGATTTTACAAATAATAAAGTTTACATACAACACTTGATTTATAAACGGTTGTATAAATTCGAATGAAAAAAAGGAGGCATTCGATTATCATAAACACAAACGGCTATATTTTTTTAATAATAATAATAATAATAATAAATGAAAAGAACGCAAAAGAAAAAAATAAGATAAAACTATTCAACTAGTCAAATCAAGGGAGTTTATAGATTAAAAAAGTATTTTAATTAAACTCATTTTGATTTGATGGATGACAATGGGGTACAAAATGTAGGGTGCTATTATATACACGAAAGTATCATCATATTATCATTATCATTTTTGACTTTTTGAAACATGTTATATCAATATTTATTACGAATCAGTTTACATGACTTAAATTTTTTTTTTTTTTACTTTTTTATAGAAAAAATTGGAAAATACATTTTAAACCTTTTTTTCTATTAAACTTATTATATATATATATATATATATATATATATATATATATATATATATATATATATATATATATATATATATATATATATATATATATATATGTTCCGTTGAAAATGAAAAAAAAAAATAAGATCGCGAGATTAAATTTGGAGCACAAATTTATTCTTGTCGTTATAGTGCTTCGGCGCCGTCGGAGCGTTGACGCTCTAACGACGAAATACATATATTATTATTCATATATGATTTTCACCTCCACTACCACCTGCACCACATTCGTTACCACCACCACCGTTGGCGCCGCCACCACCTGCTGTCGGAGGTAGTGTTGTCGGAGGCGGTGGCGATGGCGAGGTAGAGGTGGAGGTGGAGGTGGATGTGGTGGTGGTGGCGGTGTCGGTGTAGTTAAACAAAAAAAAGTGAGTTGACCCCTAAACACGCTTCATAGATGAGGTAGCGGAAGTAGCGACGACGGCGACAGTGGTGGTAGAGATGGCAGTGGAGGCGGCAGTGGTGATGGCGGCGGCGGTGGTATTGGTGATTAAAACACCAACGCGCCGGCAACGCTGGAGCGACAAGAAAAAATATGTAACCGTATGAAACTATGCTTTCAATGTTTTGTATATAAAGAACTTTAATCTCTCCTTTCTATTTTGACGTGACGACTACTTTGTTGTACACTAGATTTGTCATTGCTAACATGTATAGTGTCGTTCATCATCTAAGTTAACACGGTTAAATGTTGCACTTTTCGAACAGACATGGTACACAAGGTGTCAAAAATCATGCAATTATTGTTATCGTGTATGTTTATAGTTGTCTTTATGTGAATGTCAATTTACAATGCCTATTATTTTTTATTTTTACGTAGTTACAAATCACAACTGTCTGATAATTAAAAAACTACCTATATAACGTTGACTAAATTGTTATATTTCACCAAATGAAACATGTTATAATTGTATTATGTCAAAATTTGATTTACCTATTACTTAATAAAGACAAATTATATTTTACTTTTTTATCAATAGTCCAATAATCAAATAATTAAAAAATAAACAAAATACATATAAAGACTTATCTATAATAGAATTAAAATAAAAACAAAACACAACTCCATTTACAAAAAGTAATAAAAAAAAGGTATATAGACAGTACATAGCATCCAAAAACTGATATGCATTAATAAATAAATTAAATCATCAAATCACAAAATCACATCAAACCTATTATTATCTAATCATTATTCGTGTATATAAAATTTTTTTAGTGCGGATAAAATTTCCCCAAAATGTAATGAGAGGTATTTATAGCACAACCATATTTTTTATTCTTTAATCAAGAAACGTAAGAAGAAAATGATAGTACGTATTCTAAATTTAAAGTTGCAAGGTAGAAGACGCGCAATGATATATGTTTTCAGAATTTGATATCTTTTTTTAAGAAAAAAAAAATCCGAAATATGTAGAAACATGCATATACTTATAAACTTGTATTTGCATCGATTTTAATATAACTACAAAAATAGCAAACAAATTCAAGATAACAATATTGTGTCCCACAACAGAATATTGGAAGCGCAGTTCACATATGAGGCGCCACAACATAACACATTTATAACTTCATAAATAATATTACACATGATACGAGATGTTAACCATCAAATTATTTCTTAATAGGTATACTTCATGAAGCCCTATCTTTATATAAGACGATATGTAATATGGATGATATGGTGCCGAATTTTTTTCCGAATTGGATGGAACAGGTTGCTGATTTTTATGATTGCTAGATTATGCTTCCGATTTTGATGGCTTAGAGGGAAAATTGGGAAGTTGCCATCCTTAGAGGGAATGGAATGAGGGGGGGGGGGGGGTTTATCCCTATAATAAAAATAGCGTCTTTTGGGTGAATGAGATTCCCTCATGAATGTCTGTATCCATTCCTTAAACCAAACGAACACTTTTTTAACAATTATGCCTCAATACTTCATTCTTTTTCGGCCATGATTACAACTTACCAAACGCGACCCAAGGGTTTTGGGGAAGCAAATGAATGATAAAATAACGTGTAAATGGCATAAGTTGACGAAAAACCTAGACGACCAGCGCATATATAATTATATTAAAATGCTCAATATTATTAAAAATAATAGTTAATAATTTATCTCTAATTATAATTTCATGTTTTCCTGGGTAGTTATTTGTGATATCATAGTTATAATAAACTTAATAAGTGTTTTATTAAAATAAAAAAAAATACGTTGTTGAAAATGCTGAAAATTAATTGAATTTAGGAAGGATTGTGTTGTGTTGGATCAAATTACAGTTTCGCTGGCGCTTAACTTTTGCCGGTTATTGTTAATAGTTAACAAGGATTCAAAACCCAACAATACACCCCATAGTCATAAAATGAACATACTTATTTAACCATAAATGATCCAAAACTATAATGAATACGAATGAAGTTACCATATGTGGTAATCACATAAATCCATTTAGATGGTACATAATAAAGTATATGACTTGTTTTATGGAAGTGTATCATTTATGATATCGAATTATTGTTCAATGACAACATAAGAAAAAGAATGTACAAGAGTTTTTGTTTTTGTTTTTTTTTTTTTTTGTTTTTTTTTTTTTGAAATAAGAGGCTTAATAAAATAATATGAAAGTAGCGAAAATTTTCCCATATTTCAAGAAGACAATATTTACATGATTGAAGGGTCTCTTATTCTTTGCAACACAAAATTCCCCTATAAAAAAAAAAAAAAAAAAAGATGAAATGAAGCTAATAAAGGTTCAATATAAAACAATTTTCTTTGACTTCCGTTTCTGTTTTTGTTGATGACCTCTCACATCTCAAATGCATAGTAAGGCAACCCATAGCTGCTGTAATAGTATTGGTACGGATTAACATATACCGGCGCCACCGTGGGTTTTGTATCCTTTGCGGCGTCGGCTTTCTTCTCCTCCACCGGACCAACACTGAGTAGCTCTGTGTATCCTACACCTTTTCTTAGCAACGTCGTCAGTTCAACGGAGTCAATTCCTTCTCCGGTCACCGCTATTTGGTCTTTATCTGATCCAGCGAAAGAAGCTGATTCCACGCCTGTTTATCAAATTTCAGATCATGATTTAGTCAAGTAATTCAATCAATCAAAGAAGAGTTGTCCTGATTCATCAAAAAAAATAAAAATTATCCGGGCTAATAAGAAAAAAATTTGGATGATCAGGTTCAAAACCACAATTCTTGATGAGATCAACATGTAGGTTATGCCAGTGAAATTCAGCAATTTTTCTGGAACTTGAGAATCGTTTGATAATTTAGATTGGTATCGGATAAGCTGGAGAATGTGAAATAAGTAGCAAAAGCAAATCTAAGAGGAAAATCACGAAATATATCCTCACCGGAGATACTAACGGCGATCTTCAGAGCTTTACGACTTTTCTTTTCGCTGGTCATTGTCACTTTCACCACAATCTTTTGCTGCAAAACCATTCAATTATACAAATTGAGATCAACTGATTCGAACAAATGTGAAACAGAATCCAATTGAAGGAGTAAACAGGTCTGTACCTTGGCCATTTTTGTGAATTAGATGATGATTTGACTGTAACGAGTGTATCTGTTTTCGATCTACAAACTGAGAGAGTAAGAGAATTTAGAGAGAATGTGTGAAGAGTGAATGTTGTGAGTGAGTATTTATAAGTCGTCCATGGAGTTCACAGAGGAGGAGGACGACGACGTCAACCGTCAACGCCGTGGGAAGGAAGCTTCCCACCTTTGCAAATAATTTGACAAGTTTTGTTTTGGATCACGTCAGGTTCTACCTTTTCAAACTTTTGTTTACATTCCTTTTATTTACACAAAAGTTCCAAATCACCCCTTTTTCTTTTTTGAGACCTTTTATTATCAAAGGTATTTTCCCATTGATGATCATTTCAAAGAATTACAATCATTTAAATACAAATAAACAGAGGGATAAAAAAGGAAAATACAACAATACAATAATGAACAGAATCAATCTAAAAAATAAGGGGATATCATCCCTTCTCGTTGACACCCCCCTCAAGCGAACCGGTGGAGACGACACACGTAACTTGTCTCGGAAGTCCTGGAAGAGTGGTTTCGGTAAAGGTTTTGTGAAAATGTCTGACATGCCTAGGTCGTCGTGCGGTCAAAAATAAGAGAAAACCTAACACACACTAGTATAGCGGTAGTCAGGGTCGATCCACAGGAGCTTCGTGGTTAGACTAGATGAGAGATTACCAACTAATAGTGTCACAGCTATAGTCGGAGGATCTGGTTTCTATTTTCCTGATCACTAGCAATTGAAACAATAATCAAACACTCAAGCCAAGCCAAGCTATGTCCAAATGTCCTAGTCACTTTCTGAAATCAGAAGTACATCTCTGACTCAGAATCAATCAAAGGTATCTAAACTAGCAAACCGAGCAAAGCATAAACTAGCTACTAACTAAAGTCCTATTGAACAGTTATTAGCCAAGGTTTAATGCTTACCAAATAACCTAATTAGCTACTGAATTTCAACCAAGGAAAACAGTCCCAATAAGGTCTAAACACAATTCAACACAAACAATCAAACACAATCATCCAAAAACACCGAAATGTTAACAAAAAATGTAACCGAATGATTCCAATCACCAAATCCGAATTCCAAATACAGAATCAGTAACCAAATGTTTCTAAACAGAACCTAAGAGCTCCAAGTCAGTGGTTGTCACTCCCAAAGACTTTAGCTACAAAACTACTTGCTACTAAAAAGGAAATTAAATCAAAAATCATAAAATACCAATTGAGAGTCTTCTGAAATGGAATCCTGGAGTCAAAGAGCTTCTAGGTCGATCTTACACCCGGTTCTTTGCTAGGGTTTTCGGCTGGAAACGCATCTATTTATATTTGCAAATTTCCCGCAACCGCGCCGCGCAGATGTGAAATCCGCGGCGCGCGTACTTATCTTTCCCCGTTTCTTCGGAATTTAAATGTGTTCCACCGCCTTAAGCCCGCGTTGCGCAATTCTCAAAGGCGCGGCGCGCGTACGACTTCTCTTGATTTTCCATTCTTTCTATCCTTTTTCCTTTTGTACACCTTTAGTCCCTGTTTTTACTCTTTTTCTCCAGACAAGTCCTGGCACGAAAAGTGAGAATACCCAGACATATTTGATATAATTTAATCAAGAACAGGGCTCAACAACGCCTAAAATACTTGATATCACTAGGCGTTGTCAAACACCCCACACTTGTGCATTGCTTGTCCCCAAGCAAGAGAGTTTTTAACAAATTATAATAGAGAATCAAACAATTTTTGACTGTGTTTAGTTTCAAAGTTTATTGCTCTTTGAGTTAGAATGGAATAGTTCGTGAAAACATAATTGAGTTGTTCTTTGGAATTCATGGCTTTCTAGAGAACCCTTGATTACAAACTTTCTGTCCACAATGAAGTGTACTTACTCATTCAGATTCTAAAGGCCATTAAGGAATTGTCCATGACTTTCAATGTTGTCCATGTAGCGAGCTTTCAGAAATACCATCCCAGACCAGACGATCTTAGGTGGTAAGGTGCATAAGGCCCACCCATTTTAGACCTACCGGCTCAAACAACAAAGGCCACAGATTGACTTTTCCTTCCTAAATTCAAATCCTAAAACAGCTTAATCTTCTAAACTCGTAAAACTCAACTTATTTGACTAACTAATAGCATGATCACAACTAAACAGTATTTATTGAAAAATACTAATGCTATCACAATCACAAACCATTCATTTCAAAATTGCAATTTATTAAAAAAAATTTGAAAAAGTTTGGTAAAAATTTGAAAAATTGATCATTTCTGCAAAAATTTCAAAAATTCTCTTTCGACCGTCCACACCCCACACTTCAAACCGTACAACGTTCCCGTTGTACAAAATTATTTCGAAGCAAGGGAGAAAGAGTTACCCCTTTTTGGACGATGGACTGCTTGGTGCTCAATATCATAGGTATAATGCGTACAAATGGATCCTTGAGTTCGTATTCTGGAGTTGTAGCGCTACAGTGAACACGCCGGTGGTCGAGACAAGTGGAGGGGGCGCGGTGACCCCACACTTGTCTGAGACAACTCCCTCTCAGATTGATATATCATGTATCACTTAACAAATAAATTAAAAACATACATGACAGAAATAAAATATACAGATAGATGTGTCATAAGTTTATACATATATCCCAAAAGAATAAAAAGAAAGAAAGAAAAAGGTACATTAATCACTACCAGGCGGCCTGGAGGGTCCTGCCTCATGATCGTGGGACCTGGCTGGGAATGGTCAAGGGTGTCTGCCCTGGGCCGATGCGGTCTGAATAAGTACCTCCCCGATCCACTCGAGCTGGTCCAAGACTATCGTGAGCTGACCCTCAATCCGCGTGACTCTGGCATCCAATCGACGGAGGGCTGATGGGTCGACCTGCTCCGTCTGCGGCTGTGCCGGCTCTGGTGCTGTTGGCTCTGGTCTCCGGCGTCTCCTGCCGGGCTGGGCGTATACAGGCTGGGGTGCCTGAGGAGGCTCGATCGGGGCCCGGATGTACTGCCCTGGTCGCTGCTGCTCAATGAGCAACATCCTCTCCAAAGCGCGTGCTGCAGTGCGCGATGGAGGCAGAGCAGTCAAAGAAGCTGCCACGGGGGCAGTAAGGATGCCATAGGAACGGGCCAGGCGGGTGATAAAATACCCCCTGGCTAGTGGACTGCTGGTGGAGGCGTCGGTAGAGTGGGTGGAGAGAGCGGTCGCAAGGGCGAAAGGGAGGTGGAGGAACCGGGACGGGTCGAGGAGAACCCACAAAAATGTCACGTCGTCCCCTGACACCTTCTCGCCTCCCTCCCGCTGCATGATGGAGGTGGAGACGATCCGGTGCATGAGGCGATGGAGTGGATCGCGTAGGTGGCTCTCCCTCGAGGTCCCCGCCTCGTACCTGACATTGGACAGTGGTGCCCAAACCTCCATGTTGGGAGGGCGCTCCGGCTCCCCCTGAATGCACGACCCAAAGAACCGGGTGAAGAAACGGTGCTGGAGGTCCTCTGGAGTGTAGATGCCTGCGCGCCTCCCGAAGTCTCGGAGGTTGCACTCCCGGTGCACACCTCCCAAGCGAAAACGTACCAGCCTTGAGCGTGGGTCCCCCGGCCGAGGTGCGAACTGGACGGTGGATATGAACTCCAGTAGCAACTCCGTGTAGACCACGTCCTCGTCCGTGGCCATAATCCTATCCCACCCTCGGCAGGTGAACGACGCCTCCTCGTGGGTCCAGGTGCGATGCAAAAACGGCTCGATCGCACCCCAGAGCCCTGCATCCCTCAAGATGTCTCGGTCTATAACCGTCGCCTCGAGAACCCGGCAACTGCTCAATGCATCCCGTCGTGAAATGTACTCCACTGAACTGTCACGCTCTGCTGGGAACTAGAGGAAGGGGTTGTCCAATCTGAACATCATCTGCAAAAGAAAATATAGCAACAAAACAACAATTTTACAAAATCAGTCCTCGTGTTCCCAGCCGCACCGCGGCGCGGCCCAAGATCAAGGGCGCGGCACGGCGTACGGCTGTTTCCAAACCCCGATCCCATTTCTCAATTTAACCTGCTAACACTCAATATAATCACACCACAAGGTAGCCTAAGTGCCGAATAGCTCATCTAGGGTCTTCATTTGGCAAAACAAACACCCTATGAGCTAGCATTAGTGATTCTAAGTTTTTGAACTTTTTGAATAAAAACCCTAAAATTAACTACCCACTAACTAGTTTAAACAGCTAATAATTGTGACAACCGTGTCCCGGGAGGGACTGTAGATCAAAAGTAAGAACGTTCTGGCCTTTGGTGTGGGCAAATAACGATGTAAAGGTTATTATGAGATAAGAAAAATATAATGATCAAAGCCTAGAAGTCAAAACATAGCAAAAAGCAGAAAAAAATCGGATAATGTTTCAGATCAAAACATTAGTTACAATCTCATATAAAAGTCAGCATTGTATGTCGATCTTAGAAAAATCATAATTAATTCTATAAAAATCGGATTGACCTCAAACCAGTGCACAAATTTAGCAAATTGAGTCTAGTTTAAGTGATAAAAATTTTGTAGATCGCGACGCGATGGGCTATGGGATCGCAACGCGATCTCTGTCGGCAGTGTCGGTCGAGTGCGCGATGAAGTAAGCGCTTACGTCAAAGATCGGGTCGCGACCTAGGGCTAGATCGCGTCGCGACGGACGACCAGAGGCCTATAAATGCGAGGTTAGAGCCCTCATTTCAACCCAGAACACCCACAAAACAACTATATGTTATAGAAGAGAGTTCTAGTGAGAAAAATACGCTGAGAGATGATGGTGAGAAATAAGGAGCCAGCTGTAGCTAGCGTCGAGGTGTTCGGGAGCTGTCAGAAGTCTGAAACGAGAACCGTGCCAGGACTCCGGGAAAGCACCAAACTCAGGTGAGTAATCGCTACCGTATCTCCCTAGTAGTTTCTACGTGTTGAGCTATAGTAGAAAGAAATTATTGATGCAGAGTAGTATAATTATGATATATGTGTTAGTAGTTGTGTGGAAAGTAGTTATGCTACAGAACCGTTGACGAGTCTGACCCATGAGAAGTAGTGTATCACAAGATGATACTAAGTAGTGTAGATAAACAGTAGTGTAGCGCCCATACGAAAGAATGACATACGACATAAATAAAAAGATAATGTGTAGATACTGTGTGCCAGTTCCATATGTTGCACCAGTATTACTTTAATAAAATACAAGGGGATATGAATATCCCATAAAACAAGCATAAAAGATCGTATAGACAGTACCAAATAATAAATTTGGTTAAGAATAATAGTATCGACAGATAACCCGGTGCGGAACCGGTAAATATTTATAACATAATAGTAACGAGTGAGTAGCCGTATAATAAAAATAGGCAGCATAATAGTAAAATTCAGAACGGTATACGATACCGTAAGTAAGTAACGTTAGACAGTACGATAATACTATAAGTAGAAAGAAGTACAGAAAGACAGACAGTATGGTAACGATATAAATTACCAAGTAATAGAAGAAAGTGCAGACAGTACGGTAACGTCATAAGTTACCAGACAGTAAAAGAAAATAGTAAAAGAGTAACATTATATGTTACCAGATAATAGATGAAAGTGTAGTAAGAATGTACGAGAGAGGTGAGTTCCGTCGGGTAATACGGTAGTTTCACAGTATGATCGTAGGACGGTCAAGTGTAGTGAAATGAATCTGTAAAACGAGTGTGGCTACTTAGGCCATACTGTGATTCGATTACTCACTAAGCTTTATAGCTTACCCCTTTATTTTATGTGGTTTTGCAGGTATAGGTAACGCTCGGCTTGGATCATGGGACGATCCCTGGTGATATTATCTTGTAAAAGACAGGCTTTGGAGAGCCGGGTCGTTACAAATGGTATCAGAGCCGAGATTTGAGTGAACTAGGTGTCAGTAGAAAAGATTCTTAGACTCAAATCAGTAGGTTAATAGGTAAATATCACAAATATATTGTGATAAGGAGAGAGATGGGTAAACATCACAGAAATATTGTTATGCGAATATAGAAAAAGATAAAAGCAAAATATACATAGTAACTCAATATGAAAAAGATAGTAAAAACAGAGATAAGATAGCTTGTTAAAAATATAAACAAGAAAGTAAGTGAGAAATAAACATGAGAATGGTACATAAAAGTACCAAAGAAGATAAGAAGTAAAGTAATGTAAGGAAGCTGAGAAATAAAAACATGATTAAAAAGTAATGAGTAAATAAGAAAGCAAACAGTAGTTTGAGTCAGAAAACAGTTTTGAAAAAGTAAAAGTTTGGCCAGAAGGCCATAAAGAAAAGAGTCGATTTCTAGCCATAAGAAATTTTTGAAAGCATGATTTAAGAGTCGAAAAGGTAAGAAAGAATATAAAAGTAATAATAAAATTAGCTCTACGTAAGAGCTAAAGATTTGAAAGAAGTTTGTAAAAAGCTAAAATAATAGCTCAACATACGAGCTAAAAATGTTTTACGAGTCTGAACTATGTTTCAGAAAAGAGATATGAGATTTGAAAAGAGTTTTGAAAAGCTATGAGATTCGCTCTATATAAGCGAAAGATGTTTTAGTTTAGCTAAGACCAATTTGAAACAAATGATACTAGAGAAGAGGAGAGAAAGAGGTCCGGACAGGCTTTCGCCATTAAGGAAGCCAAGAAGACACTACTGGGATGGTACCTCCCTTCGCGAAGTAGTTGTCTAGCTTAGTATACCCTTGTGCTTGAATTTGTTCCAAGTCACAAAGGGGAGACAGAATGAGCATAACTTAGCGGACGGATCTGTTCTGTCCCGCGAGGGGAGCTAGTAAGATGAGTTTCATGAGTATCAGTTGGTCTTATGCTAAGAGAAAAGAAAGAGTTAAAGAAAGAATTATTTTTAAAATAAGGGTTATTTTATAACCAAAGAAGATTAAAAGGTCTTGTAATGACCAAAAGTTATAATAGAAATTTTTAACAAAAGAGTCGTTTTATGACCAAGAAGTGAAAAAGATTTTCCTAAAAGAGTCATTTTTCATGACTAGAGTATATAAAAATTTTAAAGTATAATAGAGTCACTTTATGACTAGAAAGAGTAAAAAGATAATTTTTAATAACGAAAGACCAACTGTAAAATAAACAAATCAGTTGGAAAGTATGAAAGTTGTAATATGATAGTAAAAGTCACAATAGTAAGTATATGAGGAAATGAATATGTCCGAGACTAGTGAGTTTTGATTTAAAAGAATACAAGTATGTTATACCATACAGTATATGAGTAAAGAGAACCATTGAGCCAGGAAACCTAGTGTAACATTAGAATCAGTGCATATAGTATTATCATAATCACATGATATGTATTGATGCTGATTGAATCACGAAGGAATCATGGTAATTTGGTAGAAAATATAACAAACATAAAATTATGTTGAAAAATGAGTAAGAGGCACGAAAACTTTTGTACCCGAAAGTATAAAGTCAAGCAAGTATGAGTAACGAAAGAGAAGACAAGTAATGATAAATGTAATATGGTAAAAATACCTAAGTATGTAGAAGAATGTGTACACAGGAACATAAAAGTTAGTTTGAGAGATTACTGAGATTTCGGGGACGAAATCCCGTAAGGGGGAAGGATTGTGACAACCGTGTCCCGGGAGGGACTGTAGATCAAAAGTAAGAACGTTCTGGCCTTTGGTGTGGCCAAATAACGATGTAAAGGTTATTATGAGATAAGAAAAATATAATGATCAAATCCTAGAAGTCAAAACGTAGCAAAAAGCAGAAAAAAATTGGATAATGTTTCAGATCAAAACATTAGTTACAATCTCATATAAAAATCAGCATTGTATGTCGATCTTAGAAAAATCATAATTAATTCTATAAAAATCGGATTGACCTCAAACCAGTGCACAAATTTAGCAAATTGAGTCTAGTTTAAGTGATAAAAATTTTGTACATCGCGACGCGACGGGCTATGGGATCGAGACGCGATCTCTGTCGGCAGTGTCGGTCGAGTGCGCGATGAAGTAAGCGCTTACGTCAAAGATCGGGTCGCGACCTATGGCTAGATCGCGTCACGACGGACGACCAGAGGCCTATAAATGCGAGGTTAGAGCCCTCATTTCGACCCAGAACACCCACAAAACAACTATATGTTATAGAAGAGAGTTCTAGTGAGAAAAATACGCTGAGAGATGATGGTGAGAAATAAGGAGCCAGCTGTAGCTAGCGTCGAGGTGCTCGGGAGCTGTCAGAAGTCTGAAACGAGAACCGTGCCAGGACTCCGGGAAAGCACCAAACTCAGGTGAGTAATCGCTACCGTATCTCCCTAGTAGTTTCTACGTGTTGAGCTATAGTAGAAAGAAATTATTGATGCAGAGTAGTATAATTATGATATATGTGTTAGTAGTTGTGTGGAAAGTAGTTATGCTACAGAACCGTTGACGAGTCTGACCCATGAGAAGTAGTGTATCACAAGATGATACTAAGTAGTGTAGATAAACAGTAGTGTAGCGCCCATACGAAAGAATGACATACGACATAAATAAAAAGATAATGTGTAGATACTGTGTGCCAGTTCCATATGTTGCACCAGTATTACTTTAATAAAATACAAGGGGATATGAATATCCCATAAAACAAGCATAAAAGATCGTATAGACAGTACCAAATAATAAATTTGGTTAAGAATAATAGTATCGACAGATAACCCGGTGCGGAACCGGTAAATATTTATAACATAATAGTAACGAGTGAGTAGCCGTATAATAAAAATAGGCAGCATAATAGTAAAATACAGAACGGTATACGATACCGTAAGTAAGTAACGTTAGACAGTACGATAATACTATAAGTAGAAAGAAGTACAGAAAGACAGACAATATGGTAACGATATAAATTACCAAGTAATAGAAGAAAGTGCAGACAGTACGGTAACGTCATAAGTTACCAGACAGTAAAAGAAAATAGTAAAAGAGTAACATTATATGTTACCAGATAATAGATGAAAGTTTAGTAAGAATGTACGAGAGAGGTGAGTTCCGTCGGGTAATACGGTAGTTTCACAGTATGAGCGTAGGACGGTCAAGTGTAGTGAAATGAATCTGTGAAACGAGTGTGGCTACTTAGGCCATACTGTGATTCGATTACTCACTAAGCTTTATAGCTTACCCCTTTATTTTATGTGGTTTTGCAGGTATAGGTAACGCTCGGCTTGGATCATGGGACGATCCCTGGTGATATTATCTTGTAAAAGACAGGCTTTGGAGAGCCGGGTCGTTACAAATAAGTAGTTAAAATGGCATACCTTGGCAGTAGAAACACAATAAACAAGAAAAATTGCAAGAAATTTTTGATCACCAGAGCTCCGAGTCGTGTGATTTGAGTTGTGAGCCGCGGCTCACCGTGTAAAGGGAAAACCGTCTGATCGTTTCCCGCGGCGCGCATTTCCCTGTTCCGCGGCGCGCGTGTCGCCAACTCAACCCCTGCGCATCGGGTTGAGTTACGACCCCACGTCGCGCAATACAAAAATCCGTGGCGCGGTCTTCAAAAAATTTTCAAAACTTCTCAGTTGACCCCACACTTATTTCAAACCACAAGTACCTGCAAAAGATTGATGTATATTTTTGTATTTTATTTTAAGAAATATATCCTAACTTATGACACGATGGGTTGCCTCCCAACAAGCGCTAAGTTTAACGTCTTCAGCCAGACGTGGTGCTCCTTCTACATCTACGGTGGATCATATGCCTTCTTCCTTCGTTGCTTTTCTGCTTCCACCATCCTTTCGCTGATCCACCACCCTCCAAACTTTCCTGGGTCGAATGGCTTGCAAGATCCCCTGCTGCTGCCCAGTTGCCTTCTTTTGATAATTTCCCGCGAGTGCTTGGAAGTAGCTTTGAACCTCCAAGCTCGATCCTTCCTTCTATACCTCTTCAAAATCACTGGCTTGACGTGAAACGCGCCCAGGGCTGCTCCCAGTAGTTGTTTTGCAGATCTTATTTTGCCAGTGTCCCGCATGCTATCTTCAGGTTGCAATTTTGGTTTGCAGTATCAATAAAAATTTTCCAATCGAATGGGATCGGAAGGCAACATATCGGGATGATTCCATATCTCCTCATCGATGGTATTGATCACATCTAATTTTCCATTCATGAATGGATCATGAGTGGTGATAAAATCGTTTTTATTATTTTCAAATATCAATTTGTCAGCATCAACTTCTTGGTCATCGTCCAACAGGTGGATCGGAACCAAAAGTGAGTGACTGGTTTGATCTGATGGTGGCACAAAGTCACCCATCACCAGATCCTTGCTTTCAATAGACTCAAAATTTTCAAAAATTCTAGGTTCGGGGGTAGTATTGTCATCTACACCCCCTTCCCTAAAAACATTGGCACTTTCAACAATTTCAGGAATTATTGGGCTGGGATCTGTACTGTCACTTACAGCCCCCTCCACAACATCCTCATCAACTAAATTGTCTGGTGATAGTATGGATTCACTCATCACCAGCTCGACATTATCAACATTTTCAAAAATATCAAAAACATCAAAAGCTGTTGAGTCAGAGGTAGCATTGTCACCTACAACCTCTTCCTCAACAACATTTTCGACCATCTCAGTGGTCTCTTGACATTCCCACGGTGTATGCCCTTCCATCACATCTTCAGGTGATGCAAGTTCACACACATTATTATTGGTATAAAAATCACTCGCCTCTGGTTCTGGCGAAGGTGGTGAACATTTCCAACTTTCCTCTAACCTATCTAAAGAAGCTTGCACTTTTTCAAGAGCTTCAGCCTGGTCCTTCTGCTCGTGGTAGTTGTTATACATGAATACCCAAAGTTGGGCCAAAGTTACAGAATTCTCAGGCTGAGATGACTCCTCGGTCCGCCATCCATTGTCATCGGGTGATCCATTGTAGTAATCATCCTCGTAATAGGTGTCGGCCGGATTTTCATAATCTTCATAATACTGATCCGGGTACATGTAATCACCCATTATAAGGATGTACACATACCAAAAATCAGCAAACTAAAATCAAACATCAAAAATCAGAAACTAATCCTACAAATCACCTAATCTAAGCGCACAGCTCCCCAGCAACGATGCCAAAATTTGACATGCCTAGGTCGTCGTGCGGTCAAAAATAAGAGAAAACCTAACACACACTAGTATAGCGGTAGTCAGGGTCGATCCACAGGAGCTTCGTGGTTAGACTAGATGAGAGATTACCAACTAATAGTGTCATAGCTATAGTCGGAGGATCTGGTTTCTATTTTCCTGATCACTAGCAATTGAAACAATAATCAAACACTCAAGCCAATAAGCTATGTCCAAATGTCCTAGTCACTTTCTGAAATCAGAAGTACATCTCTGACTCAGAAGCAATCAAAGGTATCTAAACTAGCAAACCGAGCAAAGCATAAACTAGCTACTAACTAAAGTCCTATTGAACAATTATTAGCCAAGGTTTAATGCTTACCAAATAACCTAATTAGCTACTGAATTTCAACCAAGGAAAACAGTCCCAATAAGGTCTAAACACAATTCAACACAAACAATCAAACACAATCATCCAATAACACCGAAATGTTAACAAAAAATGTAATCGAATGATTCCAATCACCAAATCCGAATTCCAAATACAGAATCAGTAACCAAATGTTTCTAAACAGAACCTAAGAGCTCCAAGTCAGTAGTTGTCACTCCCAAAGACTTTAGCTACAAAACTACTTGCTACTAAAAAGGAAATTAAATCAAAAATCATAAAATACTAATTGAGAGTATACTGAAATGGAATCCTGGAGTCAAAGAGCTTCTAGGTCGATCTTACACCCGGTTCTTTGCTAGGGTTTTCGGCTGGAAACGCATCTATTTATACTTGCAAATTTCCCGCAACCGCGCCGCGCAGATGTGAAATCCGCGGCGCGCGTACTTATCTTTCCCCGTTTCTTCGGAATTTAAATGTGTTCCACCGCCTTAAGCCCGAGTCGCGCAATTCTCAAAGGCGCGGCGGGCGTACGACTTCTCTTGATTTTCCATTCTTTCTATCCTTTTTCCTTTTGTACACCTTTAGTCCCTGTTTTTACTCTTTTTCTCCAGACAAGTCCTGGCACGAAAAGTGAGAATACCCAGACATATTTGATATAATTTAATCAAGAACAGGGCTCAACAACGCCTAAAATACATGATATCACTAGGCGTTGTCAATGTCTGCCACCTGGAGCTTGGTAGGAACAAATTTTGTGTGAAGCTTTCCTGAAGAAACAAGCTCGCGAACAAAATGGTAGTCAATGTCAATATGTTTAGCGCGTTTATGAGTGACTGGATTTTGACATAGAAAGATGGCACTAAGATTGTCACATAATAGAGTCGGACATCCCGAAGGTAAGGCATGTAAGTCACGAAGAAGATACACGACCCAAATGAGCTCGGCAGTAGTGTTGGCCATGGCTCGATACTCAGACTCGCAGCTGGATCGAGAAACCGTTGGCTGCTTCTTTGCGCTCCATGAAACTAGATTTCCACCTAGAAAAATGGAGTAACCATATGTGGAACGTCTAGTGTCGATGCAACGAGCCCAATCCGCATCCGAGTAACCAAGTAAGGAACCCGTGGGAACATTAGAGAAATTAAGGCCATAAGCAATTGTTCCCTTAACGTAGCGTAGAATTCTTTTTACCATTTGAATATGATCAACCGTAGGAGCATGCAAGAATTGACTGGCTTGGTTGACAGCGTACGATAAATCTGGGCGGGTAATGGTGAGGTACTGAAGAGCACCAACCAAAGAGCGGTAATGGGTTGGATCATGGTAAGGAGTGCCGGAGGAAACAAATATATCATTTGTACTCAATGGTGTAGCAACCGGTTTAGAGTCAAGAAGACATGCACGAGTGAGAATATCATGCGCATATTTGGACTGGTTTAAAAACAGTCCAGTGGAGGTGTAGGAGACTTCAAGACCTAAGAAATAACTGAGAGTACCCATGTCTTTAATAGCGAATTCTGTGTGAGGACGATTAATAAAACCGCGAATAGATGACTCATCATTTCCCGTCAGAATAATGTCATCAACATAAACGAGCAAGTATAAGATACATGAGTGTTTGTGAAAGACAAAGAGAGATGTATCTGATTTGCTACAGACGAAACCTTGTTGAACTAGAAACGTACTCAACCGTTGAAACCATGCACGCGGTGCTTGTTTTAAACCATATAAGGCCTTTTTAAGGCGACAAACATGGTCGGAAGCATTTGAATCAACGAAGCCAGGGGGTTGCTCCATGTAAACAGTTTCATTGAGATAGCCGTTTAAGAACGCATTTTTGACATCGAGTTGATGAAGAGACCATTTGCGAGTGACGGCAATAGACAAAACGATACGAACTGTAGAAGCTTTGATTACCAGGTTGAAAGTGTGAGAAAAATCAAATCCCGGTAGCTGATTAAAACCTTGTGCGACAAGACGAGCCTTTAAATGGTCAACGGTACCATCTGCTTTGTACTTGGTACGAAAAACCCATTTGGATCCTACAACATTGGCAGAAGGAGGGCATGGAACGAGTTCCCAGGTTTGTTGTTGATGTAAAGCATGTACTTCATCATTCATGGCTTTAGACCACGCAGGATCTTTTAAAGCTGTTTTGAAACCTCTAGGCTCCTTTGTAGTAAAAAGAGAATGATGCAGACGGGATGAAGTAACAATGGAAATGTCTGCACGATGTTTTGGTTTGAAGATACCATCTTTGGATCTTGTTTGCATCGGATGAATAGAAGTGCAGGGGGTAGGGTCTATGGTAGTTGTGGTCGATGTTGTATGAGTTGTACTTGGTGTTGAGGGAGTTGTACTCGAAGAAGGTGGAAGGTTGGGTGTGGGTGGCGTTTGTGGCTGAGTTTGAAGAGGCGTCATTGGGTCAGAGAGTACCGGCTGATGCCGAGTGGGAGACGTTTCAATCGGATCAGCGCAAACAGGGCAGGGAGTAGTAGCTGGGTTGGGTTGGGTCAAAGGACTAGTAGGTGGGTCGGCTAGTATAGGTGGCATGGAAAAATCTTCATTATATGTTGTTACCAGGAGCTTTTCTAGATCTGTTGATGAGGAGTTGGATGAAAATGGAAAACAATATTCATCAAATGTAGCATTTCTGGTAATAAACACACGAGAGGTATTAGGATCCATGCACCGATATCCTTTGTAACGGGAGTGATAACCGAGAAAAACACATGAAATGCTTCGAGGCGCAAGCCTATGGGCGGAGTAATCCCGTAAATAGGGGTAAACTCGACAACCAAAGACCCGGAGGTTGTTATAGTTGGGCTTAAAACCGTAAACCAGTTCAAATGGTGATTGGTTGTTCAAAACTCTAGATGGTAACCGATTTATAATGTGTGTTGCGGTGGCAAAAGCATCAACCCAAAAGGAAGCAGGAATGTGAGCACCAAATAACATGGCAAGACCGGTTTCCATGACATGGCGATGTTTGCGGTCTGCCCTACCATTTTGTTGGGGCGTGTAGGGACAAGAAACTTGATGATGGGTGCCATTTTCATTGAATAAAGCCTGTACATGATTATTCAAGAATTCACTACCATCGTCACTTTGAAAAATCTTTAGTTTGGTGGAGAATTGGGTTTGTACAAAGGCAAGAAAAGTTTTTAATATTTGAGGAAATTCACTTTTGGTTTTAAGAGGATAAAACCAAGTGAATCGTGAGAAGTCGTCGATAAAAATTACATAATAATGAAAACCATCATTAGAGGGAATTGGAGCTGGTCCCCATAAGTCACAATGAACCATATCTAAAACATGCAAAGCCCGTTTCTCATTAAGATCAAAAGATAACCGATGTTGTTTGGAAATTTGACAAGAAGAACAAACATCCGGTTTGGGTAAAATAGATGTCACAAATAAACAACCATTCTTATTCAAAAAAGAAACAGTGTCATAATTTGCATGACCTAATCTAGAGTGCCATAATTCAAAAGATGCCCGAAGTTTAGAGGTGGTGGCCACGAGGACTTGAAACTTCGGACTGAGAACATAAAGACCATGCTCATGTCGGCCTTTTCCCAAGATTTTCCCTGTCATTCGATCCTGAATAGCGAAATATTGGAGAGAAAATAAGACATCAATGGGATAATCATTTGTTAGTTTGCTAACAGAAAGTAACTTTTTTGATAAATTTGGAACCACAAGAATATCTTTTAAAGGAATATTTTACGAGATACGAGCAGTTCCAATATGAGAGACAGGAAGAATAGTAGCATTTCCGACGGCCACCTTCTCAGGACCCGTATAGGGTTGGGCTTGATCTAGATGAGATGTGGAAGGAGCCATATGAGCCGTAGCCCCAGAGTCAACGTACCAATCCGGTGACTGATCAGTGATGCTACAAGTTTATTGAAAAGCTCTTGCGAGATTAGCATCATTGGAAGCTGTAGCATGTTGTTGAAAGGTAGCAAGTTGAGGACAGGCAGATGCATAGTGACCCTCAGTTCTGCATAACTGACAGTGTGGATGACGCCGGCCACGACCTCGACCACCAGAAGAGACCCGACCGCGTCCACGATCTCTAGATACAGAGCCACTACCTCGATAAGACTGATGTTGGACAGTGAAAGCTGCTGTGGTTTGAACAGAACCATGAAGAGAGAGCAGAAAAAGTTTGTGCCTTTCGGCCCTAGAAACAAGGTCTCTAAAGGAGGGTGGTGGGTAAACAGCTCTTTGTGCAGTGGAGAATGTCTCAAAAGCAGGCCCGAGACCGCATAGGAACCAATGGGTCTTGTCCATATCATCAACATGTTGGGCGATAGCTGTGAGGTGGTCACATAGAGATTTAAACTTCTTTGCAAATTCTGAAACAGATAGAGTACCTTTCTTTAATTGACGGAGAGTATCCCGAAGATTCTGAGTGCGTTCAATCGAGTGGTGACTGTAAGCATGCTCAAGAGTGGTCCATAGGTCACGAGAGGTCTGAATACCAAGAACCTCGGCCATGGCTTCTTCTGTTAACGAGGATTGAAGAAGAAGCATAACCCTCTGATCTTGTTCAAGCCACGATACATATGCGGGATTGGGAGAATTTTTGCCGTCAACAGTGATAGATTGTGAAGGTGGAGAAGAAGAGCCATCGATATGGCATAAAAGCTTTTGATGAGAGAGAAGGGGATAAACCTGATTTCTCCAGACTAGGTAATTGGAGGATGAGAGCTTGATAGTGAGCATATGAAGAAGAGTGTTCATAGGGAGACCTTGGTCGGGAGAAGCAGCCATGGAGATCGAGAAGAGAGGCAGCAAGAAAAGAGGCGGGTTTAGGGTTTTTGCGTGAAAGGATCGTATAAGGCTGATACCATATCAAAGGTATTTTCCCATTGATGATCATTTCAAAGAATTACAATCATTTAAATACAAATAAACAGAGGGATAAAAAAGGAAAATACAACAATACAATAATGAACAGAATCAATCTAAAAAATAAGGGGATATCATCCCTTCTCGTTGAGATTTATTATTTAAATTAAATTACCTTTTTACTTTGAATCACATAAATATATAATTATGTTTTGTAGCCATATTTTTGAGTTGTACTTCAGTATTTATAGATTAGGAGAATGCCCGCGTGTTGCGCGGAAAGCAAAATTATATAGTTTAAAAAATGATGAAATCTACAAATTTGAACGATAATTGAATGATAATCCACAGTTTAGAAAAAGCTTTTTTTTTACTCAAGTATCTTGAAAAATAGACTTTTAATGACAATAATATAAACACATGTTAATGGTGTGTGCGGTACGATATATAGTAAAAACCACACATCGACGTATGCGATTTACAATTTTGAAAAGCACAAATTGTTTCGCAAAAGTTCAAATTGCATTATGTGGTACGATGCATATGGTTTTATGCATGTTGGAGAAGATTCAAAGCTCATTTCGAAAACGACTTGCTATCTTTAAAGCTTGACCTCTTTAAAATAAAAATAATTAAACTTTCAAATATAAATTTCCTTGAACTTTAACTATTTGGAAATGTTTCCAACAATAAAAATGATTAATGATTTATATAATTATTTTAACTTTGAGGGAAACATTATTTATAGATTAATCAAGATTCTTACGTTGGTTTATCATGACGATGTGAGATCAAACTTTCCTTCATAGTGTTCTACTTTGTGCCATTTTCTTATCCCATATCATTTAAGAAACACAACTTATGGGAAATCAAACATCTATAAATAAAAAGACTAATACATTTCTCATCTCATACAGCTTAAGAAACAAATTTCAAGAAAAAGTAAGCTTCTATAAGTAGAGAGGCTAAAATTATTTCTCTTATATATTTGTTCTTTTGTGTTCATTGATTCTAACTGACTTAGGCATCAGTTGCAACGTTCAATGAACCACTGGTTTCAGTTTTATGACCAATTTGGGTACAATATTTGGATGGTTACCTACTGGAGCCCACTTCTGTTTTTTTTAATTATTCAAATAAATGTGGTACATGATAGAAATTCGTATTGATCTCTTTTAATTGAATGACATCTATTGTAAGATTTATATAGATATAAATTAGTATACTTGTTTGAACTTTGAACGATGTTCAAACATTTCTTGTTTGAAATTTAATGTATATAAATCTTATTGAAATGGGAAAAAAATTAGAACGTTGTCACCATACATTAAACTATGACGCACGATATATTATCAACTCGCATCACAATCGGGGTTTTAATGGTTTTAACTTATTTTAATATTTCATCTTTTAGTTGCTATGCTTTTGGAAGATAAAACAAAATAGTATAATACATTGAAACTTTGAGATAAAACATGTTTTTATGATAAATTAACCATTAATTAACAATAAGTTTTGAAAACCTTGATTTAATCGACATTATGAGATAAGACAACCTAATGGATGGTATTATATAAGAGAAAGACAAAATTGCAAAAATGGTCCCTGTTTTTGTCATTTTTATGTGGTTTTGGTCCAAAATGTTTTGGTGGTGCATCACTGGTCCAATTTCAGATATCTTTTATGGTTTTGGTCCCTATCAACTTCAAAAAGACAATTATACCCCTTATATTTGTTTTTCTATTGTTTTCTATTTATTTTTATATTTTAATTATTAAAAAGAAATGACCCACCCACCTCTAACCCTTTTCTCTCTCTCTCACATCTGAATTGGGGGAAATAGAACTGCAGCTCAATCGATCTCCATCACCATTTCTCTAGCTCAGTCGATCTCCATCACCGCCTCTCTAGAGACCTCAATAGGTGCGATGGTAAAGCAGATGTGGTCCGGTGGTGCAATGATTTTGCGTTGGTGGTGGCGGAGGTGATGGCTGATACCAGAGACCTGCAAGAAGTGCCCTTCCTCGACTCCCTTTATCTCTTCGTATCGCCCATTTGATGATAACAGGTTCAAGTTTTCCGCTTGTGGAGACCTGTAAAGGAGATTAGGGAAAACCTTTTCATCTTCAACGGCGCCATTACTTGTGAGCCTCACCTCCGGGGACAACACCTCTGCGACGCCTCACTTCCGGTGCAAACACCTCCCTACATTTCCGATTAACACCTGTAGGTTTTGGATTCCAGCTGTTGATCACACCTCCATCACTTGTGAATGCCATGTGCTTCCTTCAAATCACGTGCACGACTCAAATTCACTGTCAAATTAGCCATCGGAAGTTTATGTGATTCCTTCCTAATTCCATCCATAAACAAACATGCAATCGAGTGTTGTGAGGCCAGTCGCTCCACTGTTCCTACACCAATCTTCTCCATCTTTTTCCGATGCCCAAAATACCCGATATACTCCGAGCAGATAAGATCGCCTGGAGGTGTTTGTTAATGGGTTTTAATTGGCAAACTAATGATCGGATTCAGGGGGTTTTTAATTGTTCATGGGGTTTTCAAAAACCATGGGGTATTTTTACCTTGACGAAAATGATGCCTCCTGTGATGGATTGATCTCACATCTGATGGGGGAGAGGGACGAAGAGGGCTGTGGTGGAAGAACTGTAATTGACAGTGAAAGAAAGAGATAAAGAAAGAAGAAATGAAAGAGGAGATAGGAATGGGGGTTCGGTAGAGAGAGGGAGAGAGATGATGACGTGGGATTATATTTTATTGGATTTTTTAATAATAAAAGAAATAAAAGAAATTTAAAAAGAATTATTTAAAGGGTATATATGTAATTTCAAATCGGGTGTGGACCAAAACCACAAAAAATATCAAGCACAGGACCAAAACCACAAAAGATATCTCAAATTGGACCAGTGGTGCACCACCAAAATGTTTTGGACCAAAACCACATAAAAATGACAAACACAGGGACCATTTTTGCAATTTTGCCTAAGAGAAATATAAAATGTTATATAGATGTGCGAAGCAATATAAGTCAAATAACAAAAATTTAAATTAATATATTAAAAGATAAATAGTTTATCATGAAACGTATTGTTCGGTGACCTTTTCTTAATACATAGATAATGGTTCAACTTTATATTTTTGAATAATTCTCAAATGTTCGCTATTGAAAATTTTTATGTACGTATATCATGGTGAATAAAAAAAGTCCACATCGTTATCACTATTTTAATACGGAATACTCTAAACTTGCAAGCTAATCAGTTTTTAGTAATATTCGTCTTTGTTTTTTAGTTTCACTACTTTTGGAAGCCAAAACCAAATAGTAGAATACTTTAATACTTTGTGAAAACATGTTTCTAATATAAATTGACAATCAATTAATAATAGACTTTGAAAGTCGTATCATGATCAAGATTGATGGATCTGAGATCCAATGCTTGGTATTATATAACGTAAAGATGAAATGTTAGATACATGTGTGAATCGATGTGGGACAAAGAAAAAAATTCAAAATAATTTGTTAAAAGATAAATTATGAACACATTGTTTCAGATGGTCTCATTTATAAGAGATTTTTAAAACATTCACAATTACAAAAATATGTGTACATATAGTGGTGAATCAAGAATTGTTTACACCACTGTCACTTTTTACAAAAAACATACTATAAACTTCCAACCTAGTTGGGTTTTTAAAAGTTTTAAGTAATTTAACTTCACTTTTAAGTTTCAGTAATTCTAGAAGTGTGTTATTATATAACGTAAAGATGAAATGTTAGATAGATGTGTGAATCGATGTGGGACAAAGAAAAAAAATTCAAAATAATATGTTAAAAGATAAATAATTAACACATTGTTTAGACGGTCTCTTTTATACTAAATATTTAAAACATTCAAATATATATATATATATATATATATATACATATACATATACATATACATATACATATACATATACATATACATATACATATACATATATATATATATATATATATATATATATATATATATATATATATATATATATATATATATATATATATATATATATATATATATATAGTGGTGAATCAAGAATTGTTTACACCGTTGTCATTTTTTACAAAATCATATTATAAACTTCCAACCTAGTTGGGTTTCTAGCAGTTTGAAGTAATTTTAACTTACTTTTTATGTTTCAATACTTTTAGAAGTTGAAATTAAAAATTATAATCCATTAAAACTTTACGATAAAAATATTTTTATGATAAAATAACCACTAAATAATGATGGACATGAATGTCATATTATGATCAATATTGATGGATAATGAAAGCAAATAAATGATATTATATAAGTAAAAGAGTAATGGTCATATATGTGAGTGAAACAACGTGGGACAAAGAAAAAAAATCAAATGTTGGAAGTTGAAGAGTTGGAGGTTTCAAATGCATATGGTGTAAGGAAAAATGCTTCATTTATAAGATTAAATAGAAAATACATAATAGATTCGAATTCTTGTGTAAGGTTTTATATTACATGAAGGGACCATGAATAATGAAGCATATGAATTTTATTACAAAACTGAAAAAATATACGTAGGCCTTTGTAATTGAAGATGATGTATGCAGGTCTTCTTATTTCTTTAATTATGGTTTGAAACTGATAGTTTTATTCATTTATATCAACATACTTTTTAATTCATTTTATAATAGTTACCATCTATCGGATAGGAATATCCGACATTAAAAAATTATATTCTAGATTTTCGATATCAAACAAATTAATTGAAAATAATAATTGTCCATTATATGATCAAAAAAATAAATTTTCACATTTTTATATATTCTGATGTTTCAACCCATCCATATTTGACTGGAACAAAGTAAATTTTTAGATGCCACAGTTTTATTAAATAACATTAAGTACCATATTAAAAAACCAAAAAACTTTACTTACATTCCTCATCATCCTTCCTTTTGAAAGTTTTATCCTGTAACAATAAAGAGACTTTCAAAGCGCAAATAAAACAACATGATTTGTAATTAACTCACATTCCTTTGTTTACTATAGCATCCTACTTTCGTTTGTTGTTATTCGTTAGTAATCATTTATAAATCTACCTAATTATAGGAATGATTTTACATTCATTTACCTGTAATATCAATGTACTTACATATTTTAACTTCTATACTCCAACCTCCTGCTGCAAACAAATCTAATTGGTTTATGTTTTTATTTTAGCCATGTTCTTCGTGCATCTGTATCAAAACCAAAATATTATATAACGATGTGAAAAAAACTTTAAATAGTTACCAACTAATGTTTACAACCCCTATATAATGGTACAAGCCTATGTAAAAGTCATTCGGGTTAAGGGTGGACCTACATTGTCACTATGCTCATGCTTAATTTATTTGTTGTGATTGTAGTGTAAATCCATGTTCTCTAACCTGGATTCGGCCATGATCAACATAGCCACACAATAAAAATAAACTAATGATACAACCCCAAATCATAAGTTCACGTTATAGCAAGATCGCGTATGTAAACAATTTCATTTATTGTTAGTTTCGATTGTCTTGCAAGAACACTTCATAGTGAATTACTCTCACCTTCTTCGAACACTTCATAGTAGATTAGTCTCTCATACTTCCACCTTGTTGGATCTTATGGCACATATTCACCACCATAATATTTACTAAAAATTTTAAATTTGCCACATTTACCCACATAGAGGGATGATTAAAAAAAAATTATGATGCCATTTTCCTAAATAAATCTATACTTTTGTAAAAAGCTAATGCCAAAGATAACAACATGGTTAGTTCACCTGGACCAGCCTTGAAACGTGGTCCTCCCCCACGTCTAATATCACATTTGAATTTGAAGTTTTATTTTCTTTTGATGTTATATTACATGTTTAGATATAGACCAAATCTACATCGATAACCATATTTCTCTAAAGAGAAATCTTATATCCTCCTAATTTTTCCTCCTACTCATCATCCTAACCATTTAAAATGATGACAAGTGTCATGTTCAATAAACTTAATAATATTTTAATCCACTTGTCATTATTTCACATGGTTAGGAGGATAGTTAGGAGGAAAAATTAGGAGGATATAAGATTTCTCTTTAGAGAAATATGGTTATCGATGTAGATTTGGTCTATATCTAAACATGTAATATAACATCAAAAGAAAATAAAACTTCAAATTCAAATGTGATATTAGACGTGGGGGAGGACCACGTTTCAAGGCTGGTCCAGGTGAACTAACCATGTTGTTATCTTTGGCATTAGCTTTTTACAATTCTGAAGGCTGCTGACCCCGATTATATCAATTTCTTGTTTGTATGTGTGTTAGTGTTTCCCTTTTTGTTGTACGTTGTGTGGTCAGGTTGTACACCATACCTGACACGCAGTGCATATCATTGGTCCATATAGAATGTCAGGGTAGTGCTATGCACACCTATAACGTCTGTCCATTTTGTATGTACGATTGTCCCCCTAATTTAGTATAAGTATAAGGGGTAATACTAGGTCGAATGTAAGCATAGAGTAGAGAATACCTTGTTCCTTTAAGCGTTGCTCATCCATAGATTTGGAGCATGACTCACTTGTATTCTCACTCGGATTTTAATTCAAGCATTCGGCACTATGTTTATTCATTCCCCTCTTGTTTGATTGATTGCTTTATTGTTTATTTTGCCATCATATATCGCATTTATTTATAACAAGTAAATCTAATTTACAGATAATAGCAATGAAACGAAATAAATTACTACTAGAAAACATGTTGTGAAGAATGAAGATAATGAAAATCAAGTTAAACCCTAGAAATAGAGAGACGTACCTGGTTTGAGAATACTTTCCTGGACCTCTCCCCATAAGTTAGGAACTCAACATTCAATGTGTTAATTATCAAGATCAAAGAAGAAAGCTAGGGTTCTTGAGAGAAAATGTAAGTTGTGAATATACGTTCTTAACCTAAAATACAAAGAAAGCAAAACATATATATATTGGGCTAAATAGGCTAAAATAAACTAGTGGGCTAAATAAGGCCCAAACCCAGAAAACCTTATTAGGCTAACATCTCCTCTCAAACTCACAATGCGACAGCTATAAGCATTGAGAGTTTGTCACACAAAAAACGAAATCGAGAACCAGACAATGCCTTCGTAAACATATCAGCAATCTGCAGGGTTGATGGAACATGCGGCAAAGTGATGGTCCCAAGTTGAAGATGATGACGAGTGAAATGACAATCAATTTCTATATGTTTTGTTCGTTCATGAAAAACCGAATTCTTGGCATTCTGTATTGCACTGTTGTTGTCACAGTGCAAGGGAGTAGGATGAGAAGCGTCAACTCCCATATTAGCAAGAAGCCAACGTAGCCAAGCAATCTCACAAGTGGTGACAGCCATAGCTCGATACTCAGCTTCAGTAGAGGACCGAGAGACAACATCTTGTTTCTT
Source organism: Cichorium intybus (assembly GCA_023525715.1). NCBI lineage: Eukaryota > Viridiplantae > Streptophyta > Magnoliopsida > Asterales > Asteraceae > Cichorium > Cichorium intybus. Next base: position 128,939,842 of record CM042012.1, on the reverse strand, counting down.
ACTCTTCCATGAAATCAATGAGTCTCCAAGAAATATGCAAAAACCAGTGGTGGATTTTAGATCATGAGGATCGCTATCCCAATCAGCATCGCTATAGGCACACAACTTGAGTGAGGACGTGGAAGGAAACACAAGAGTTTGGAATTGAGTGCCCCGAAGATATCTCAAGATACGGAGAACAGCTCCCCAATGAACAGTAGAAGGAGCAGTAACAAACTGGCTAACCACATGAACTGCATGAGATATGTCTGGTCGAGTAACAGTAAGATAAACCAAGCTTCCCACAATAGTTCGATATAGGCTTGGATCTCACAAGGGGACACCATCTGTTGGAGAATACCTGGCATTAGTCTCTAGGGGAGTATCAAATGTCCTGTTGTCAGAGAGTCGAGCACGTTCAAAAAGGTCAGAGATATACTTTGTCTGAGATAAAAGATAACCTTTTGAAGATTGAGCAACTTCAATCCCTAAGAAATAACGTAACAATCCCAAGTCTTTCATAGCAAAGCGGTAAGCCAAATCACGTTTCAAAGATTCTATACCATCATGATCATCACCAGTAATAATCATGTCATCAATATACAAGGATAGGAGAATCCAACCTGCATTCGTGCATCTAACGAATAACGCTGAATCATGATTACTAGGAGTGAAACCGAGAGAAGTAATGACAGTACATAATTTCTCAAACCAAGCACGAGGGGCTTGTTTGAGACCATACAAGGCTTTCCGAAGCCGACAAACTTCACCTGGTTGATGAGAAATACCTGGAGGAGGAGACATATAAACTTCCTCATGAAGTTCACCGTTCAAGAATGCATTCTTGACATCTATTTGGAATATCTTCCATTGACGAATAGAGGAAAATGCGATCAGAGTGCCGACAGTGAGAGAGATATGAGGGGTAACAACAGGACCAATACCCTCAACAGGCATAGGTGTAGCACTAGCTGACATAACGGAAACATGAGGACTAGCTGATAACGAAGAAAAAGGATGACAAATGTGGTGACATATGATGAGATGCACCAGAATCCAATATCCATATGGATGAAGGAATACCTGAAGGACTAGATGCTGATTGACCTGTGTGAGACATAGATGTTGACATGGCGGTAGGATTGGAAGCAATGAACTGGCGAGATTACTCAAAAACCTGTGGATCCAAAGCTGATGGTGGTGTCATATTCAAATCGTTCTCTGTAGAAGGTACAGTAGCAGCAGCAGTGAACTGTGGAGGACGAAATGGTGGAAATGAAGGATGTTGTTGAAACTGTCCAGGAGGCTTGTTGAACTGTGAAGGCTGAAACTGTCCAAATGGTCTTGTTTGATTTTGATAATTTCCCTTCCCCAACAACAATGGACATTGAGACTTCCAATGATTTTTCTTTTTACAAAAGGCACACTCATCAAATGCAACTTTCGGCTTAAACTGTCCAGATGGTCTTGATTGGTTTTGAATAGCAAAGACAGTAGGAGTGGCTACTGCCTTAGACCCTTTGTCATATTGAGACTTGATACGGGTTTCCTCGGCAATCAACTCATGAACAACTGAATCAACTGTCGGAAGAGGAGTACGATGAAGAATTGTCCCACGTAAGCCTTCAAAATCTGACCTTAATGCCATCAAAAACTGGACCAATCTCTGTTCTTCCCTTCTGGCAATGTAAGGCTTGAAAGCCTTTAGTTCTGCAGATTCAGTGAGAGCTAATTGATCCCACAAATCAGACATAGAAGCATAAAAATCCTGAATATTTAGACTGTTTTGTTGGAGGGCTCGGATATCAAATTCTAACTGATACTGTTTTGCAAAATTTGATTGAGTATACAGCCTTTCCAAATGGTCCCAAACTTCTTTTGCTATGTCATACTTTGCCAACTGGGTGCCAATTGACTGAATGACAGAATTATTAATCCATGTAATAATTTTGGAATTATCAGTCTCCCAAGATTCCAATAAAATAGCAAAATTGGCAGCTTTGTCATCTGTTGGTTTTCCCTTTATACCTGTAACAATCCCCCACATAGCCTTGCCCCGTAAAAAATTCTTCATTACATAACTCCAATACGCATAGTTTTTACCATCCAGTTGTGTACTAATGGACTGAAGAGAGTCATCTCTTGGAGCCATAATATCAATAGACAGTCAAGCAAATATTCCAAATTTGTCCTTACACAGATGAACAAACAACCCAATAATAGCAGCAACAATTAAAACCCTCAAAATCAAACATCCAACCCAGAAACGTAGCAGAAAATCAAGCAAATCGAGCCGAAAATATCAATCGGTACACATAAACGAAGCAGAAAATCATACCAAAAGAGCCGAAAATTCCGAAAACGGGGCGCGCTGCCCCCGTACCCCCATCGTCGTGTCTGTTACAAAACCCCTTAATAATCTAGCTCTGATATCATGTTAATTATCAAGATCAAAGAAGAAAGCTAGGGTTCTTGAGAGAAAATGTAAGCTGTGAATATATGTTCTTAACCTAAAATACAAAGAAAGCAAAACATATATATATTGGGCTAAATAGGCTAAAATAAACTAGTGGGCTAAATAAGGCCCAAACCCAGAAAACCTTATTAGGCTAACACAATGAATCAGGTTTTGAGAATCCACACACTTCGTAACTCTCATAATCCTTTGGAGTTGGAGTGGAATCGTTTAGTTTGTTAAACTAGAAAATTAGTAGAGCTTTCATCCAATTCGAACAACATTGAACTAAAATATTCCTTGTAGCCTTACTAAACTCAAAAAAGAAAATAACATACTCATAAACAAAATAAACTAACAAAAACACTGAGTTTTTCAGTCAGGTTATACAAATGAATGTCAATTAAATAAATGATGAAAAATAATTCACCAGGAGTTCAAGAACAATGAGGCAATGAAAATAAGGAAGTTCATACCTTTCGATCTACATCAACTTTGGATCTCTTGTGCAACTTCAAAAACAATTAAGGCATCCAAAAATCTCTAGGTTCGCGCGTCTGTTTCTTGGGGGTGTTTGTTTGTTATTTTTACTTCTTGCCTTTTTAAAATAGATTATATCATTAGAACACGTATTCATCGGGAAGAGTTGAAAGAAAATCCGGCCGTTTCAAGGTCGTCGTCGATCGTCCTCCCCAATCGCGACGGCAGTAGCGATTGTTGCTGATGTTTTTCTCTCTAACTCGTTTCTCTCTCTCCCTTGACGACTCTCATTTCTTGATTCCGAAATCACACACCAAGGAGACCAAGGCAGGTCTCGTTCCCGCTTTCCCCGTCGCAGTTTTTGTTTTTGTATCTGTTTCTCTTGCTGTAATAGCCGAGCACGCACATACATATGTGTGTGTTTGTGTTTCTTTGATTTCACGGGTACAAGACTCCCCCTCTCTCTTCTCGTGGGATCTGATTGCACTCAAGTTTGTGACTTAAGCTCTTGGAATTTCTTCAATGAATGAAGATAATGGATACGTCCATGGACAGATTGAGAGTTTCACATGAATCATTAATTTTGAGAGATTTAGGTAATCGGAATTTTTTCCAGTAATTTGACACTGCTAATGAGCTTATAGGTTTTGTTTGGTTAAGTTGGACGGAAGTGCCCAACGAAACTGCCCATGGTGCTGTGGAATGTTTTTTCAACCAAGAAAGTGACTGTTAATTTGGATCGTTTTGTCCCTAGGCTGCTTCGAATCTACAATTTCATCATGGTTACCAGATTTTAGCTCAAAGGTATTTCAGTCTTTAGTCACTTAGGTGTAGATGTTTGAATTTATCTTATGTCTGGCTTTAGTAATAGTTTGGAAATAACTTATCTTTTCTTTAAAATTTGTATAAAACTTTGCTAAGAATTAGCTACGCGTGGGCTCATTCTTATAAATAAATAGTCCGTTGTTTTAAAACAAAGGTAAACATTGTGGTAATCATTAATGATTAACATGTATAAACCATAACTATCGTACATTGTTAAGCAAGAATAAGTAAATTTGTAGTGGTAAAAGGGACAAAAAGCATTTCTAAATTTAGGAAGGGATGGGTTTCATTCAATTTTAAAGCATGTATATTGTTTTTTAAAAAAAAAAATAGGTATTGATATTGTGGTAATGTGGGAAAATTATGTTACTTCCAAGAAGTCATAGGAGCAATGTTACTAATCAACATCACTTTGGAGTTGTGATTTTTAACACAAATTTTAGATATGCAAATTTAAGAATTTGGAGATCGATTTAGTGAAGTAAGCACCAAACTATTAAAAAATATGGTGGCTTTGACTATTTGTGATTCGTTTTCTAGGTTTGATAGATCAAAGTTGTTGAAGTTAAGTGAGACGCACCAAATGATTTTAGTGGTTCGAAAAGAATGCATCTTGGTGGTCAACATGATATCTATCATCACTCTTTGGAAAATGATGCAAATTTGTTAACTTGAAGGGAATTGTGGATCTTTTTCGTTTGATAGTGGAAAAGGGAAACATCATTCTTTTCTTTTGGTTTGTAGGTTATTAAAGCTAGCTTTGGTGCCCGTCACAACCGTATCCTTTGAAATTTTTTTGATGCAATGAAGATTTTGAAGACAGACTTGCATAATAGAATGAGTGATGGATTTATGAATAATATTTTAATTTATAGTGTAGAAAAAAGAAACACTTTTGGATGTTACGATTGAAAATATGATAGAGTGGTTTTTGAAAAATGATAGGATAAATATGTTAACTTTAAAATGTAATGTCTATACTACTTTTTTTTTTCATAGTTTATAAATTGTAACTTATTTTTTTTTTTTTCTTATTATATATTATAGGGAAGATAGTGTTTCATACCATTAATGTTTTTTTGGTCCACCACTGTAGTTGTCGTGTGAGGCTTTGGTGGGGATGAAACGCGTGTATTTTTATATTTTAGAAAAATTGTAGAACTGGAAATACATTGAAAACAAAAGTTTTGAGTTTTTTAAAGTATTTTATAATTTTGTAAAATAATAAAGATTATTTTCTTAAAGCTTTTTTAAAGAAGATGTCAAATTAAACATATTTTGCAAATTCTCATTTTCTTAGAATTTGTTTTTAAAATAGATTATTTTTTCGTAACTAAACAAAGCTTAAACTTTATGTTACAATTTGGCAGGATGCATCGATGGGTTATTGGTGGGGCTAATTGTATTTTTTTTTTTTTTTTTTGGAAACGATAATTTTAATACTTTGAGGGTACTCAGCCTTGCATCCAGGGCGGTTTGCGATTACCTATGATGCAAAGCCTTTCCCCTCCGCCTGTTTATTCGCCGCTCAGGGAAAATCCCCCACATGGGGTTAGTTGGAGTCGAACTCCAGACCTCCCACCACATGAGTATATAACCCGGATACATCCACCTAGCTAGGCTAAGCTTCACTTGCTGGGTGAAATATTGGATAGGAACCAAAATCCCAACAGAACCCATGTTAAAAAACTCAATCATTCGGTGAAAAAAATGAAGGGACGAAAACCATTCTAATTTCCCATGGAACATTTCACTGTTTCAGTCATTTACTCGTTATTTTTGTCTCTATTCTTATCTAAATTATCATGTTTCTCCTGCTCGTTATTTCGTACTCTCTTCGTATTCCTCTGAATTGGGAAACTTCCTTTCAAGTTTCAACGGATTTGACGTCCTTCCCTTATAAATACATCACTCTTCAATCACCTTCTCTATAAATCTGCTTATTCTTGTGTTTCCAGATAGAGAGGAGATTCAAAACAGATTCAGTCCATATCACCAGATCATTATCAAATTTAAAGAAATGACAAAGGTACAGTTAAGGAGTCAAGTCCTTCACGTCGCATTGATGTGAATCAGTTTACTAAAATTCATATAACTGATTGTTTTTGCAGCAAAAGATTGTGGTGAAGGTAGACATGAACAACAACAAACAAGCTCGCAAGGCTATGATGATCGCCGTCAGTGTCTGTGGTAAGACATTCTTATAGATTCCTTCTATTTTCTTCATGGGTTACATCATATCAGATTCAGAAACACCCATTGTGACGGAAAATCAATAGTAGGTTCAACAATCATGAACGATTTGACTTTCATAGCTTAATTGTTAATCAGGATTGGGGAGTATAGTAGGAATTGATCTGAAATTTTGATAAACAGGCGTGGAATCAGTTTCTTTAATGGGTTCAGAGAAAGACAAGATAGCGGTGACTGGAAAAGCAATTGACGCAATCCAACTCGCAAAGTTGCTAAGGAAACGTGTTGGATGCACGGAGATTGTTAGTCTGGGTCCAGTGGAGGAGGAGAGACCAACTGCCACCGCTGCCGCCATGATCAGACGAACGCAAACCATGTATTATCCTCCCAATTATAATAACTATGGTGTGCGGTACATTAATGTATATGAAGCCCCCTACAACGACGATTCCTCTTGCACGATCATGTGAGATATCATCGATCGATCTAATCATCAAAAAATATTAGAAAATGGTTTGATTCTAGGTTGCATCATTTCATCCGCTTTTCTTACTTCCTGGGAATTTTGCATGCATAAACGGAGAGATGCTTCGCCAGCAAAATATAATATTGTTCATGTCATTAAGGTTGTGTGATACAATGGATAATTAAAGTTTATTATTCTTTTTCATGCGGGCACAAATTTTTATGTAAAGAATTAAGTCAGTATCATATTAATGGGTTGAGGAGACATTCATTCAAAGCACCCGACCAGAGAAAATAAATATATATATATATTATTGCATTGTAGGTACCAAACTTGTAGACATTTCATAAATTAGTGGGACATATATATCAGTAAATTTTGATCTCTCTATATTTAGGTATTACAACTACGTTTCTATGGCATCACAGGTTGAAAATTGCTATCAGTAATTTATGTATGTCCAGTTGTTAGGAATCGGACAGGATACATGCAGCGGAAACACACTATCACACACACAAACTCACGAAAATAAAGCAAGAAGAACACAAGGAATTTTACGTGGTTCGGATTCGGTGTCAATCCTACATCCACGGGCTACAACTAAATCTTATTTGAATGAGGAGATTACAAGAGATACACACTCAACTCTAGCATGTGTTGTGTGTTGTGGTGCATGTTGTTCTTCAACTTAATGGTCTATTTATACATATCATGAGGTGCATTATTCACAATGGGAACATAAGAAGTTTCCTTCAAGAATAGGGGCTGCACCAAACTTCTTCACCAACCTTTGAAAAAACAACTTCAAAATGTTCACATTCACCTAACAATCTCCCACTTGAAGATTTTGAACATCTCTCATTAATCTCCTAACATAACCAGTCTTCCAAGCTTCCAGTTCCAAAGAACAAGCTAAGACCCAGTCAAATTCCCTTAGTTGTAGCCGCCCCTCATCTTCAAGTATTAGAAGGGCCAGTTGAAGCTCCCACTAGCTCCAACTCAGCCGTGGCTAATCCCACCATCGACTCATCCCCTGTCTCAACCGGCTTGGACACTCCACCGGATCCAGAGATACACCGAGGACCACTAACACTCTCCAAACTTTGCAAACTTCCAACAGGAGAGAATTTTTCAGTCTTAGTCTTCAAAACCCAACGGCTCTTTGTAACTGTACCCGGAACACACCCCGTGCTCCCACTGTCACAAAATCCCCTGAATGGTTTAGACTTTCCGACTCGTTCAGCTAACATCCCCTTGGCTCCAGAATTCATGTTTGCAAAATGAACTCTCTTAGCACTAGATTTAGCGAACCAGATTTTGTCATGGTTAACGGGGACGGTCATACTTCCCTCAGCAGGTACCTCAACCATATACAATGACCCACGCTTCATACCTTGAGCAATCACCGAATTACCATTGACCACCCTCCATTTACCACCACCAAACCTTACTTCCAGTCCTTGTTTATCCAACTGACCAACAGAAATCAATTTCTTCTTCAGCTCCGGAATCACCCTGACATTCTTCAGGTTCCATGTAGTTCCCAATGAAGTAACCAGATCAATATCTCCTATGCACGTTACTTGAAGCATCTCGTCATTTGCTAACCGTACCTTCCCAAAATCTCCTTCTTTTAGATTCACCATCGTTTCTCCGTTGTCCATGGCGTGAAACGAAGCCCCTGAATCCATGACCCAAGAGTCTACAGAACTTTCCATACTTAGTATCAGTGCATCATCCTCAGACACACTCTCGGCACCAGCAATGTTCAATTCTTTCTTTGGACATTGACTCTTAACATGTCCCACCTCCTGGCAGTTCCAGCACTTCACATTCTTCCAAGTTCTAGATGAACTTCTTCCCCGACTCCCACTGCTCCCACTATTCCTGCTATTCCCTCTACCTCTTCCGATATTTAATAACTCAGAAGAAGAAGATCCACCTTGATTCTTGCGTCTGACATCCTCGCCAAGAACCAAATCTCTAACCCCTTCAAAAGTCATACCACTGGTCCCCACTGAACTTGTAACAGCGGTTACTGTTCCAGACCAGCTATCAGGTAGTGAAGCTAGTAGCAGTGAAGCTTGAGTCTCGTTATCAAATTTAATTCCCATAGATGACAATCTGGACAGAATTGAATTTAGATTGTTAATGTGAACCGTAACTGAGCTGTCTTCATTCATCCTTGTCGTGAACAATTCCCTCATCAAGAACACCTTGTTAGCCGCCGACGGTTTCTCATACATGTTCGTCAGAGCATCCATCATACCACGCGCCGTGGTTTCCTTCATGATGTTGAAAGCAACGCTCCTTTCCAACGACAACGTAATAACCGCCTTAGCTTTCTTGTCCTTTGAGTTCCACGCATCTTCAGCAGCTTTTTCCATTTTCTCCGGTTTGTCTCCAAGTACCATGTCCAAATCTTTCTAACATAACAATGCTTCTATTTGCATTTTCCACCAACTAAAGTCAGAACCGTTGAACTTCTCGATTACAACCTTGTCTTCAGCCATTACGACAAACAAGAGACAAATATTTTATAGTACTTTTGTGTGACAGAACAGTACCCTTCAAAGTACCAAGATACCTTTTAATACGATTAATAGAAATTAGTTTCTGATGTGGAAGATCAGACAAAACTGCAACCACAGAGCATACTCTAATTTCTAAAACCGAGACCTCCTCCAAAAACCCGAAGCTCTGATACCAGTTGTTAGGAATCGGACAGGATACACGCAGCGGAAACACACTATCACACACACAAACTCACGAAAATAAAGCAAGAAGAACACAAGGAATTTTACGTGGTTCGGATTCGGTGTCAATCCTACATCCACGGGCTACAACTAAATCTTATTTGAATGAGGAGATTACAATAGATACACACTCAACTCTAGCATGTGTTGTGTGTTGTGGTGCATGTTGTTCTTCAACTTAATGGTCTATTTATACATATCATGAGGTGCATTATTCACAATGGGAACATAAGAAGTTTCCTTCAAGAATAGGGGCTGCACCAAACTTCTTCACCAACCTTTGAAAAAACAACTTCAAAATGTTCACATTCACCTAACATGATAGAAACAATTGGTATGTCTGACTCATTTTATAGAAAAATATGTTTTATTTTTTGAGAATTTCATATGTATAAAAGACACCCATAAATAACAAATTAAAAAGTTCACACTCGGAAAGAAAAATTAATGTTATAACATAGATAATGGCCACCGTTATACAACATTAAGCGAATGCCCGCGCGTTATTCAGGAAATAATTATTAGTTAAAATATAAACAAATGTATGTTATTCTTATACCAAATAAATAACAAATTATATAAAAAAATATTTTCGTTGTTTTTAATTATATGATAATATATACATGTGGCATAAATTTGGAAGACAACGAATTTTAACAACTTTAATGAATAAATACAATGCATCAAATAAAAATCAAATTAATATGGTTTGAGATAAATAGTTATCTCAAACCACATGATTTTCATAGTCTACTATCACTTTGTGTTAGGATAAAATTTTTGTAAAATTTCAAATTTAATTTTACTTTTATCTATTTTAAAATCAATTTAAACATAGCATATTTGGTCATGTTTTAATTTCGAATATTTAATTTAACTTAATAGTATGCTTTTTGGTGGATAATGGAAACAAATGAATTGTATTATATAATAGAAAGATAAAATGTCATATATGTATGTGAAGCAATGTGAGATAACGAAAAAAAACCTCAAATTGATGTGGTAAAAGATAAATCATTTATCTTGAACCACATTAATTTGAATGACTACTTTTATAATAGAAAATAGTTAGATATAATTAGAATACACAAAGTATATTGATTGAATGACCTCTGTGAAAATTAGAGATCGTTGTTTTTTACCATCAATATTGCATAAAAAATAAAAGTTCAAAATTGCATCAGCACAATGCATGTGATTTTTTGCAACTTGATTAACGAATCCATAGCTCATATCAGATCGACTCGCTAAATTTTTAAAGCTCAATTTCTTTAAAAAATAATAAAATTATATATTTCCCTGAACTTTAATATTTGGAAATGTTTCCAACAGTAAAAAATATCTAATTATTTATATAATTGTTTTAATTCGAGGGAAACCTTTATTTATAGAATAAAAAAGCTTTTTGATTTGGTTTTTCATGACGACGTGAGATCAAAATTTCCTTCATAATGTATTATTTTGTGTCATTCTATTATCCCATATTGCTTAAGAAACACAATTGAAGATAAACCAAACATCTATAAATAAAGTGACTAATATATTTCTTATCTGTCATAGCTTAATAAACAAATTTCAAGGTAAAGAAAACATCTATAAGTAGAGAGACAAAAATCATTTCTCTCATATATTTGTTCTTTTGTGTTCTTGATTTTAACCAGATTATGAATCGGTTGCAACATTTCGTGAACCATTTGTTTAAGTTTTAGGACTGTTTTCGAAAAATTTGGACGGGTACACATTGATGTCTACTCCGATCTGTTTTTTCTCATATCTTTGTTCTTTTGTGTGCTTGATTGTAACAAGATTAGGAATCGGTTGCAACATTTCATGAACCACTGGTTTCAGTTTTAGGACCGTTTTCGAAAAATTTAGACACGTACTCATCGATGTCCACTTCGATCTGTTTTTCTCTAATAAATTCAAATTAATGTGGTACATGATAAAAATTTTTCTTGAACTATATTATTTAAATGACATCTTTTGTGTGCTTGATTGTAACAAGATTAGGAATCGGTTGCAACATTTCATGAACCATTGATTTATACACATAAATTTATATATATATATATATATATATATATATATATATATATATATATATATATATATATATATATATATATATATATATATATGTGTGTGTGCATAAATCTTATGAAAGTGAAATAAAATGTTTACAACGTTGTCATGACACATTGAACTATGGCACATGACTTACTATAACTTGCAACTCAATTGGTTTTTTAATAGTTTTTAACTCTTTCAAATATTCATCTTTTTAGTTTCAATGATTTTGGAAGTTAAAACGAAGTATGATAATTATTAAAACTTTGAGATAAAAACATATTTTTATGATAAATTGACCACTAATTAACAATAGACTTTGAAAACAATGGTATGATCAAGATTGATAAGAGAAGTTAAAACGAATCAGTATGCGAATATCTTTACCAAAGGGCTGTCACGACAACTCTTCAACCGTTTCAAGACCAGTTTGAGCATCCTCCCCCTCCCGCTCCAACTGCCGGGGAGTATTAGACGTTATTATTGTTGTATATTTGTGATATATTTTTCCCGTGTAATTGCTCTTGTATTTTAGGTAGTTTGTTAGGTGATTGTATCTATTTATTGTATCCTTTTTATGTCAACGTGGCATCCAATGATTCTACTGAATCATTCACTTACAAGATTATAAATTTATAACACATAACAATTAATGTTAAAATAGTGAATTATAAAATAAATGTTGTAAAATAAAAAATTGACTATTAGTACTTATATGTACATGTATGTAATCTATCATTTGATTGGTTATAACTTTTGATGAGTAATGTTGAGCAAATATGTCAAAGATTAGGGTTGAGTGTACTGCGGTTTGATATGCTTTTTGTAAAATAAAAAATTGTTGGTGTTTTTTTTTTTTTTTTTTTTTTTTGTATTTGGTAGAGTTTCAGGTATTAAATGCGGTATGACTTTTATGTTATTTGGTTCGATTTACAAAACCATTTGCCATAGAGTATGTTTTCATAAAAAGTTTTTTTTTTTTTCTAATAGTGATAGTCTTAAGAGTGATTGTGTACCCTTTTACAAAAGAGAATGTTGTCATTAAAAACTTTTTTTCTAATTGTGATAGACTTAGGAGCGATTGTGTTGGATCGAATAGTTTCACTCGGGTTTAACTTCTGCCGGTTATTCATAATAGTTCGCAAGGATTCAGAACCCAACAATACAACCCATAATCATAAAATGAACACACTTATTAAACCATAAATGATCCAAAACTATAATGAATACGAATGAAGAAACCATATGTGGTAATCACATAAATCAATTTAGATTATCCATAATAAAGTATATGACTTGTTGTATGGAAGTGTATCATTTAATATTGAATTATTGTTCAATGACGACATAAGAAAAAGAATCTACAAGATCTTTTTTGGAAATAAGATGCTTAATAAACTAATATGAATTAAGTAGCGAAAAATTTCCCATATTTCACGAAGACAATATGTACATGAGTGAAGGGCCTCTTATTCTATCCAATGCAAAATTCCACAATAAAAAAAAAGAAAAGAAACCATGAAATGAAGCTAATAAAGGTTCCATATAAAACTATTTTCGTTGACTCTGTTTCTGTTGATGACGTCTCACATCTCATATGCATAGTAAGGCATGCCATAGCTGCTGTAATAGTATTGGTAAGGATTAACATATACCGGCGCCACCGTGGGTTTTGTATCCTTGGCGGCGTCGGATTTCTTCTCCTCCACCGGACCAACACTGAGTAGCTCTGTATATCCTACACCTTTTCTTAGCAACGTCGTCAGTTCAACGGAGTCAATTCCTTCTCCGGTCACCGCTATTTGGTCTTTATCTGAACCAGCAAAAGAAGCAGATTCCACACCTGTTTATCAAATGTCAGATCATGATTTAGTCAAATAATTCAATCAATCAAAGTAGAGTGTCCTGATTCACCAAAAACATAATTTGGATAATCAGGTTCAAAACCACAATTCTAGATGAGATTAACATATAGGTTATGAAAATGAAATTGAGAAATTTCTCTGGAACATGAGAATCGTTTGATAATTTGAATATGTATCGAATAAACTTTAGAACGCAAAGGCTATTCTAAAAAGGAAATCATGAAATGTGGTCTTACCGGAGATACTAACGGCGATCTTCAGAGCTTTACGAGTTTTCTTTTCGCTGGTCATTGTCACCTTCACGACAATCTTTTGCTGCAAAAACAATCAATTACACAAATTGAGATCAACTGATTCGAACCAATGCGAAACAGAATCGAATTGAATGAGTAAACAGGTCTGTACCTTCGCCATTTCTGTGAATTAGATGATGATTTGTCTCTAACGAGTGTATCTGTTTTCGTTTTTTCGATCTAAAGACTGAGAGAGTATGAGAATTTAGAGAGAATGTGTGAAGAGTGAAAGTTGTGAGAGGGTATTTATAAGTCATCCATGGAGTTCGCAAAGGAGGAAGAGTGGAAGACGACGACGTCAACGTCAACGCCGCGGGAAGGAAGCTTCCACCTATTCAAATATTTTGATTAACTTTTTGGATCTTGAATCCGTTAAACTTTTCAAACTTTCGTTCACATGCCTTTTATTTACACAAAAGTTCCAAATGACCCCTTTTATTTTAGACCTTTTCTATTTGAAAATATAAACTTGGTTTACAACTTAATCACATTAATCTACGTTTTCGTTACGAATCACATACAATGACATTTTTGTAGCCATATTTTAGAATTGCACTTTAATATTTATCTTAGATATTCGAATTCAAGTGTAAGGTTTTATATTACATATTTAGGGACCATATCATCTCTAATAGAAATTTACGTATTGTTGATCATGTGTCTTACAAGATTAAATTTTTTTAACATATAAAAATAAAAGTTAAATACTGAATTATAGAATAAATATTTTAAAATAAAATTTGACTAATAGAATAAATATTTTAAAATAAAATTTGACTAATAGTATTTCAACATACCTCGATATTTCAAGGTTATGATATTTCGACATTCTCTAGTATCTTATGTGCAGGAATATTATCGGCATTGAATTTGGGTCAAAATAGGGTTTTTGACTTATATGGGTAAGTATGTTTACAAAGTGTACACATTTAGTCATTTAAGTTTTTTTTTTTTTGTAAAATAGACCACTTATGTTTTTTTTTATTCAAATTAAGTCACTAAGACCTATTAAAACCGGTTAATGTGACGTGGCTGTACATGTGGCCTCAAAAGTGAATACCTGGATGTACATGTGGTATCCTACGTGGCTAATAATGTCTGATTTAGTGAATATAAAGGAAATCAGGTCCCGTCTTCATTCCCAAATCGTTGGTTCGAAATTTTCTTCCACAATTTCTCAATAATGTCGACTGCTTCAAGTACTTCAAGATTTGATAATCAAAGACTTTGCTACTGCAACCTCCCAAGTATATTGCGCACCTCTAAGACTCCAGATAATCCAGGAAGAATTTTCAGAGTGTGCCCTAATAAACACGTATGTTGATTTTGACTTTTTCGTGACTTAATTTTTTTGACTGTTATTAATAAAATTGCTTACTGATTTGTTAGAGAAAAGGGAAAAAGTGTGACTTATGGGAATGGGTGGATGATTCTGAGGATGAGAATGAAGATGGGAAAAACAATGCCAAGAAGGAAAAAGCTGAAAAGGAAGTACTTGATGAAGTTGCAGCAGTGAAGAAAGAGGTTTTAGCTCAAGTTCAGGATTTGAAGAAGATGTTGTCTAGCATTAGGCTTATGTTGGTTGCAGTTCTTGCTTTACTCATTTGGAAAATGATGATATAATTGGATGTAATGTTTTGGATCAAGTTTAACTATCTACTCTTATGAATGTAATGTTTTGGATTGGGTACCCTTTTGGATCAAGTATAACAATGAACTACTTTTAACAATCTACTTTTATTTTTAACTGTATGACAGATGTATGTATGTATGCATATGACATAGCATCTATGACAGATGTATGTATATATGTATATGAATGACAGATGTATTAATGTATGCATATGACAGCCTGCAAAGTGGTCAAGATTCTTCAAGACAAAAGTTGTATTAAAGACAATGAAATGTAGGTCCAACTACCCTGTATCACTATGAGAATCTTTAGTACACACACAAACCAATTAGATTATATTAAATAAAGGGTACCATTGCTATTAAGTGGGATCAAAAGTTGTTAATACAAATTTAACAGTACTTAATTAACATCAAAAGATGAGCCCACATGTGAACAAAAGCCACAGGTCATAACATTGTATCATTACAAAATAAAGACACAAACCCTAATCAATCTAGTGCAACAGGTTCGTCTTGACTGCAACCACTCCCATCTTTTGGAATAACCATCTTCTTAAGCCCAATCTTTGCGATTCTCTCTGAAGTCTTCCTCACCCTTCCACCTCTAGCTGTCCTAATTACACCATGAGCAGGAGTACTTGGAGCAGGAGTACTTTCAATTGGAACTTCATCAACTGGAACATCATCAATTGGAACTTCATCAATTGGAACTTCATCTTGAGTGGCATCAGCAGTTTGTTGTGGTTTACTTGGATCTTGATTGCCTGCATTTGAAGTCAATAAACTTAGTTAAAGATGACCAAATTTACATTCTAATGCAGTTATTTACATGGTTATATTTTTTACCTGCTTTTGAAGAACACTTTGCTTTGTTATGCCCAGTTTGCTTACATATGCTACATTTTTGTGATCCAAACCTGCTCACAGTATGTTTAGTCTTCCCACTTAACTCCCTTTCTGCTTTATCTCTCCTTCTTTTGGTGGCTGGCCTCCCAGGTAATCTTCTTCTTCTTGGGGGAAATGGTGGATCTAACTCAGGATTTTGTGGCCACAAGGAGCTATCATTCAGTGGGTGGATGTTAAATGCATAGGCCTTCAGGAATGTCTCTGTTTTGTAACAATTTGCAACATATTGCTCTGCATCTAAGTTCAATGATGCAATTGCAGACATTGCATGAACACATGGTATGCCTGTAAGTTGCCAAATTCTGCATCCACACTCTCTTTTCCTTAGGTCAACACAATACCTCTCAGTGCCTTGGATAACCTCAAATTCCTGGTATCCACTAACATGAGTCTGCCAAAACCTGTGAAATATGTCATAAAGGATCAATACATTAAAGTACATTGCATAAACGAGAAATACATTAAAGTACATTGCATAACCTGTGAAGGGTCTTCAAGAGCTTTAACTGTTTTCTGATAGCAGGGCATATTGCCAAATCCCAACCCATTCCCTTTACCTTTTGGTTGTATAACCTTTCCATGACGTACACTCTAATATCCTCCAACATGGTAATGATTGGCTTCTCTCTAGCATCAATTATAGCAGCATTGAAGCTCTCTGATACACCATTCTCCACTGCATCACAGTTCATGCCCTCTTTAAAAAATTCTTTTGACCAACACCTTGGATCCCTGTCCATAAGATAGTCATATGCCATATTGTCTAAGGCCTTGATCTCTTTCATAGCAGCTTGAAAAGTTGGTTGTCTAATAGCATTGACAGCCTTCCAAAAGGGGTTGATATATTGTTCACCCTTGATCTTTTTGTGGAAATTAGCAAGGATGTGCCTAGTACACAACCTGTGTTCTGCATTAGGTGCCCTTTCCTTCACAGCTTCAAGTAATCCCTGTTTAAAAATAGAAAAAAACATATAACTACTTGATACCTTTAAACAATTATAGATGTGATTATGTATGCAATAATTACCTTATGTCCATCTGATAAGAGTGTAATACCACTGCCTTGTCCCCCTCCTATGTCATCCATTAAATGATCTATGAACCACTTCCATGTGGCCTTGCTCTCAACATTCACAACTGCCCAGGCTATGGGGTATATGTGATTATTTGCATCCCTACCCACTGCTGATAGTAGCTCCCCTTTACAAACTCCCTTAAGAAAACAGCCATCAAGCCCAATAACCTTTCTGCATCCTTGTATCTATCCTTCTACAACACCTTTAAAGCAAATGTATATACACTCAAATATCACAGTACCATCAGGTTGTGGGTCAACCTTAATCTTCACATTGGAACCTGGATTTTCCCTTCTACATTCAGCTCCATAGTCCCACAGCCTAGCATAGTGCTCCTTCAAACTACCCTCAATCTCACAAAGTGCAAACTTTTTTGCATTCCTACATTGACCAATGCTCACATTTAAGTTATATTTTTTTCGATATTTGGGCTTTCATTTGTCTCAAACTCATCCTAGGGGTCTTCAAAATAGTATTGACAAAGTGTTTCCCTATCCATTTGTAGGTTACAATTGAACCTAGTTTGAATGCCCTAGAGCACTTATGATCAGGAATAAGTGTCTTAATCTGGAATGTTTTCTCATCCTTAACCCAACTTGCCCACAATCTAAATGGACATTTGGGCTCTTTCCCCTTGCAACAATTAACAAGTAGTCTTTCCTTGTCATTCCTTTCAAACCACAGGTCATAGCCATTTGCAACAGCATAGTTGCTAAGAAGCATTTTAGGAGCAGCAGGGTTGGCAAATCTCATACCTATCGTTGGAGTCATATTCCTCCAGTCCATACTTTCATCATGTCTAGGGTAGATAGGTTCTTCATGATCCCTGACTTCATCTTTTTCTTCCTCATCCACTGGACAAAGAATGTTCAAGAAATGATCATTGACTGTTCTTTTTGTAGACACAACTTGCTCATCGTCTTCATGAGTGAGTTTGGCACCATCATCAAACTTTTCATCAACTTCCTCATGTTCAGAGTCCTCAATGTCTTTATCTGATTCTTCATCACCAATCCAGTCAAACAATGGTTCATTATAGTGATCAATGTACACATCTATTCTCTTATTAATAGCCCCATTAGCAGCCTCAAGAAATTCTTCATAATCACACTCATTTTGTAAGGAATGCAGCCCCTCAGATAAACTTACTTGAGGAACACAGAAGTAAAGAGTTCTTGATCTTGAAGAGATGTAACTAACCAGTTTTTCCACAAAGCTTTTGAACCCGGAATAGCCCATCTCCTGAAAATTTTGGTCTCTTACTGAAGCAGTTCTCGAGTCGTAATACACCAATGGATTAGGGCAGAAGACTCCATTGTAGTGTACATCAACAATGGGGAAATCATTTGGTTCCATGATCGTGCGAGAAGTTAAATTAGAAGCAGATGAGAGTAATGGAAGGGGGAGAGAAATGGAGTAACGGAGGGAGGTGGGGAAGATGAACGATCGGGATACGAAATGGGGATTTCACAGGTATTACCCCAATTATCCACGTCATACACCCACAATTACCACGTAATTTTTTTTCTTTTTCTAACCTTAAATTCTTCGTATAACCGGTATTACCCCAATTAGCCGGTCATAAGGATGTATTTTACAGGTTTTTAAAACATAAGTGATCTATTTTACAAAAAAAAAAAAAACTTAAGTGACTAAATGTGTACACTTTGGAAACATACTTACCCATATAGGTCAAAAACCCGTCAAAATATTGGAATAATATAGCAATCAATCTAAGTCACATCACCCCTAAGAGTAATTCTTACCATTGACCAATCATATCAACATTTCTCATTTTAATGTAGTAACCTTGAGAAAATGCATGAAAAAACTGATTTCCAATAATACAGAAAAATAAGTTTCCAAACTGAAAACTAGATTATGTTGAATACATTTAACATTACTAGAAACTTACATAAAAGGATAGATAAAATAAAATAGTCATAAAAATATATTAGCATCAAAAACATTATAGAGTAATCAGTTGTATAAAAATAAATAATACACTGATACATAATGATGTAAATTCTGCAATGCCATGCAATGAAAGTGAGTCGTTGGTTTTTTTTTTTTTGTTATTTAATAAAAATAGAAATCCAAATGTATCAAGATCAATCACTTTCTAGATGTAAATGGAAGTTACAAGTATTTTTAGTGGTTTTTTTAATCAAATGTATCAAGATCAATCACTTTCTAGACACTTTTATTGGTTTTGTTTTTTCTCGACTTTGGTCCTTAGAACTAACGCAGTTAAATCTATGATAATTAATTTAATCCCATTTTGTCTTATTGCTATCGTATCCTTCTATTTTTTATATTTCGTTAGTTACAGAAATATAAGGCCAAAACTCACCCAATCATCACCACCTCCTCGACCATCAATCACCTTGCACCACCCAATGCCCACTAATAACTACCATCAATCACCTTGCACCACCCACTGGCCACCAATAACTACCATCCTCAACTATATACCACCACCAACCAAAATTATGAAATGAAACTTTAAATCCTAAATTCCTTTATACAATTTGAAAAATATGTTTATGTTCATCTTTTTATCACAAATCGAGAAAAAAATGATGATATTTAGGGTTTCTAGTCATCAATTGCTACCATGGAACTGTAATAGTCAAAGAACAACTTCAAGGAACATTATATGAAACAACTCTTGTATGACCTATTTGAAATAGTCATTTCAAATAAACATTTCAAGTACTCTAGAAAAACTGATAATCTTTTTAGGAAAACATCTCGCGGAAGTTAGTCGCAAATGGTCAAGTCTTTATATTTAACATTTTCTCAAGGCATACGAGGGTGTAATAAAATAATGAGAGATAAATGTAAAGTAAAGAAACATCATACATCTTAAATCTAAATTATAACATCTTCTATTTACCTAAAGCTAAATATATATTGGCCTTCATCTAAGTCTTTAAGCTGAATATATGTCAAAATATTTTGGTTAGGCTAGCTGTAACATCCCGATTTTCATAATTTTTTTTTTTTGAAAAACATAATAACGCCAATAGCGCATAAACGTTATTCAGTCATGTTTTAAAACATTATGTGACAAAGATTTCAACGTTTAAAAACTTTTCTCATGACATAAAGTCACGTTTAAAAATATCGATCCCAACCAAAACATTTAAGTTTTAAGAATATTTAAACCACTTCGGGGGTTACAACTTCATACCAAACTAAACCATAGAAAGCAAGTTAGGATTACAAACCAGTACATGAGCCAGAATTCGCTCCATCTAAAATCTCAATCTCCTCAGGTCATCTACTTGCTTCTATCTCTCGTGTCTAGAACCTGAGATACATGGCATAAATAAAATACGTAAGAAGAAAACGTCTCGTAAGCTACAAGGGGTTTAGACTCAAAACATCATTGAAAATGTTATATAAACAATATCATACTTTGATACATTTCTTTTCAAAATCCTTTGCAAAATATGTCATATGACCGACTTTTTCTTTTCAAAAACTTCTTTACAATCTAAGTCATATAAATGACATTTACTTCCAAAATTCTTTGCAAAACCATTTCATAAAACCTTGAAGCTTAAACAATATATTCGATTCAATACGTGTCATACATAATAGGTGCATATGGAATGCATGATTGACACACCAATGCAAAGCTCGCGGGTTTTCCTACTCGCGCCTTAGGTCTAAAAGACCAGGTCACATTCGTGACAAAAGCTCGCGATTATATACCGCGCCTAGAGGTCTATAAATACCAAAGCTCGCCAAAATAGGAGAAAAAAAATCATCCTATAATGATGCCTAGAAGACTTCTACTTCGCGATGGGAGGTACCATCCCAGTAGAGTCTGTTGTCTCGTTACGGGGACGTGTCCGGACCTTGCTGACTCATGCAACCACACTTTATGCATGCGTAAAGACACTGCTTTTCGTTTTTACAAAATATCATAAGATGCCATGAGATGCATGTGCAATAACATAGATATTAACAATATAAATCTTTCATAAACTTATATAAGGATCAAATCATTTAACAGATATAGTCATATAGTTATTGTTCTTTTGAAACAGATTCATAACATGATCACATAGTAGACTTACTACCAAAATATTCTTAATAAGCATAGTAGGCTTGTAGCCAAAACAATCTTTCAAAATCATCGTATAAAACATTCATTATCGTAACATACTTAGAACGATTTGCATATCATTTGATGTTTAAAAGTCACATAAAAGTTTTGTCAACGACTTGCCATGTACCCCATAGTGGGAAAAAGCCACATGTACTCACCTTAGTAGCTAGGTACGTCTAGCTACACGAATCCACTTTCTCTAGCCTTTCGTTGCTTCCAAGCATCCTTCAAACCTCTATTAATTTAATAGAAGATTAGAACGTATTTCGCAACTAAAACATAATACATTTGTCTACTCATTTCTTAGACTACTTCTAGTCGCTATCTAAGTTCATTCCGGTGGCTAAGTATGGGACTTAAACCGTAAAAACCATTTTGGACAAATTTACCCCTTTTGTCCCACTTTGACAACTTAGTCCAAAATTCGTGTAAACTCTTGTTTAAGTCGTTGTTATATAACCCAACAATGCACCAATAGTGTTTAGAACATGTATAAAGCTTAATGGAACCTTTTAATCTATTTTTCGTTTCAACACTTTTTGACCGTTTTTCTATTTAGGCATCCTACTTTGCCTAATTGTGTTTTCACGGGTTTTAACATGAAATTTTAGTTACTTTCTGATCTCAACATATTTATAAATCAATATCAATGCTTAGCTGTCAAGACATCATTCATTTCGCTCTTTTATAATATTTTTGGCAATTTTGCCGCTAGAGATTATAAAAGTAAAAAGTATTTTTAAACATCACACTTTTTACATATGTTATTGCCAAAACCACCCAACAACACATAAATGTTGGTATAAATTCATTTCATACTTATACGGGCTCGTATTTGCTAAACCGGTAACTTTTAGTTTAACCGTTTCCGATTATGTCATTTTTAGACTTAACCAAAACTCAACTTTTATTAACCCACACTTTCAATTTTTTTTCTAATTTACTATAATATCATGACAATGAATCATATTACTCAAGTCTTCAGGTTATTTCTCAAACTTTTTGATTCTTAGGCTTAAAACGGCAATTTAACTAAAAATAGTCAAATTATAGTCTTTTTATGACTAAATGATACTTTATAAGATGTTTAACCAAATACTTGTATCCCCAATTCAATGTTACCATCATCAAATGTAAACATGTCTCATAAAGCATATTTTAACTAGTTTCTTGATGACAAGCGTAAATTTTCATACTTGTCCCATTTAGACTTTATAAAAGTCAAATTTGCTCATCTTTTTGTTATTTGATTATCACCAAGTTAACCACCTTTATTTTATTGATTCTTTGGCATTTCTAGTTCCATTCTAGTAGTATAACATGAATACAAGTCCAATTTTAACATAAATCAAACCTAACCCAACTAATTTGGCTTCTAGACTTGTGGTTTGACTTTGACAGAAAAGTCAAAGCTATCAAGTCGAACTAGATTTGTATGTTTCCATTCGGTTCTTTGATGCATATGAACTTATGACAATTTTCCAACATTATTCCTTTTATGCATGATACCAAATATCATACTTCTCTTTCAATTGCACATAACCATGTCTTTTAAAGAGTTCTAATCACATCTTTTTACATATAAATTGCCCAATATATTCCAAGCATCAAATTCCATCTTTTTAAACGTATGCAATAAAATTTCATCAATAATTTGACCATTAAAACACAGCCCAAATTCAAAAGTTTATATTTTGGTTATGAACTCAAACTTCTAGCAAGGATTTAAGCTATAACCAAGCACCGATTCCATCATGCATGCAAGAATTTCGATTTTTAACAACTAGGGTTCTAAAAATTCGACCTTTACCTTGAGTTCTTCTTCAAAAATCCAAAATCATGGGTGTTCTTGCCCTTTTTCATAATTTCCCTGATTAATCCATGATCAACTACAAATTAGCACTTATAATCGACATGCACTAAAGATTTTCAAGCTCAACAGCTAGGGTTTACAAGAATCAACTTTTACCTTTTGGGTTCTTGTCCAAAAACCCGAAATCAGGGGCTGGTGAGAACTTTTCTGTCCAAATCGGACCTGTACATCACTCATTCACCACCTCCGATGGCCTCCCATCGTCCACCACCACTTGTCGCCATCAACAGCACGATTTTCGGCGGCTGGAGGTCGCTGTCGAACCTTCCCAGATCGCGAACCATAGGGACCAAACTGAATCCTGAATCTTTCCCTCTACTCTCGTCGTCTGTCTCTCTCGATCATGTAATCGCACACACAATCGTGTATGCGATTTCCCTTCTGATCCAAGCTCTCGCCTTCTTTCTTTCGCATCTGGTTTGGAGTCGTGTTTGCATTTTTACCAATTGGGGAAATCGTATAACATAAGAAAGTGGAATGCGCACACAGTCCTCACAAAACCGGGTTCTAAGTTTCCTGATTTTGACTGATAAATATCGAAAAGACCAAAATGCCATTATTCCAGACTTAAGACTAAGACGAGTCCTCTTAATCTAAATTTTACTTGATTTTATAAGACTAAGACGAGTTGTCTTAGTCTAGAAATTTCTAGCTTTTCTTTATTTATTTATTTTTTTCGACATTGCAGGGGCATAACTTCTTAGTACGAAATCCAAAACTTGCAAACTTTATACCTCTAGAAAATTGGGAACGAGATCTACAACTTTGCTCTACTGACTCAGGTCTAAATGTGTATAGATTTTCTGTTATTAACCCTTGAAAATGACTCTTTGGTGATTGTTGTCACTTTTGGACTATTTTAAAACCTTCATATCTCCTTCGTTACAACTCCAAATGGCCCGATTCTTCTCCTATATTTTTGTTATCTCAAATACTACCACAGTCATCTTGATGACTCTTTCCCAAATCTTTCTAGATTTTGAGATAATAATTTCCAAAGTTTGCACAATAAACTTTTCACTTTTAGTCATTTATTTCCACTTTTGCCCTTGGGTCACTAAAACCAACTTTCCAACTGAAATAATATCTCAAAATGACTTAATAAAAAGTCTTAACAATAATTTCCCAATAATCTCTTATTATTTTACCATTTTGCCCTTTTATTATACATTTAAGTGACAAATTATAACTCATGCGCGTAAAACTTTTTGGTTGTCACACTAGCGATTCCTAGTGAGTATTTATAGGGTTCAACATTTGTTAGTTCAAGAAATTCGAACATTCCATGAATAATGTAAACTCGTAAAACACTTCAAAACATCATAAAAGCATCATTAGTTAACATGTGGAGAAAAAACAAGCATTAAAGTTAGCATTGTAAAACATCACTGGAAATAAAAAACCGAAAATCACCATATGTAAATGAAATACTTTATGCTTCTAGATCCCAACCCGTCATATAAAGTGTAACTCCTCATCTTCATAGTCATTAAAATGGGAAATTTCTCAAGGGTTGAAAGCATTTTTGCGAAACATTATCTATATAGACATGTCATACCTAGGACAATATGCCCATTACAAAATATCCACATAGTAGGTGCTAGCCTGATCCACAAGTGAGGCATGTCTAGATTACCATAACATCATCATACATATTATCATCACTGGATGGGTACCTAGGTCTTCATCGGTCACAAAAGTCATCAGCACATCCTAAGTGAATGCACAAGTTTATAAATGTTTCCCCAAGTTTATAAATGTTTATAAATGATGAAAATCAAGTATAAAATATAAATGTTTCCCCATTTGTTGTGAAATACATTCCAAATACTTTTCCTAAGTGCATACATTAGACATATAATATTCATATATAATACACTTATTATCACATGGAAACTAACACTTAAAATCCTGAAAACAAAATAAGGATTTGCATTCCAAGGTAAAACTCACATTACTTAGTTGTACTACCTTTAATTCAAGTAATTAATGATTGTTTACTTTGTAATATATGAATTCAAGGTTTCTAACTCAAACACCTCATTTTATAACTTATATAACATCTTTAAGGCTAATAAAAGGTATAAGAAGCAACCATTTATGAAATTGAAACAAAAATATTTTTAAGTGTATGTATCTAGACAAGTACTTGGTTTAGTAGATTTTTGATTAATAATCCACTTAGTTAAGTGGGCCATCTGATATGCAAGACAATGAGTTTTTATCACCTTTAAGTTAAACATATAAATATTCATTCTTAACAAAATAAATCCCAAAACCTAGTTCATTTCTTTAAATCGAAGTTATGCCCAAGTTTTTTAAAATTGGCAAAATAGTCCTGCATCACTAAAATCTTGATTTAACCCTAAGATAACATCTAGTTAGCATTTTTAGGTTATTATTTTCAACCTATTTATTAATATTAAATTCCTTACAGTTATGTATACATTTTAATTCAATAGGATTTATTTACATATCATTTCTTAATTCCAAATCTTGAAGGTTTTACCTCCAAACTTTCCTTAAAATATTATAATTTAAATGAGGAAGGGTTTATTGCGATTTGCCTGCATTGACTGTAATTGCACAAGTGAGTAATGTGTAGGTTATGCATTAGTTACTTGTACATCTATGATTTGACTCATGGGCTTGCCCTATGGGTCCAAGTTATATAAAAATAATTTCTTTGATTTACCATTATTTTTGTATTTTCAAGTTATAAAAATTCTCTTCTTTCTCTCAGGCTGAAGGATACCCTGCTCATTATGTAAGTTAGTTCCTGTATACAATGTTATAATATTTTTTCATTAAAAAGTTGTATATCATGCTTAATTTGGAAAAATCATAGTATTGTAGAATAGAAATTATGATGTTTTACACCTTAAGTATTCATTTGTACATTCTGCATTAAAGTTTGGACTATTTCATACGATTTTAGAAAAAATCATAAACGGGAGTACAAGTTGGTACTATACAAGTCATCCATTTACTGGAAGGTGCATGCCATGAATTGTTTCAGGCCTAAGCATTTGAGAGTTGGCTGGATTTACCCGTAATCAGAGGAGATGTATTACTATTTCATGAGATCCTACTCTATGAAATCTATCCTATTGATGAAATAGAATGCCAACGAATATATTTTTAGCTTTTCAAATGCAAGATTTTTTTTGTCGGAGGATTTTTATTTGATTACTGCATTTCGTTTCGAAAGGTATCCTAAAAGTAAAAAAGATATGAAGATAAGAAGGTCAACATTCCTGGAATACTGGTTCAGATACAATGGATAGTTTATTATGTGTGATAAATTTTAAAATCTTACTATACTTGCTTAACCAATGGTTTCCGGGGAAGGAAAGGAATGCAAAAATAATGTGTGAATGGGTTAAGTTGGCAGAAAACCTGGACGATTGGAACAAATATTATGATATTAAAATGCTTAGTATTATTAAAATAATAGTTACTAACAGGTCTTTATTTATAATTGAATGTTTTCTTGAGAAAGTTGTTTGTGTGATCATAGCTATAGTAAACATAATAAGTGTTTTGTGAAAATAAAAAAGAAGTCGTTGAAAATGTATAAATACAATTAAAATATTCAGTGTGTGGATTTTCAGCTCTATTTAAAATATGGTAGAAAAGTTGAATTTATATATTTTGTGTATCTTTATTAATATTTAAGTAATTATAGCATTTACAAATATTGGCCTGTTATTTATAGTCATTTATGATAGAAAAATGTTGTCATTAAGGCTATGTTTGGCAGACTAACTGAAAAACTAGCTGCTAGCTAGAAAACTAGCGACTAACCGAAAAACTACCTGAGCTGAAAAACTAGCTGATAATAAATGACGTTTTGTAATAACTAACTGATAAACTAGCTGGAAATCGTAAAATAACATAAAATGACATGCACAAAATTAATCTAATATTATGAGAAAAAACATAATACATTAAATTAAAGTAAAGTAAATACTAAATATAATATTTCTGATTTGAATTTAAATTTCTTGCATCACATATCACATTCGCAATATTATCACGAAGTTTTCGCATCTCGTGACGTGACTCTCGAATATTCGAATGACTAGATATTGAATTATGTTTTTGTTTTCCTCAAGTTATGGTGCTAATTATAGAAAATAGACCTAATTTATAGAAATCGATGATGCAGGGAATGCTTTGTGATTTGGAGGGAGTTAGTGTTTATCTCCTAGTAGTCAGATTTGGAGGAAAATGGAAATCAAATTTGTAGGTAAATGCTTTATCGGTACGTGTAGTACGTAGTATATTGAAATGTAAATTTGAAATATTTGAAAAAGTTTAGTCACCCCCTTCTTCTTTGAATTTTCTATATGGTCCCAAATTAATATCCAACATGTCTAACTTAGGAACTTCAAGTTAAACCTATAAATATTAATTCTTAACAAATTAAATCCCAAAACCTAATTCATTTATTTAAATTGAAGTTATGCCCAAGTTTTTCAAAATTGGCAAAAATAGTCCTGCATCACTAAAATCTTGATTTAACCCTAAGATAACATCTAGTTGGCATTTTTAGGTTATTATTTCCAACCTATTCATTACTATATCCTACTAAAAACGAGGAAAAGTAAGAAAGTGGGCTTAAAGTTAAAAAAAATTACAGTATTGCCATTGAAAAATTAAAATGAGTTAATTACATGTTTGATCATTATCTTTCTTATATTTAATAACTACAATTTGTTTTAGTTTACATTAATTACATTTTTGGTCCTTATAGTTTTTAATTTACGATAATTACGATTTTAGTTCCTATAGTTTTTAATTTAAGAAATTGTATTTGTTCCTACTTTTCTTCCTACTCATGTTCCTACCCATGTGAAATTATGACATATGTATTAAAATATTATTTATTTTATTAAATATGACGCTTGTCACAATTTCACATGGGTAGGAACATGAATAAGAATAAAAAGTAGGAACAAATACAATTTCTCTTTTAATTTTCATGATTATAGTTTTTGTAGTTATGATGTTTAATCTATATTAATTACAGTTTCAACCCTTATAATTGGTAATTACATTTTTAGTCCCTATACTTTAATTTTAGTGATTACAATTTCAGTCCTTGTAGATTATAATTTATACTAATTATAGTTTTTGTCCCTATAGTTTTTTATTTTGAATAATTATAGTTTTAGTCCTTATAGTTATTATTCAGCACATTATAGATTTGGACCCAATATGTTTTAAATTGTATTAAGTATAAATTCGGTCCCTATAAAATTTTTTAATGATAATTACAGTATTTTAGAAATCGAATCTACATATTAACAAATTTAAAGAGAGAATTTTGGTCCCGTATTTCTTAATTTGCTTTAACTAAAACTTTGGTCCATATAGGTTTTTATTTCAATAAGTATAGTTTTGGTTCATGTAGTTTTCAGTTTGCACCCAACTATTGTTTTTATTTCAATAAGTATAGTTTTGGTCCATATAGGTTTTTATTATTCTCATTCACTCCATATATTTTTTTTTTGGAGTACTGAACACTCTTTAAACTATTTCTATTATTAGGAAACATAAAATTTTGTTTTATTTCAAGAGTCTCTTCATTATCTCGTTCTCACCGGATTCAAGCAGCGAATTTTGAAAAAATGTCACTTGGGGTAGTGAAAAGTCGCATCTACTGTAGTTAGTTTGAATTTCGGTAATTAAAACGTGAGGTGTCCTTTCAGTTCCGTGTGTCCTTTCGGTTCCAGCTGCAAGATACTATATATACAGGTATGTAGTATCATTCATTTCCACATTCATTTTCAGTCTCATCCTCTCTTACCACTAGTTTGTTCGTACACGAACTTATATTTAAAGTCGAGTCATGGAAAACAGATCTTCAATGGGCGATTTGTCGAACCCTGGACCTGGTTTTCAGCAAGGAGAGGGTACTTCAAACCCAGCATTCTTAATAGAGTTCGGTGACTCTAACATTCTAGACATCTATTATCCATACTTCGATTACCTTTCTAATGTTTTATTTGATTTTGAATTATGGCATAGTCTTCCAGATATACTACCAATAGAGCAACTCCACGGTGAGCCGGAAATTTTTCCTGAGTTGAACATTAACTCAGATGATCCGGTGCATGCATCTGACTTTGCACTTGATCAGACTCCATGCCTTCTACCAGGTTAAATTCTTTTGAATGATCCATTTATAAGTATTATATTTTGTTTTATCATTTGACATGTGTTATTTGTAGACCCATTTGTGGATGGTCTAACTGAGTACAATCCATTCATCGACGTACCCTCAATGAGCAGTGAGATCATCCCCATGAATCAAGGATTCATGGCTGACATTCAAAATGACAATCAATTACAGACGATTGATAACATCAATATTGATATGAATCCCGAGTTTGGGGTTGGTTTTCAATACCAAAATCACCTTCAGGTGATTCAAAGGAATCTAGAAGGATTTCAGAATCCTGAGATTTTAGTTGAAAACCAACAATTATTACCGATAGAGGCCACTAATTTTGATGAATCAATGTCCATCTTTGGGTCAGAAAATCAGGATCATGTTCAAATGATCCAGAATGATAACAATACAATTGGATTTGAATCTTCTAGTTCAGAAAACATAGCAGGTGGCAGTGGAAGAGGTTTCCGACATTTATTAAGTAGGGAAATAATAGCTGAACACTTTAACGAACCAATTGAGAAAGCTGCGAAGGAACTCAACATTGGAACGACACAATTAAAAAAAACGCTGTAGAGAATTAGGTATCAATCATTGGCCCCAACGACAACTTACTAGTTTGCAAACCCTTATTGATCGTGCTGAGGTAAAGAACTACATTTTTTAATTCCTTTATATCATAAGGTTGAAATTACTAAAGTTATTTGTGCCACAGGAATTTGGTAATGAATTTATTGAGGCAACAGAATTATCGGGAGATTTAATACCCAACCTAAAAAAGGAAAAAGAAGCGATAATTGAAGGGTCACAATCGGGTCTAACAGACGGCACAAAGAAGCTAATACAAGCTGCTCATAAGGTTGTATTTAGGAAAAGAAAATTTCTGGAAAAGGGGGAAACTTCATCAAGAACTCATACACAGCAGCAATCTCTGCCATCTAACTCTGGTATGAGTAGTATTAATCCTGGTTTACTCGAGCCTAGGAGTGAGGATAATTTTGGAGGCTTTGTAAGTGACCTAGCCTGGTTTCCACCTTCTTATAGCTATCCCCAACTGGTTCCGAATTGGAACCCTTCCTCATCACTTCCCTACTTACACACTCCCCAAACGAGTCGATTTTTAGCCCATAATCATGGGGTTACGGGTTCCAACCCTATTGAGACCCCATACCTTGGAGCTCCTCCTCCAATAACCGGAAGCATACCCCTTCCAAATCCTCAAGAAGGTACAAGTCAACGTAATGATGACAAAGAGTGGAGTGTAGAAGATCTTTTCTCACATCTTTCTGATTCTCCAGTTTAGGTTAGTAGTTCTGTAAACTTTTCTTAATGTATTAATATAAAGTTATAGTAATGAATTAATTATATCGACGTGTTACTATAATTTTAATGATTTCATCGATTCTATACAATATTCATGTTGTTCCCTTAATTTTGTATTCCTCCCCCACTTGGACTAAAGTCCAAGTCTGTTTCTTCGATTTATAATTTTTTTTACGAGCCCTTACTCTCGAACGAAAACCAAGCCCACTCTGCTCAGCCAACAACTTGCATCAGGGGCAAACACCATCTCAATAAACATGTTTTTATAATGTAGAGACGTTTACATCAACCACCATATGTTACTCATCCGCTTGCGACCCTAGTCAACACCTCTATCGTCAGTTACCTCAATCACGAGTGAGTGATCCAAACTCTCAACCCACATGACCTGATCAATCACTCAAGCAAGATCAATACAAGGGTAGGTAGCCCCACTATTACACAGCATTAGGCATGTACAGAGTTGACTAAAAAATACCCGCCATCATCTCAGGCGCCGCTTGCACCTCTTTGACCGTGAGTTGGAAAAATCACACTTGCATCCTTTAGTCCCTGTCTGACTTGTGCGCCCATTAGTTGCATGAAAAATAGCTACCACAATAGCATTTTGGCATTCTCCCTTTCAACAGTCTTTAAGCTCAGTAATCAACTTAAGCATGATCGGTTCAACCAAACTGGTATGATCGCATCTTAATTGTTCCTACTGAACCTCACAATCAACATTCAAAAATTGAATGGATAAAAGTTTACCACATTACACTAGCATTTAAGTTAATTATGCTAGACACTCACATACTCAGCTCCTTGGATCCTTCGTGACGAACTCCCGACTCGAACGTGGATCCTGTGCTTTCAATAGTAGGAGCTCTACTACTACCTTCCACACCTATCCATGTTCGTTCCAAGACCCGTCTCGAAATATCCAATTCGCTTCTCACCGATAATTTTAACACATATGCCCTTACAAGGCATATGTCAACCCTTCTAGGAATACTTGGAATCCCACCCCCACCCTGCTATTCTAACTAAGACGGAACTTCCTCCAGTGATGACAAGTTGTTTCGCAAACTTAGTTGTATACAATATCGAACTAAACAGTCTTTCAAATAAGAGAATCTTCCCTAAAGCAACAACCAAACAAGGAACATGCAATAAGGTCAACTCACACATTCTATGACTATTCAGTCCATATTGTATACAACTTAGTGGAAATCTCTAAGCAACCTATCGGCACTAGCATACAGTTCTATTAGCAAATAGCAGATAATAATACAACAATGTGTGATCTCTACCAGGCATTTCAGCAAACATATATCATATGTTTTTTTTTAACATCCACAATATTAAATACTTAACCCTTTTCTCATACTGGCGTCGGCTGGCGGTACACACTGTGTCTTCAGTTCACCCTTCATAAAACATCTTTCTTTCGTAAAAATGTTTTAAGAAAACTCTTAAGCCTCAACTTGAGTCCAGAACTCACTAAGTGAGCCTGATTCTCTCAAGCTGTGCTCTGATACCAACTTGTAACATCCCAAAATTTTAGGGTAAAATTAAAAATTTTTAAACGAAAACTTCAATATAAGAAAAGCCACTTAATTAATTTTGACAAAATTCCATAACTTATAAGTTTAATGAAAACACCCCAGGATTAACAGAAGTTAACGAAATCACAATATAGCGGAATATTAATTCAAAAACAGTCCTCCAATGAAGCAGCACAGTGTATACACGTCACGCCTTGCCATCCATTGTACCTGATGTACCTGAAACAGTAGTTTATATAGGGAAAGGGTAAGCACGAAGCTTAGTGAGTTCCTCAAAATACCATACGATCCATCACATAACATACAACACACAATAACCATTCATATGTCTGTGAGATTCACGGGCTATCCCTGTTCCGCCTGAAGACTCACGGGCAGTTCCCGTTCTGTCTTATCGCTCGCAGGCTTTTCCCGTTCCGTCTAATGACTCGCAGGCTATTCCCGTTCCGCCTATTGGCTCGCAGGCTTTTCCCGTTCCGTCTAATGACTCGCAGGCTATTCCCGTTCCGCCTATTGGCTCGCGGGCTATCCCATTCCGTCCACAAACAATCATTTTCATAGCAATAATTCATACATTTATCATAACATGTAAGATCACCTTAGTCTAACATATCTTCCTTCCTACACATGCAATATCACCTATAGTATAGTGAAAAGACTCACCTGATTATAGTTGACTATATCGTTTATCTTTCTCGGCTTTGTATTTCCTTCAACTTTAACTGTTAACATAATAAGAAATCTATCATTTCTTAATCCTTAACTATATTGTAGTCGCATCATTAAACCCTTCAGTAATTCCAATATGATACTCCATGATTTATCAAGTAAAGAACAGCCAGGTAGAAGATTAGATGGGGTGGCAGGATCCTTTCAGCATTTTAGCCTTTCGGAAAATCCAACAACCAGATCCCAAGTAATCGGCCTAGTCACCGTCCTCGTAAGTAAATCAATCGGTATTATTTTCGGAATTACGAATTGTTATAATAACGACATTTTAAGGTTTTTTGTTTACTATTGTTAGAAATGAGTATAATATAACATATGTTATACTTATTAAATATTCTACTTCTTAACACAAAAACTATTTTACAATACCTAATTAAGCTATAGAAAAGTTTGTAGTTACCTTATGACCAGTCGTCGGAACCTATAACTTCTTCGTTAGGCTTTTGAGCTTCCTTTCACTCACTTCTTACACTCTAGTGCTTAGAAACCTCTATATATTGGATTGACATTTGTTGGTGTGGTTTATGAGATGTTTGGGGGTATTTATACTTGAATTCTTGAATAAAAAATGGCATGACACTTTTGACAAAAGATTTTAATAATATAATTTTGTTGAAATTAAAGGCCTTCTAGAATCAGTCTGTTCAATACTAGTTTAGCCGATCTTAAGCCCATTAAATTCACGTTTTTATTTGATATTCAGTAAACTCATCTCAATACCTTTCCAAGGATGTATGGTATGTATTTATACGATTTTTCTATGATTTATTATGATTTTTTGAAAACAGACTATCTAATCTGTCAATTCCGAACTAATCAGTAAAGATTGCATTTTTTACCATAGATAATGTAATTTTCAAGCTTACTATTATTTTTGGTAATTGTACTAGGCTCAATTTGTAAACTTTGTGCACTGGTTTGAGGTCCAAACGATTTTTCTAGAATTAATTATGATTTTTCTAAAAACGACACAAAATGTTGATTTTCATATGAAATTGTAACTAAAGTTTTTCTTAGCTTTATAATTACCAATGACCATATAATTCCTAACACTCTTATTTTAAGTATATGTTATAATCAGTATACGGGTCTTACAGTTTAATAGCAAAATCACAAAAATATTTTCTGTGTAAAAGAGTGTTACGTAAATGGTCCTAAATTAATATCCAACAACATGTCTAACTTAGGAACTTCAAGTTAAACCTATAAATATTAATTCTTAACAAATTAAATCCCAAAACCTAATTCATTTATTTAAATTGAAGTTATGCCCAAGTTTTTCAAAATTGGCAAAAATAGTCCTGCATCACTAAAATCTTGATTTAACCCTAAGATAACATCTAGTTGGCATTTTTAGGTTATTATTTCCAACCTATTCATTACTATATCCTACTAAAAACGAGGAAAAGTAAGAAAGTGGGCTTAAAGTTAAAAAAAATTACAGTATTGCCATTGAAAAATTAAAATGAGTTAATTACATGTTTGATCATTATCTTTCTTATATTTAATAACTACAATTTGTTTTAGTTTACATTAATTACATTTTTGGTCCTTATAGTTTTTAATTTACGATAATTACGATTTTAGTTCCTATAGTTTTTAATTTAAGAAATTGTATTTGTTCCTACTTTTATTCCTACTCATGTTCCTACCCATGTGAAATTATGACATATGTATTAAAATATTATTTATTTTATTAAATATGACGCTTGTCACAATTTCACATGGGTAGGAACATGAATAAGAATAAAAAGTAGGAACAAATACAATTTCTCTTTTAATTTTCATGATTATAGTTTTTGTAGTTATGATGTTTAATCTATATTAATTACAGTTTCAACCCTTATAATTGGTAATTACAGTTTTAGTCCCTATACTTTAATTTTAGTGATTACAATTTCAGTCCTTGTAGATTATAATTTATACTAATTATAGTTTTTGTCCCTATAGTTTTTTATTTTGAATAATTATAGTTTTAGTCCTTATAGTTATTATTCAGCACATTATAGATTTGGACCCAATATGTTTTAAATTGTATTAAGTATAAATTCGGTCCCTATAAATTTTTTTAATGATAATTACAGTATTTTAGAAATCGAATCTACATATTAACAAATTTAAAGAGAGAATTTTGGTCCCGTATTTCTTAATTTGCTTTAACTAAAACTTTGGTCCATATAGGTTTTTATTTCAATAAGTATAGTTTTGGTTCATGTAGTTTTCAGTTTGCATCAACTATTGTTTTAGTCATTGTAGCTTATAAGTTAGGATAATTGCAGTTTTGGTTTTTATAGTTTATAATTTGCATTAGTTACATTTTCGTGCCTGACTAATAGCGATATTACAAAAATGGTCTGTATGCAATAGTGACATTACATATATAGTCATTATCTAAGAGAAATGTGTATTATTGGTCATGGTTTAATAGCAAAATCACAAAAATATTTTCTGTGTAAAAGAGTGTTACGTAAATGGTCCCAAATTAATATCCAACAACATGTCTAACTTAGGAACTTCAAGTTAAACCTATAAATATTAATTCTTAACAAATTAAATCCCAAAACCTAATTCATTTATTTAAATTGAAGTTATGCCTAAGTTTTTCAAAATTGGCAAAAATAGTCCTGCATCACTAAAATCTTGATTTAACCCTAAGATAACATCTAGTTGGCATTTTTAGGTTATTATTTCCAACCTATTCATTACTATATCCTACTAAAAACGAGGAAAAGTAAGCAAGTGGGCTTAAAGTTAAAAAAAAATTACAGTATTGCCATTGAAAAATTAAAATGAGTTAATTACATGTTTGATCCTTATATTTCTTATATTTAATAACTACAATTTGTTTTAGTTTACATTAATTACATTTTTGGTCCTTATAGTTTTTAATTTACGATAATTACGATTTTAGTTCCTATAGTTTTTAATTTAAGAAATTGTATTTGTTCCTACTTTTATTCCTACTCATGTTCCTACCCATGTGAAATTATGACATATGTATTAAAATATTATTTATTTTATTAAATATGACGCTTGTTACAATTTCACATTGGTAGGAACATGAAAAAGAATAAAAAGTAGGAACAAATACAATTTCTCTTTTAATTTTCATGATTATAGTTTTTGTAGTTATGATGTTTAATCTATATTAATTACAGTTTCAACCCTTATAATTGGTAATTACAGTTTTAGTCCCTATACTTTAATTTTAGTGATTACAATTTCAGTCCTTGTAGATTATAATTTATACTAATTATAGTTTTTGTCCCTATAGTTTTTTATTTTGAATAATTATAGTTTTAGTCCTTATAGTTATTATTCAGCACATTATAGATTTGGACCCAATATGTTTTAAATTGTATTAAGTATAAATTCGGTCCCTGTAAATTTTTTTAATGATAATTACAGTATTTTAGAAATCGAATCACAATATTAACAAATTTAAAGAGAGAATTTTGGTCCCGTATTTCTTAATTTGCTTTAACTAAAACTTTGGTCCCTATTGGTTTTTATTTCAATAAGTATAGTTTTGGTTCATGTAGTTTTCGGTTTGCATCAACTATTGTTTTAGTCATTGTAGCTTATAAGTTAGGATAATTGCAGTTTTGGTTTTTATAGTTTATAATTTGCATTAGTTACATTTTCGTGCCTGACTAATAGCGATATTACAAAAATGGTCTGTATGTAATAGTGACATTACATATATAGTCATTATCTAAGAGAAATGTGTATTATTGGTCATGGTTTAATAGCAAAAGCACAAAAATATTTTCAGTGTAAAAGAGTGTTACGTAAATGGTTTTGAATATATACGATTGATAAACCCGCCGCAACACGCGGGCATCACCACTAGTTAATATTAAATTCCTTACAATTATGTTTACATTTTAATTCAAAATGATTTATTTACATATCATTTCTTAATTCCATATCTTGAAAGTTTTAATTCCAAACTTTCCTTAAAATATTATAAAATAAACTTTAAATGAGGAAGGGTTGATTGCGATTTTCCTGCATTAACTGTAATTGTACAAGTAAGTAATGTGTAGGTTATGTATTAGTTAGTTGTACATATATGATTTGACTCATGGGCTTAGCCATGGGCCCAATTTATATAAAAAGAATTTCTTTGGTTTACCCTTATTTTCGTATTTTCAAGTTACAAAAATGATACGGATTCGTATTAGTGGAAGCTAGAAACCTTAGCTTAGATAACCCTTCGAAGAAGAAGAACAAGAAAACAATACGTACTGTTATTCAAAAAGAAAAAAGAACCACCATCCAACCTTTGATTACAATCTTTTTAAAACAGAAAACTAAAGAGATAAAGATAGGATATAATCCCAACAACTAAGGAAAAGATAAATGTTTAAAACTAAATCAATACTTTAAAATTTAAAACATGGTTGGATGGAATCCTGCTGTAAAGTCGACGCCTCAATGCTAGCCACAAGTTGTTGATGGGCCAAGTGGTTCCTTTATTGGGGCCGGATCCGTATCATCCTCCCCCTCTAAAAAGGGACTCGTCCCCGAGTCATCTTCGCCAGTTGCTACATAAGGAGAAAGGTCAGCAACGTTAAAAGTGGCAGATACCTTGTAATGCCCCGGAAGATCAACTTTGTAAGCGTTATCATTGATGCGCTTAAGAACACGAAAAGGACCATCAGCAC
Source organism: Cichorium intybus (assembly GCA_023525715.1). Taxonomy (NCBI): domain Eukaryota; kingdom Viridiplantae; phylum Streptophyta; class Magnoliopsida; order Asterales; family Asteraceae; genus Cichorium; species Cichorium intybus. Next base: position 128,902,400 of record CM042012.1, on the reverse strand, counting down.
GTGGATGTAACTTGCCAAACCGTCCCGGGGGAAACCTTTCACGGCGCAAATATACCCAAACTAAATCACCTTCTTGGAAAACCACCTTCTTGCGATGTTGATTAACGCGCGACTGGTATTGTAAGTTGTGCTTCACAATTTGTTCCCGAACCTGTTCATGCAGTAACTTGATCTGCTTAGCTTGCTCATTGCCCTCGGCGCTAAAATAGTCGAGCTCGGGAAACGGTGCTAAGTCAAGCGGGGTAAAAGGGTTTCGCCCATACACAACAAAAAACGGGCTGCGACCAGTCGCACTATGATTGGACCGATTATAAGCAAACTCAGCCTGTGGTAACACAAGATCCCACCGTTTTGGATTATCGCCGACAAGGCTTCGCAGTAAATTACCCAAGCTGCGATTTGTCACCTCGGTTTGACCGTCAGTTTGCGGGTGGTGTGAACTACTGAACTGCAACTTAGCGCCCAAACGTTTCCACAAAGTGCGCCAAAAATGGCTGACAAATTTCACGTCTCGGTCAGATGTAATAGTTTTTGGGACCCCATGCAAACGAACAATCTCCGCAAAATAAAGACGGGCTACTTGTGAGGCATCATACGTCTTAACACACGGAATAAAATGTGCCATCTTTGAAAATCGATCCACCACAACCATAATGGAATCTTTTTTTCGTTGAGTTAACGGAAGACCCAACACAAAATCAAGGCTCACATCCTCCCATGGACGAACGGGCGCAGGTAGGGGAGTGTAAAGTCCGTGGTTAGTATGACGAGTTTTTGCAATATGACACGTACGACAACGCTTCAAAATTTTTGAAACTTCCTTTGAAATTTTCGGCCAATAAAACCGATCCTGTACAAGTGCAACAGTTTTCTCATGACCAAAATGTCCGGCCAACGCTCCTTGATGACATTCCAACACAATAGCTTCCCGAAAAGACGAAAAAGGAACACACAATCGATTTCCTTTATACAACAATCCATCTTTCTGAACAAAGCATTTATAAGGTGCATCTTTTGTTTTTTTCCACACTTCATGAAAGTCAGGATCGTCTTGATAAAGATTAGAAAAGGAGCTAAAACCCACCACCTCAAAAGCTATGGTCGTAACTAGAGCGGGACGTCGGCTTAAGGCGTCGGCCACGGAGTTGGCAGAACCCGCCTTGTGCCGAATGACAAACGTAAAATCTTGCAAAGTCTCGACCCACTTGGCATGTCGTGGATTTAATTTTGCTTGGCCTTGAATAAACTTGAGCGCCTGGTGGTCCGAATAGAGAATAAATTCTCCTGGAAGTAAGTAATGTCGCCAATATTCAAGACTCCGAACTATGGCATAAAATTCTTTGTCGTACGTACTATATCGTCGCCTTGTTTCACTTAGTTTTTCACTAAAAAATGCAATTGGTCGGTGTTGTTGGCTCAAAACACCTCCAATGCCCACCCCGGAAGCATCACATTCGACTTGAAACACATGGTTAAAATCAGGTAGAGCGAGGACGGGAGCTTGCGTAACCGCCGATTTCAAGGCATCAAATGAAGACTGAGCTGCGGGCGACCAGCTGAACTTACTGCTTTTCAAACACTCCGTAATCGGTGCAACAATAGTACTAAAATTTTTTATGAACCGGCGGTAAAAGGACGCGAGCCCATGAAAACTCCGAACATCGTGTAGCGACTTTGGGGTTGGCCAAGTGGTTAATGGCAGAAACTTTGGCCTCGTCCATCCTGATGCCCTTACCAGAAACAAGATAGCCCAAAAATATGACCTCTGGTGTCAAAAAGTCACACTTTTTTCCATTTGCAAATAGCTTTTGATCTCGTAGTACCGTAAAGATATCCCGGAGATGTAACAAATGTTGCGCCACATCGGAGCTATAAACCAAAATGTCGTCAAAATAAACGACGACACAACGCCCAATAAAAGGTTTAAATATGTGATTCATCAACCGCATGAACGTGCTCGGTGCGTTTGATAAGCCAAATGGCATGACCATCCATTCGTATAGACCGTCTCGAGTTTTAAAGGCCGTCTTCCACTCATCACCGGGGCGCATGCGGATTTGGTGATAACCACTACGTAGATCAATCTTAGAAAAAACATTTGCGCCATGTAAATGATCTAATAAGTCATCAAACCTGGGAATTGGAAACCTGTATTTGATTGTGATTTTATTAACCGCCCGGCTATCGACACACATACGAAAGGTGCCATTTGGTTTGGGCACCAAAAGTGCAGGAACCGCACATGGACTCATGCTTTCCCGAATAAGACCTTTTTCTAGAAGGTCGTTAACTTGTCGTTGTAATTCGCTAAAATCTTTCGGGTTCATTCGATAGGCCGGTTTGTTAGGCAAACTTGCACCTGGCAGGAAGTCGATGCAATGTTGAATATCCCGAACAAGCGGGAGACCTGCAGGAATATCATCGGGAAAGATATCTTTGAACTCAGATAACAGCGGGTGTACCTCTGGTGGCACATTACGGACGTCGGGATTCCCCTCGGCCATGAATAACCCGAATATAATTTGCGGCGGTTGTGATTTGGCGAGTCCCGAGAATTATGACTTGGTGACGAGCATGGATTCCGGACCCTCCTGCCGAGGATCGCATGGTGCAAGGGTTATATTAACACCATCTTTTTTGAATGTATACGTGTTCCGAAAGCCATCATGTTTTGCACGCCGATCATATTGCCACGGCCGTCCCAACAAGATGTGACAAGCATCCATAGGGATGACCTCACACCAAATCTCATCTGAATATTTGTTCCCAATTGAGAACGGTACCAAGCAACGATGAGTAACTTTTAAGATACTCCCTTTTTTGAGCCAAGTGAGTTGGTATGGTTCGGGGTGATCTTGTATTGGTAAATTAAGCTTTTCGACCATGGACTTCGAAACAATGTTCTCGCAACTACCCCCATCGATGATAACCGTACAAACTTTTCCCTTTGACGTGCACTTGGTACGAAAAATGTTGTTACGAAGCCATGCAGTGTCATCACTCGTATCTGCCATAGTGATGTTCAAGGTTCGTCGAATAACAAGGGCCTCGCCTCGATCAGGATAAAGAATTTCTGAAGGTTCGTCCGTGTCATCCTCGGCCTCGGTATCATAGGTTGGCACCACATCATCGACTAGAGCAATTACCTGTTTATTTGGGCAATCTCGTTTTAAGTGCCCGATGCCATGACATTTGAAACAACGAAGAGCTCCTCTCCCGGATCCCGATGGAATGACTGGTGGCGGAGGTGGGTCGGCTTTGAGGGGGTCGACACGAGACTGGGAATTTGTTGCTGTCGGCGCACGGTTAGAACTAAATCGAGGGGTCGGTTTTGTTTTAGCTACTAATATTTTCTCCGCCCTTTGAGCCAACCTACAAACGTCAGAAAAAGACAAATACTGTTGCAACATAACGACATCAGAGATGTCCGGTCTGAGTGCCCCCAAAAAACGGGCAATAAGTTGTTCTTCGTTTTCGTCAATGCCACATCTCATGGGCAATTGTTCAAACGTAACTATAAACTCTTCCACCGAAAGAGAGGCCTGTTTTAAATTATGGTACTCTAAAAAAGAATCTTGCTTATGATTTACTGGTAAAAATTTCGAGCGCATCAAGCGTTTCATCTTATCCCATGTTTCAACTTTATATTTACCCTCCCGATATCGTTGATTTTGAACATGTTCCCACCATAAAGATGCATATTTACGTAAACGAATAGCAACTAGTTTTACCTTTAGATTTTCTGGAACTTGACGAAGATCAAATATGCGTTCGACTGTTTGAAGCCAGTCGATAAAATCATCGGGCTGCATGCGACCTTCAAACTCGGGAATGTCGGTACGAATACCCAAGGCTCTGATCGGATCAACAGAATGCGGCGGTGGCGGGTCTTGACGATGAAGTCGGCGACCAAAAGCATTATGGAATCTGTCGTCGCCGTCGTAAGCCTCCCAAACGACGGAATTGGTGACTGATGGGTCGTCCCGGTCGTGCGCATCATTCCCGTCATACCCCTGATACTGATTGAATTCGAGCTCACGAATCCGTTGTTGAAGACGTTCAATCTCGGCGTCACGAGGATCACGCTGTTCAGTACCGCTGCCTCCGGCGGCGAATCTGCGGTGTGGCGGGCGATGATCTCTCCTATAATCGGACATCGTGACGAGCCTGAATCTGATACCACTTGATACGGATTCGTATTAGTGGAAGCTAGAAACCTTAGCTTAGATAACCCTTCGAAGAAGAAGAAGAACAAGAAAACAATACGTACTGTTATTCAAAAAGAAAAAAGAACCACCTTCCAACCTTTGATTACAATCTTTTTAAAACAGAAAACTAAAGAGATAAAGATAGGATATAATCCCAACAACTAAGGAAAAGATAAATGTTTAAAACTAAATCAATACTTTAAAATTTAAAACATGGTTGGATGGAATCCTGTTGTAAAGTCGACGCCTCAATGCTAGCCACAAGTTGTTGATGGGCCAAGTGGTTCCTTTATTGGGGCCGGATCCGTATCAAAAAATTCTCTACTTTCTCTGATGACTGAAAATTACCCTGCTCATTATGTAAGTTTGTTCTTGTGTATACTGTTATAATATTGTTTTCGTTAAAAAGTTGTATATCATGCTTAATTTGGAAAAATCGTACTATTGTACGAATAGAAATTAGGGAAAATGACTTATAAGGGTAATTATGTTTCAAAACTGTTCAAAAAACATCATCCAAGTTTGGTTTGTTCAAAAAACACCATCCAAGTAAGGCCTTTGTACAAAAAAGACCATCCAAGTAAGGCCTTTGTACAAAAAACACCATCGAACTATATGTTTTGTTCAAATTTTACCCGATGGTAACCGGCTTTTGCAGGTTAAAGGATGACTTGGCCTAATACTTGGTGACCGGCCAAGTCATCCTTTAACCTGCAAGAGCCGGTTATCATCGGGTAAAATTTGAACAAAACATGTAGTTCGATGGTGTTTTTTGTACAAAGGCCTTACTTGGATGGTGTTTTTTGTACAAATGCCTTACTTGGATGGTGTTTTTTGAACAGACCAAACTTGGATGATGTTTTTTGAACAGTTTTAAAACATAATTACCCTTATAAGTCATTTTCCCTAGAAATTATGATGTTTTACACCTTAAGTATTTGTACGTTCTGCATTAAAGTTTGGACCATTTCATACGATTTTAGGGCAAATCATAAACGGGTCTATGATCTATGATCTTACAAGTTGGTACTATACAAGTCATGCATTAATGACTTGTACAATCATAGATGGGTAGATCCATCTATCATTGTACAAGTAGTTAATGCGTGGCTTGTGCATTACCGACTTGTACAATCGCAGATTGATAGACCCATCTGTGATTTAATTAATTATTTTTTAATTTCTTTTTGCAATATCCAAACAAAAACAATTGGGTAAACAGAAATTTAAAAGGCTCGGGGTACTAAAATATAGGAAGCTACGATTAGAGTGGAAGGTGCATGCCATGAATTGTTTCAGGCCTAAGCATTTGAGAGTTGGCTGATTTACCCGTAATCAGATGAGACGTGTTATTATGTCATGAGATCCTACTCCATGAAATCTATCCTATTGATGAAATAGAATGCCAACGAATATATTTTTAGCTTTTCAGATGCAAGATTTTTTTTGGTCGGAGGATTTTTATTTGATTACTGCATTTTGTTTCGAAAGATATCCTAAAAGTAAAAAATTTGAAAATCTTACTATACTTGCTTAACCAATGGTTTTCGGGGAAGAAAAGGAATGCAAAAATAATGTGTGAAAAGGTTAAGTCGGCTGGAAAACCTGGACGATTGGAACAAATATAATGATATTAAAATACTTAATATTATTAAGATAATAGTTACTAATAGGTCTCTATTTATAATTTAAGGTTTGCATGAGATTATAATTGAAGGTTTGCATGAGACACTTGTTTGTGAGATCATAGTTATAGTAAACTTAGTAAGTGTTTTGTCAAAATAAAGAAGAAGTCGTTGAAAATGTATAAAAACAATTAAAATATTCGGTGTGTGGATTTTCAGCTTCATTTAAAATATGGTAGAAAAGTTGAATTTATATATTTTATGTATCTTTACCAATATTTTACTAATAGCATTTACAAATCTCTGTCTGTTATTTATAATCTCATTTATGATAGACAATGGTGTCATTAAAACCTTTTTTCTAATAGTAACAGTCTTAAGAACGATTGTATACCCATCTATAAAAGACAATGTTGTCATTAAAAGTCATTTTTCTAATAGTAATAGTCTTACGAACGATTGGGTACCAATTTACAAAAGACAATGTTGTCATTAAAAACCATTTTTCTTTAATGAAAATCTTAAGAGCGATTGTGTTGGATCCAATTGCGGTTTTGCTCGCGTTTAACTTCTGCTAGTTATTCTTAATAGTTAACAACAAATCAAAACCCAACAATACAACCCATAATCATAAAATGAACACACTTATTTTTTCATAGATGACCCAAAACTATAATGAAAACGAATGAAGAAACCATAAGCGTAATCACATAAATTCATTTAGATGATCCATAGTAAAGTATATGACTTGTTTTATGGAAGTGTATCATTTATGATATTGAATTATTGTTCAATGACAACATAAGAAAAAGAATCTACAAGACTTTTTTTTTTTTTTTTTTTTTTTTTTTTTTTGGAAATAAGATGCTTAATAAAATACTATGTATCAAGTAGCGAAAATTTTCCCATATTTCACGAAGACAATATGTACATGATTTAAGGGTCTCTTATTCTATGCAACGCAAAATTCCCCAATAAAAAAAGAAAAAAAGAAAAGAGGAAATGAATAAAGATGCAGTATAAACTAATTTCTTTGATTCTATTTTTGTTGATGACGTCTCACATCTCATATGCATAGTAAGGCATCCCATAGCTGCTGTAATAGTATTGGTACGGATTAACATATACCGGCGCCACCGTGGGTTTTGTATCCTTTGCGGCGTCGGCTTTCTTCTCCTCCACCGGACCAACACTAAGTAGCTCTGTGTATCCTACACCTTTTCTTAGCAACGTCGTCAGTTCAACGGAGTCAATTCCTTCTCCGGTCACCGCTATTTGGTCTTTATCTGAACCTGCGAAAGAAGCTGATTCCACCCCTGTTTATAAAATTTCAGATCATGATTTAGTCAAATATTTCAATCAATCAAAGTAGAGGTGTCCTGATTCACCAAAAACATAATTTGGATAATCAGGTTCGAAACCACAATTCTAGATGAAATTAGCATATAGGTTATGAAAGTGAAATGCAGAAATTTCTCTGGAACATGAGAATAGTTTGATAATTCGAATATGTATCGAATAAACTTGAGAACGTAAAGGCTTCTAAAAAGGAAATCATGAAATGTGGTCTTACCGGAGATACTAACGGCGATCTTCAGAGCTTTACGACTTTTCTTTTCGCTGGTCATTGTCACCTTCACGACAATCTTTTGCTGCAAAAACAATCAATCACACAAATTGAGATCAACTGATTCGAACCAATGCAAATCAGAATCGAATTGAATGAGTAAACAGGTCTGTACCTTAGCCATTTCTGTGAATTAGATGATGATTTGTCTGTAACGAGTGTATCTGTTTTCGATCTGTTAACTGAGAGAGTATGAGAATTTAGAGAGGATGTGTGAAGAGTGAAAGTTGTAAGAGGGTATTTATAAGTCATCCATGGAGTTCGCAGAGGAGGAAGAGTGGAAGACGACGACGTCAACGTCAACGCCGCGGGAAGGCAGCTTCCGATCTTTGCAAATATTTTAATAACTTTTTGGATCTTGAATCCGTTAAACTTTTCAAACTTTCGTTCACATGCCTTTCATTTACACAAAAGTTCCAAATGACCCCTTTTGTTTTTAGACCTTTTTTTTATTGAAAATATAAACTTGATTTACAACTCAATCGCATTAAACTACGTTTTTGTTACGAGTCACATAAAATGATGTTTTTGTACCCATATTTTAGAATTGCACTTTACTATTTATCAGAGATACATTCGAATTCACGTGTAACGTTTTATATTACATATTTAGGAACATATCATCTTTAATAGAAATTTACGTATTGTTAATCGTGTGTCTTATAAGATTAATAATTTATAACATATAACAATAAATGTTAAATACTGAATTATAAAATAAATATTCCAAAATAAAATTTGACTAATAGTACTTTTACGTACATGTTATATATTCAAGGTTCTGGTATTTCAATATTCTCTAGTATCTTAAATTCTGGAATATTATTGGCATGGAATTTGGGTCAATATATTGGAATAATATAACAATCAATAGCAGTCACACAACCACTAGGAGTAAGTCTTACCATGACCGAACCATATCATTCAAATATTCACATCCCTTTTATTATATGCTGTTTTATAATGTCCTACATCATATTTGATAATCATTTAATTCTACATTTCTCATTTTTAACATAGTAACCTAGAGAAAATATACTAAAGACTGATTTTCAATGATACAGAATACTAAGTTTCCAAACTGAAAACTAGATCATATTGAATACAGTTAACACCACTAGAAAACTTATAAGGATAGATAAAATAATTTTGTCACAAAAATCTATTAGCATACAAAACGATATAGATTAATAAGTTATATAAAAATTAATAATACACTGAATACATAATGATGTAAATTCTGCATTGAAAGTGAGTCACTGGGTCTTGTTATTTAATAAAAATGGAAATTCAAATGTATCAAAATCAATCGCTTTCTAGATATAAATAGAACTTAGAAGTAATTTTAGTGGTTTTTTTTTTTTTTTTTTTTTATTTATCAAAACACCATAGTTCTAAAAAATAATGTAATTTGTATTAGGCTTGGGGGAGTGGCCTCGCCATCCCCCTCGCCTTCACCCTCGCTCAGCATCGCCAAGCCACACCGCCTGGATTCGCCCTCGCCCTCGCTGAAGAAGTCTCGCCAATATATCAGCGAACTCGCTATACCAACCATTAGCAACATGACTTGTACCTTTAGCATGAGACTTGTACCTTTTAGCATGGTTTAAACATGCTGACTACTCCCACCAAATTTGGTCAGCATGTGCTAAGCTGATGTGGCATAGTTTAGCATGTTCAGCACATGCTAACCACTCCCCCCAGCCTTAATGGTCTTCGTGATATATTGAAATTCACACATTAGGTACAAGTTTCAAATATTCAAAAAGGATTGTTTTTTCTCTATTTTGGTCCTTACAACAGACACATTTAAATCTATGATGACCAATTTAATCCCATTTTGTGTTATCTCTATCATATCCTTTTATTTTTTATATTTCGTTAGTTACAGAAATATAAGGCTAACCTCACCCCATCATCACCACCTCCTCAACCATCTATCACCATGCACCACTCAGTCACTGGCCACCAGCAACTACCATCCCTCAACAGTATATATACCACCACTAGGGGTGTGCAAAAAAAAAAACTCGATCCAATTAAACCGACCAATCCAATTAAAAACCAACCAATTATAGTGGATATACAACCTCAATTAGATTGGACTAGTTTTGAAATTTCAGAATTGAATTGGATTGGATCGATTTTTGGATGATAATGAAAATTCATTGGATATCCAACAAAATCGAACTAATTGATATCCAATTAGATATCTAATTAATATCCAACCTATTTGTCAATTAATAATTAATAATTTCCAACCTATTTATCAATTAATAATTAATAATTTAATATATTGAACTAAAAATATATGTTATAATTGGTCGAAACGATCGTTTCTCCGTTAACCATAGTCAATTGGCTCACCAACCGGTCTCCACTTCCATCGTTCTGTCACTCACTTCACGAAATAAACTTGTGATCCCGTTGATTACCGACGATTCACGCTCGTCCCTTCATGGTACACAGTCCACCACGGATTCTCCATCAACCCTAGTCGACTCGATCACCAAGCAGGATTGAAGAATGAAGCATGCATGTAAATGTTTTTTGTATTTGTATTTTGAAGTTAATGTTTTTTGTATTTCTCTTTTGAAATGTAATGATATTTAGTTATTTAACATAATTATATTTAGTTGTTTAATTGGTTAAAAACTGGACCAAAATCGGTTGGATAATGGATATCCAATTATATATATCCAACGGACAAAACCAATAAAATCCAACATCTAATTGAATTGGATCGGATCGGTTTATAAAATAAATTGGATTGGATCGGTTAACAAAATTGAAAATCCAATGTATAATTGGATTGGATTGGTTCTATAAAAAAACATTGGATTTCGTCCAACGAACACCCCTAACCACCACCACTCAAAATCATGAAATGAAATTTTAAATCCAAATTCCTTTATCCAATATTGAGAAAATATATGTTTATGTTCATCTTTGTATCAAAATATCGAGAAAAAATGATGAAATTTAGGGTTTCTATGCGTCAATTGCAACCATTGAACTGTAATAGTCAAAGAACAACTTCAAGGAACATTATATGAAACAACTCTTGTATGACCTATTTGAAATAGTCATTTCAAATAAACATTTCTAGTATTCTAGGAAACCGATAATCTTTCTAGGAAAACATCTCGCAGAAATTGGTCGCAAATCGTCAAGTCTTTGATATTTAACATTTTGTCAAGGCATACGAGGGTGTAATATAATAATGAGAGACAAAGGTAAAGTAAACAAACATCATACACCTTAAATCTTAATTACAATATCTTCTACTTATCCAAAGCTAAATCCATATTGGCCTTCAACTAAGTCTTTAAGCTGAATATACATCAAAATATTTTGGTTAGGCTTGGGATTCCTAGTGAGTATTTAGAGGGTTCAACATTTGTTAAGTTCAAGAAATTGGCACATTCCATGAACAATGTAAACTTGTAAAACACTTCAAAACATCATAAAATCATCATTAGTTAACATGCGGAGAAAAAAAAAGCATTAAAGTTAGCATTGTAAAACAACATCGAAAAAAAATCGAAAATAACCATATGTAAATGAAATACTTTATGCTTATAAATCCCAACCTGTCATATAAAGTGTAACACCTCATCTTAATAGTCATTAAAATGGGAAATTTTCGATGTGTTGAAAGCATGTTTGCGAAACATTATCTATATAGACACGTCATACCTAGAATAATATGCCCATTACAAAATATCCACATATGAGGTGCTAGCCTCATCCACAAGTGAGGTATGTCTAGATTACCATCACATCATCATACGTATTATCATCACTACCTGGGTACCTAGGTCTTCATTGGCCACAAAAGTCATTAGCACGACCTAATTGAATGCACAAGTTCATGATGAAAATCAAGTATAAAAATATAAAAATTTTCCCAATTTGTTGTAAAACATATTCCAAATACTTTTCTTGAATGCATACATCACATAGCATATACTTATGATCACATGAAAACTAACACTTAAAATCATGAAAACAAAATAAGGATTTGCATTCCTAGGTAAAACTCACTTAAGTTAGTTGTATAACTTTTAATTCAAGTAATTAATGATTGTTTACATTATAATATATTAAATCAAGATATCTAAACTCAAACACCTCATTTTATAACTTATATAACATCTCTAAGGCTAATGAGAGGTATTAGAAGCAATCATGTGTGAAACGCAACAATTTTTTTTTATGTGCGTGCATCTAGACAAGTACTTGATTTAGTAGATTTAGCTTAATAATCCACTTACTTTGAGTGGGTCGTCTGATATGCAAAACAATGAGTTATTTATCACTTTTAAGCACTAAGGGTATGTCCAATCACTTATAATCCCTTCTCATCACACTTTTATTGCACTAATATAACTACATAACATTTGATAGCATATTATAAACCTTAATTAATGTCATGATGATCAACTTAAATCTTTGATTAAATTATCGAAAGTAGATCATGTGATTAAGACTTTGCAACTTGATAAACTTCATTCTTTAACTCCAAATCTCTATGTATGACATCTATATTAGGTTTCCACTTATGATTTGCAATCAGGATGAAAAAAACTAACTCTAAATTATTTTTGGATCTTATAAAATAACTCAATCATAATTTGATGAGGTAATGAGGAATTTCCCCAAGCATGAAACCAAAACCACAATTAAAGCTTTTAAAATCACCATTAAGCCAAATAAAGGTTCTAATGATATCATCTGAAATTAGAATCCATAAATTCACATCCAAACCACATCATTAAAGTATTTCACTAGTTATATTCAAGACCCATAAGATCTAATGATGGTATCGTAAAGCTAGGGTTTTAAAACCTCTATTAAAGCTTCCTGAACTCAAATTTACCATATGAATGAAATTACTCACTATATTAGTGTTCTACACATATAATTTATCATTGATATCGATTTATTCCATGTATTAACTATATATTTTGGATTAGGAGCCAGTCTAAGTCTAAGAACACTAGAATGAATAAGAAGAATAAGTATTGCTAACTTTTTATGCTTTATTTGGATGATACAACTCCAAATTTTAAAGGTGTCTTCAAGTGCTCTTCATTTCAATCCTTCCTCTTGACCGATTCAAAATGAATGACAAGAGGGAAATGGGTGTTATTTTCTTATTGTTGACCACTTACAGCATTAAGTTCGTAAGTTTTAAGTTTTTCATTATCATGCTTAATTAACCTCCATTTACCAACAAGCTATTATTCTTATAGTTAGAGCCTAGGAAATTAGTTTTTTTTAACAATTTTAATCCAGCTTACTTGAAACAATCTCACACCTAAGTTTTTCAAGTATGTCAAGTTTAGTCACTACCTTCTTCTTTGAATTTTCTATTTGATCCCAAATTAATATCCAACAACATTTCTAACTTAGGAACTTCAAGTTAAACCTATAAATATTGATTGCTAACAATAGTTCATCTATTTAAATCGAAGTTATGCTCAAGTTTCTCAAAATTGGCAAAAATAGTCCTACACCACTAAAATCTTGATTTAACCCTAAGATAACATCTAATTATCATTTTAGGTTACTATTTCTAACCTAATCATTAAGATTAAATTCCTTACAATTATGTATAAATTTAAATTCAAAAGGATTTATTTAGATATAATTTCTTAATTCCAAATCTTGAAAGTTTTAACTCCAACCTTTCCTTCAAATAATTGAAATAAATTTTAGCTAATTTATTTTAATTTTATTTGATTAAGAAGACTATAAATATAATATTTCATTTATTTTATTTATTTAAAATTAATTTCATTTAATTTTTTTAAAATAACTTCACCCTAAGTGTATAACTTCTAGTCATTGAATGCGGGTGTTACAATTACTTTTCTTTTAGGATGATTCCGCCCCCAAAATCACAGCTACAGACTAAAGGTAATATCTTCTTTAAAATTAGAATTTTTAGTCCTATCTATATTTAACTTAAAATATTTATTAGATGATCAATATTTATGGTAAAGTATCTCTTAGAGGATCAATGCTTATCGTAACCACTTAAGTTTGTTACTACCAATTAGAATGCATGGTAAGTTAATTACTTCAATAGTGGTATCAGAGCCACTTGATCATGGTTTTGCACTGTTAGTAATTATTTTAATATGTTGAAATTTGTTAAAAACTGTTTTTTTAAACTCGATGAACTGTTCATACTACATGTCGCGTACATCTGCTGACACATTACTTTCTTCCATGCAGGCCACGATCATCTGACTGTTATGTAGTGTTCCTTTGGGTTAAATGTCGCGTTATGCTAGTCTGATCGTGATTTGTTGGATTCTACGCATTGCATGTTGCTGGCCTACACATAGAGTACGTCAAGCAGAACTGATCTCAAACAATAGAAAAGTTCTAAAAAAGGGTTTATGAATAAATGATTGGCATGATCAAAACAATTCAGATTAAATCAAATAGTTTAATTTAGAAAGATTACACCAATATGTTGATTCATTTAAACATTCATATATACTATGTATTGGCTAACATAGATCCTTTCTTTTATGTCAATGTGTGTGTCTTTTGGATCTTAATCAAAATATTGGATAACCGTTTTAGGACTTAATGCACTTTTTAATTGTATAGAAGTGTGCATTGTATTTGTATGGATCCGATAACATTTGGCCTCGACTAGACCTGTATATGCGATGCTTGAATGGTTTACGGCCTGCGTTTTATTTTGTTATCATTAATTTGTAATGTATTTTCTTTTAATTTGTATTGTAATAAATTAGTTAGAAAATGTATTATTTTAGTTAATGTAAAAAATGAAGACTGGACCACCAAGACGGAAGCATGGAGTTGGTGGCAAATAAAGATAAGTTAGAGCATCCTTGTGGTTGGTTTTTTCCCGAGAAATGACCAAAGTTTATAGCATGTTGGCTCACGAGAAAATGCATAGGACTTGAGTAAAATGTTACCATTACTGCATGATTGTATGTGTTGTGTTTAATTTTATTTGTTGCAATTGCTTAATTAAAATTGGAAGTACAAAAAAAACCTTTTGTTAAATGTTAACACTTTTGAAAAAATATATAATTAGCAATTACAAAATGATTTTAAAAGTTTAAAATGAGTGTTTGCGAATAAAAAATTAAAATGTTTTAACTGAATGATACATGCAAACTAAGTTGTTAAAGGTTAACATTCTTTTTCAAATAAAATTGGCAATTATAAGACGAATCATAAAAGTTTAAAATAACCGTTTGCCAAAATAAAGTTCAAATGTTTTGAGTCAACAAAACAAATTCATGTTTTATGAAAATATAAATCTTATGTTGCCCACGTCAAACCATACATTTAATTGTTTGCCTTATGGCATGGGAAGTGCCAGAACTTATGTGTTGGATAGGATTAAGCCAAAATGATGTGTCTACTCACAATAACTTAAGAATCTCGAACCGGGTGACATGTGATTTTTCATGGTTGATTTACCATCCAAACTTGTGATCTGCAACGTACCTGTCAAGGGAGAGGATGAGCATAAATGGATTAAACATGCAATTGATTAGAGTCAATGAATCCTAAAAGATCTAGGAGTTTCATAAAGATTAAGATTGACAAAGAGTATTGCCTACCTAAATAACTTATTGGTGTGATTACGGCATGTATCTTCATTATCGAAAGTGAAATATAGATCCTAGCCTTAATAAAATTATTTTGTCGTTAGTTAATTTTTTTAAGGATAAATCAAACTAACTAAGTTATATTTTATAGATGGCAACTAAATAGAGTTCGAACATTACAAATTTCACACTGCGATGTATCCTTGATATAGACAAGCTAACTGGTCTGAATTAGTTAGACTGACTTCGGAACTTGAGAATAGTTCTTGGGTTCAAAGGTAAGCTTTGTGCCATTAAGAAACCTATTCCTAACGCGCCTTCTGGTGCTACAAGGGATGTTAGAAACGAATATGAAAATCGTCTTAACAAGTCTGATGAGGTCTGGTACCTTATGTTGATGATGGTTCCTGAGATCCAAAAATACATAGAACATCTTGGTTCATCTGACATACTCACACAGCTCGAGAGCATGTTCCAAAAGCAGTTTAGGTAGGCACGAATCAAGATCATGAAAGGCCTTGTAGAGTACAAACTAGATGAAGGAGGTAGTGTTTGTGTTCGTGTATTGAAGATCAATGCATATACTGACAAGTGGGAAAAAACAGGCCTTCCCATCAATCAGGAGCTGGGTACAAGTATTGTCCTCAATTCTCTGACTGGCTCGTATGACCGGGTCATCCAAAACTATAGTATAGGTAATATGGATAGGTCTATAATGGATATGCATGACATGTTAAAGATGTATGAGTCTTTAATGGCCATACATTGATTCTCTAGTTCAACTACTCCTAAATTGGTCCTTGAGGAAGGAGGCGTAAAGAAAAAAAGGTCAAGGGTAATAACAAAGACAGTTCTGAGATGCCTCGAACTAGGAATCCTACGGACAAGATATGTTTCAACCAGAAGGAAGATGAGACATGAAGGCATATATGTTCAATATATCTGACGCGGCAAAAGCAGTTGCAAACCAAGGAGAATGATGATTCAGTTATATTTGTAATTCCATAGTACTTTGCTTGTATACAATACTGAATTTTGTTAATGTGGCACTGACCGGAAGAAAGCAGAGAAATAAAGTATGGAGAGCTAGATCGAATCATGGACTACAAGCTGCTTTCTTTCATCCATAGAATTAGGAACCAACTTCTCTCTAGTGTTTTAGTCCATGGTTTTACGATTGAAGATTGTTGATGTAAACGTTTTCTGATTATATGGTTTTGACTTGGTTTAAATAAAAGTTGTTTTAAACAAAAGTTATTTTGAAACAAAGTTATTTTCTAATCTATGAGACCGGTACATAACAATAGTTCAAAACTGATTCAAAAGGATCCAAATGTTTGGATAATAATGACCCTCCTTCCCATTAGTTTAATCAGGAGAAGTTATGCAAATGTTTGAAGTAGACCTTAACACATGATTAAAGATGGTGTTTATCCCTTATTGGAGATATCGACATTGTATGAGGTGGAGGGAAGATGAAGAGATCTCTAACATGTCCCAAAGTAACATTGTGGCGAAAAAGGAGAATGTCAATCTCAGTATATTGTTTGCTAATACTAAACAGGACTAACGTTGTCAGAATAGACGAGTGTTGCGTCATGTGTCGAGGAGTGTAACGTTGTCATTATTGTCACAATACTATTGAAATGGTAAAAACTAAATAATTTATTTGAACCACGTTAGTTTGATCATCTCAATTATAAAATAGTATAAATACTCTCACCTAACCGTTAATCATCATAAACTATAATAAATATGAACGAAAAAAGAACAATAAGTGGCAATCACATAAAACGTTCATGATCCACGATACAACAAATAAGACAACTTTTTTCGAAGCGTTTCAATTGTGATACTGAATAGGCGTTCAATAACGACATAACCGAAGAAAAAACATCTACAATGATTTTTTCAAAAATGAGATGCTTAATAAACTATTATATATTAACTAGTCCAATTTTTCCATATATTACACGGACATGTACACGAAGGGTCTCTTATTTTAAGTAACACAAAATTCCCCAATATATATAAAAAAGGGATGAAATGAAGCTAGTAAAGCAGAAATATAAAACTAATTTCTTTGACTATGTTCTGTTGATGACATCTCAGATCTCATATGCATAGTAAGGCATCCCATAGCTGCTGTAGTAGTATTCGTAAGGATTGACATATACCGGCGCCACCGTGGGTTTTGTATCCTTTGCGGCGTCGGCTTTCTTCTCCTCCACCGGACCAACACTGAGTAGCTCTGTGTATCCTACACCTTTTCTTAGCAACGTCGTCAGTTCAACGGAGTCAATTCCTTCTCCGGTCACCGCTATTTGGTCTTTATCTGAACCAGCGAAAGAAGCGGATTCCACCCCTGTTTATCAAATTTAAGATCATTAATTAGTCAAATAATTCAATCAATCAAAGTAGATTTGTCCGGATTGACATTTAGCTGGTGAATAAAGCAAAAATGTTCAATAATCAGGTTCAAAAACCACTATTCCAATCGAGATTGACATTTAGGTTATGAAAGTGAAGTCGGCAATTTCTCTTTGGAATTTCGGAATCACGGATACCTCATATATAAATGTGAAGAAGTAGTGAATTCAATTTAACAGAGTAATAACACGAAATATGACCTTACCGGAAAGACTAACGGCGATCTTCAGAGCCTTACGACTTTTCTTTTCGGTGGTCATATTCACCTTCACGACAATCTTTTGCTGCAAAAACAATCAATTACACAAATTGAGATCAACTGATTCGAACAAATACTAAACAGAATCGAATTGAATGGGTAACAGATATGAACCTTTGCCATTTCTGTGATTTAGATGATTGTTTGACTGTGACGAGTGTATCTGTTTCCGATCTAGTAACAGAGACAATAAGAGAATTTAGTGAAGATGCGTGAAAATTGAGATGTTCTGAGAGGGTATTTATAGAGTCGTCCATGGAGTACTGACAGGAGGAAGACGACGACGTCAACGCCGTGGGAAGGAAGAAGCTTCCGCCTTTGCATATGATTTGAAAACACTTTTGGTATATCGAGTTCTAGATCATATGTAATAGTGGACTACTTTTTCTAACTTTCGTTTACACTCCTTTCATCTACATAAAAATTTCTTAATTACACCTTTTTGTGTTCATCTTTTAAGTTTAGACCTTTAAATTTTAAGGGATATTTACATATAGTCAAATATGACAAAATACGTCGGAAATGACCAAGTTATTCAGGAACTTAAAATAATGGTCACCGAGTCTTCAACTTGGTATTTGGAGCATTCAATTTGTTTTGGATTGTTAGAGAGCTGATGGGAAGTGATATAAAGTGATCCGGAATTTGAAATCTGTGTGAAATCTGTGTGCCTAGTTCGAACCCCCCACCATTGAAGAGATAGCAGCAAGAAGGAAACATGGTTCAAGAAGAGGAACTTGAACCCTTATTCTGGAAATCGAAACTACAAGGAAGAAATAAAAAAGGTTGTTGATAAAAGAAGAAATCCATACAAGTTCTTATCCCTCTTGGTCATTCTTCTTTAGAATTTAAGGTATGTTTCATGTGTTTATGTTTATAATGAAGAAATGAGGCTAGGGTTTAAAGAACATTGTGCATAATTCTAGTTCAATACGTTTAGGTATTTATAGGGTTTCAAGACCTAGATATGGAAGTTTGTGAAATTGTCGGGGTTGTGTACTTTCGTCAAGTTGTAAACGCAGCAAAGGAATGAGGCAAAGAATTACACACCAAGAATTAAAGGAGAAAGTTACACAGACCCAAATACATGTGCATATCAAAACCATTTACTCATACTATGTTTTAGATATGTTTTTAACATTTTATTCTATGGAAAAAGTGGTCAAATTAAAAACCAACATTTTGAACATCTACGTGCACCGAATAGAAAGTTACACAGACCAAGGAACATTCAAAATTAAACACGAGATTCTACTTGGATCTAGTAGAAACTTACGCAGAACATGTAAGTCTAATACTGTGTTTTAGCCTCTTTTGAAGCACTACTCTTTACTCTCTTCTTAGATATCTTTGGTCTATTGACATAATAAGCCCTCAAACTGTTGGGATGGGAACTTAACAGGTCGAGATTGATAACTTCAATCTACAAGATCAAGATCAGTCAAACTAACCCTCGATAGTAAGCACTCGACCAACGAGATCGTTGTAGCAAGAAATACAAGAAGAACAAACAAAAGATCAACACATAGAAATTTAAGCGGTTCACTCGATCGCAAGATCAAGCTACGTACACCGAGAACTAGATAGATTTTTATTATAAGAATGCTATAGAAATTTACAAGTATATCTCTACACTCAAAATAATCGCATACCTACACTCTTGGTTACGGGGATATATATATATAGCCGGGTACAGAATCCGAGAATGATGATGGTAAATCTTTTATCCTTTGACTTTCTGGCAGTAGGCCAGCTGATGGGACAAGTCATGGAACATGCTGTAACAGACCAACTACTAACAAAAACAGTTCTCCAAAAACGTGCTATGGCAGACCAATCTTCTGACGGCAGCAGTCCTTGGAACTTGTGCCAAGGGACACTTCGCTTATGAAAAGTTGTCCAGAAAATTGAGGCTTCTCAAAGCTGAAATAAAAAAGTGGAGAATTAAAACCAAAGAAGATAACAAAAAGATATTAATGATCTAACTAAAAAAGTGGTTGCGATTGACACCCTTGCTGAGATTTGGTTAGCAGATGATAGCTACTTCACTGAAAGAGAGGAATGTAAGGTGAAAATACAACATATTGAAAGCGCTAAACTTCTAAAGCTCATGAAAAAACCTAAATACAAATGGTAGCAAAAATACTTTAAAGAACATGCTAAATTAATTATGGTAGCAATGCCTCCTTCATCACACTAGTGCCAAAAATAAAAGACTCGATTTGTCTTACAAAGTACCGACTCATAAATCTCATTGGAAGTGTTTATAAAATTATATCAAAAATCATTGCAGATAGATTGAAAAAATTCATTGGAGCCATTGTTTGTCAAGAACAATCGACTTACATTGCTGAAAGTAACATTCTTGATGGTTCGTTTGTTAATGAAATAATTTTGTGGGCCAAAAAAGAAACGGAAAGATGCTCATTCTGAAGGTAGATTTCGACAACGCTTTTGTGAGCCTTAGCTGGTCTTATTTGTAGAATAGTTAGAGCATATGTGATTTCATAAGATGTGGATTAAATGGATTTTTTCTTGTCTCAATTCAAAGGTTTCGGTGATTGTTAACGGTAATCTAACCAATGAGTTTTATATTCAACGAGGAGTAAGACAAGGTGACCCATGTTCATCTTTTTTATTTATTATCGCGACCTAAGGGCTAAATATCAGAATGAAAGAAGTAGTGGATAAGGGTCTATTTTAAAGGAGTTACAATTCCTTAGAATGGGCCTATGGTGGATGTTTTCTAATAGGGCAAATTATGAAAAAACCACTATATTTTTGTATTTTTTTTGGTTTAACCATCAATTTTTATTTGTTCTAATAAAACCACCAATTTTTAGAAAAAATTTCAACCTGAACACTATGACCTGAAAAAGCCGGGTAACAGTGGCTTCGATGAAACTTTTTACCAAAAATGGTGGTTTTTCCGAATCTTAAAAATTGGTGGTTAAATCGAATTTTTTTCAAAATATAGTGCTTTTTTCGTAATTAGACCTAGATAATGTTTACACTTTAATTTTTATAATTACGGAAAAACCACTATATTTCATTACTTTTTCTGCTTAAACCATCAATTTTTCATTTGTTCTAATAAACCATCAATGTTTAGAAAAAGTTTTAACCTAACCATTATGACCGGAAGAACCGGGCATAATGGCTTTAATGAAACTTTTTACCAAAAATTGGTGGTTTTTTTCAAATCTTTTAAAAATTGGTGGTTAAACCGAACTTTTGACAAAATATAGTGTTTTTTTCGTAATTAACCCTTTCTAATATGTAGATGATGCAATATTTTTGGGTGATTGGACAAAAGAAAATGCAAGAAATCTTATGAGAATTCTTACATGCTTTCACCTTGCTTTCGGTCTAAAAGTGAACTTATCCAAGACCAAGGTTTTAGGTATTGCAGTTAGCTAAAGAGGAAACCGAAGACCTGACCTCTTCATTGGGGTGTGGAGTTAGGTATTTACCTTTTAGTGTGCTCTCTATCCTTAAAGCAATTTCGCCCCTACTGTTCGATCGAACGATGTGCTATGGGTTACGGCGAATCACTTCCCAAGATACAACAAAGCAACGAGTAGCGTTCCTTATCAACGTCGCACAAACGATGATAAGCCGATTGAACTACTGAGTTTTCAAGTGTTTCAAATTACTAACGGTTTTGTCTCTATAGCGACAGAACCGGCAGCATTTCTGATGTCTATATTCTGGTGTTGAAAGTGTGATTTGTCTCCTATATATAGACGAAGATTGGTGTCTGTTCATAACAGTCATAACCAGGGGCGGACATAGGGGTTGGTTGGGGTAGCAAGTGCTACCCCTCAAATTTTTTGGTGTAGTGCAAAAGTTTTGGAAAATTTTTTATCGTAGTGTAAATTTTTCGGTATACTATCCTAAACTATTGTGTGCTACCCCTGAGATTTTGTTCTGCGTCCGCCACTGGTCATAACTGTTCATGTAGAAGTTATTTCTTTGTTGTAATGGTTGTAGAACAGTTAGTGACAGTTTTAATGTAACGATATACCTATTCAGGAAGTGTTGTGTCCCTTCCTGCCAACTGTCACAAATTATCACACCTATTTAGTACGTCTTGCATGTGCAGGAAACAAAAAACCCCAAAAAGACCATAATAACCTTTCTATGATTTTAATAATAAAAACCCAAGATTTTGAAAAATCTCCTACAATCCCCCACCAATTTTCAAAATAAATTTGATTAAGTTAGAGTTAAGACATGAACTAACTAAAGGTGATTTGAATCCCCCAATAATTCATCAATGGGTCAAGTATTTATACAAGAGTACAACACAAAATCAGGAAAGGATAATACAGAATCTTTCAAATATATACAAAGATAATAGTCTATCTAATATTCCCCCGCAGTTGGATCGGGAGCTTTGCGGACGTTCAAACTGGTACGAAAACGTTCGAACAAAAACCGGGGAAGGCCTTTTGTGAAGATATCCGCATATTGATATTCCGAAGGAACATGGAGAACCCGCACAGTGCCAAGTTGAACTTTTTCGCGGACGAAATGGATGTCGATTTCTACATGTTTTGTAAGTTGATGATGAACCGGGTTCTCAGATAAATAGACGGCCGAAACATTATCACAATATATAAGCGTTGCAGCATGAACATGGATGCTGAGTTCACCAAGAAGATTGCGAATCCATGTTGTTTCGGCGACAGCGTTGGCAACCCCTTTGTATTCGGCCTCAGCACTTGATCGTGATATTGTGGGTTGCCGTTTGGATGACCACGAGATGAGGTTTTCTCCTAAAAATACACAGTAGCCAGATGTGGAACGCCGTGAGTCAGGGCAGCCTCCCCAGTCCGCGTCGGTATATGCAGTAAGTTTTAGAGACTTATTTGCATGGAGATGAAGACCATGATGAAGAGTTCCTTTAATGTATCTGAGAATTCGCTTGAGGAACTGAAAGTGTGGTTCTCATGGGGCATGCATGAATAAGCATACCTGTTGAACAGCATATGTGATGTCCGGGAGAGTAAATGTTCGGTACTGTAGTGCTCCCGCAAGGCTGCGATAAATGGTACCGTCGGCAAGAAGAGGGCCGTCAGTGGCACTAAGTTTAGAACTCGTGTCGACGGGAGTGGTTGTTGGTTTGCATGAGGACATATTAGCGCGTTGTAGTATTTCTTCGGCATATTGTGATTGGGACAAGAAGAGACCCATGTTGGAGCGTGTGGCAGTGATGCCAAGAAAGTGTTGTAAGGGCCCCAAATTAGTCATTGCAAATTCCGTGGATAATGTTTTAATGATGTTTTGTAGGAGCTTAGCATCTGAGGCAGTTAAGATCATATCATCCACATACAACAGTAGGTATGCAACAGTTTTCGCCTTGCGATAAATGAACAGGGAGTGGTCACAAATGTTGCGTGTAAAACCCTTGGAGATGATGAAATTGGTGAATCGAGTATACCAGGCCCGTGGGGTTTGTTTCAGTCCGTACAGGGACTTGCGGAGGCGGCAGACATGATGTGGGTTATTTTGATCAACGAACCCCGGTGGTTGGTGCATAAAGACCGTTTCATTCAGATCCCCGTGTAAAAAGGCGTTTTTCACGTCTAGATGATTAATAGGCCAAGAGCGGGAAACGGCTAAGCTGAGTATGGTACGTATTGTCGTTGGTTTAACGACGGGGCTGAACGTGTTTTCACAATCTATTCCGACCTGTTGGGATTTACCGTTAACGACCAGTCGGGCTTTGTACCGGTCGAGTGAGCCGTCGGAGCGGTATTTGTGACGGTAAAGCCACATACACCGAATGATGCTCGTGTCTGTGGGACGTGGAACCAGTTCCCACGTGTGGTTTTGCATTAGAGCTTGATATTCACATGTCATAGCATTCTTCCAATTCGGGTCAAGGAGGGCGAGGTGGGGTGATTTCGGTATAGGAGAGATGGATGGGTAGAGGTGGTATGGAGATTCATAAGTTGTCGTGGTTTAAGAATGCCATGTTGTGATCGGGTGGTCATGCCATGGCGAGTAGGGGGAGCACCCTAAGATGTAGTGGCTGTGGGCGGAGTGGATGGTGGTGAGGGTGGTGGGTTGGGTTGGGTCATTGTGGGTAGTGTGGGAGAGGGTGACGGGGGAGCCGTGGACAAGGGTGGGTTGGGTGGTGGTGAGCTAAATATGTCGGATAGGATGACCGGGGTGTCTTCGATGCTAGGAGTGTTGTGCGTGTTTTTGTTTTTGTAAGGGAAAATTGAAAGGTTTTCTGCAAACCATGAACTAAATAACCTAAGTTCACATGCAACCTATGAGGATCTATGTTTTCTTCTAATTGAACATATAACAAAACCTAAAGGCCATAAGAAAATTAACTAAAAGAATAAAATTAGAAAAACCAACCTTTTAGAATTTTCTGGAAGCTGAGCAGCAAAAATATCATGCCTCAAATGAGATCACACCCAAGCTAGAGGAGAGGGAGATCGAAATTCTAGAGAGAGTATATGAAAGTGGCGAAATTTAATGATGCATGGGAACCCCTGTAACACCCCATTCTAACCCAAAATTTTTCTTTTCAAGACTTTATAATACAAAATATTTAATTGTACACACGGGGTATTACTCTTCTGTATCATTACCACAATTCAAGCAGCACATACTTTGCACCACGAAAGCTACCGTCCCACACTCGACTCTTCTAATTCCTTGTTTGATTACCTGAGTACATAGCATTTTAAAAAAAATACGTACGTAAGACATACGTCTCGTGAGTAATACGGGTTTTTGACCCAAAACAGTTTCCATATTTCAAAACAATCCAAATGTGCATATTATTTAATTTCCTATGAGCGCACCCATAGGTATTCCTTATTATTCATGAGCATATTCCTACGAGCGCACCCGTAGGTTTTTATACGAGACGCACCCATATAACTACTTCCTCAACAGCATGAAACGGATTCATCCATCGAGGTTAGACAACTACTTCGCGACGGGAGGTACCATCCCAGTAGTGTCTTTGACCACCCCTACCGCAGCAGGCCGTGATCTTTATCCGGATACTTTTCAATTCATCAACAGGGCTCATTCACTTTATTACTTTCTCGTATTTCTCATTTATCTTTTGTATACATTATACTTACTATTTCATAGTATCATTTCCAATTTCACAAAACTATTTCCAGTTCCATAAAACCATTTTCATTTTCATTAAATCATTTCAATTTCCACAAAACCATTTGACTTCCAAAACGTTGTATATAAAATTCATTTCTTTGTATAAAACCCATTTTTGCTATGTACTCGAAAATCCACATACTACTCACCTCGGTAGCTAGGTATGTCTAGCTACACTAATCCACTAGCTCTAGACTTTTATCGCTTCCAAGTATCCTTCGCTGTCTATTAATTTAATAAGATATCAGAAATATAATTAAGCTATTAAATACATAGTATGTATCTAATCATTCTTGAATATGTTGTAATTAATATCTACTTTCATTCCAATGTCTAAACATGCTTTATAAAAGCTTAATACCCAATTTTGCCAATTTTACCATTTTTGTCCCATTTTGACAATTAAACCCAAATTCATGGAAACTTGTGTTTAAGTCATTGTTATATAACCCAACAGTGTACCAATAGTATTTAGAACATGTATCGAGCTTTAAGGAACATTTTAAGCCATTTTTATTTCGACCCTTTTTTTTACCGTTTCTTCATTTAGGCATCCTACTTTGCCTAAATGTGTTTTCTTGGGTTTTAACGTGTAATTCTAGTAACTTTCTAGTCTTAGCATGTTTATTAAGCTATGTAAATGCTTCGATGTCAAAACATCTTCTATTTCGTTCTTATATTATATTTTCGACAATTTTGCCGCTAAAATTTATAAAAATAAAAATTATTTTTAAGCATCATAGTTTTTACATATTTTGTTGCCAAAACCACCCAACAACACTTAAATGTTAATATAAATTCATTCCATGCCCTCACGAGCTCGCGTTGGCTTAGACGGTAACATTTTAGTTTAACCGTTTCCGATTAAGTCATTTTTAGACTTAACCAAAACTCAACTTTTCTTGACCAAACTTTCATCTTTCTTTTGAATCTAGTATAATTACATAACAATGAATCATGTTGTTCAAGTCTTCGGGTAAATTCTCAATATTTTAATTCTTAGGCCTAAAACGGCAATTATACTAAAAATACTCCATTTTAGTCTTTTATGACTAATTGATGTTTTATTTCGTTATTTAACCAACTTGCATTTTAATCTCAACATTACCATCTACTAGTATGCATATATCCCATATTTCATACATTAACTAGCATTTGGACTTAAACTTGAAATTCCATCTTATATTAAACTTGACTTTTATAAAAGTCAAGTATATCCCCTTTTTGTTCCATGATATTTCACAAGGCTAAGTAATTAATTATACGTATTCTTTAGTAGTTCTAACTCATTATTCAAAGTACTATACAAATCCAAACCCAATTTCTACATATAACGAACCAATTCCAAGTAATTTGATTTTTAATTCAATATTTGACTTTGACAGAAAAGTCAAAGCTGTCAAAATTTCCATTATAAATTTCTTTAGGCTTTTGACTCTTTCATGGTTCTTATTTGACCCAAAGAATGTCTCATTATTCCTAACAAGTTTCCAACAAGCATTTGATATAATTTCGTATTCAAAGTTCATCATCTTTCAGTTAGCATCAAATTGTCACTTTTACCAATTCTATATTCTTTGAAACATATGCAAATGAGTTTCATCAAGGTTTTGACCATTAAATCACACCCAAATCTGTCCAAATTCGAGAAATTTAATAGTTGACACGAATTCAAACTTCCAATAAGGTTTTAGGTTATAATCAACCCCGAATTTCTTCATGTATTACACCAGATCCCAAATAATTTCATACTTTGTATTTAGGTTTAAGAAATTACCTTCAAAAATTCTGCACAGAAATGAAAATCTGGAATTTGCTTTATTTCTGCACAAATCGGACCAATTAAGGCCTTCCCTGACTGATCCCAACCACCCCTGACCAAAACCGCCGCTGTTGTCGGCGTTTTACCGCCGTCCGCCGCCACCTTCGTGCCTCAGGCGCCATTTCTGATGGCCTCCGCTGCTGATGCAGCCTTCTCCGACCTCATCTCTCCACTCTCGATCTCTCTTTCTCGCTGAATATATCAAACACGCACACACACTCAACGATTTCACCTGATTTCCTCTTCTTTCTTTCTTATTTGATGAATACGACACACACATAGAAGAAAACGGGAAGAGATGGTTCCAGATCTTGACTAGTCAAAAAGAAGCAGCTAAAAGACCAAAATGCCCTTCCTTCACTTTCATGCCTTAGCAAAAATTACACATTTTCCAGATTTTTCCTCAAACTTTAAAGCATCATAACTTCCACATACGATATCAGAATTTTATAAACTTTATACCTTTAGAAAGATGAGAATGAGTTTAACAACTCTCTCCTACTGACTTAAAGCTAAATATGTCCAGATTTTCTAATATAGGCCCTTAAACATGACCCTTTGGCCATTTTTGTTACTTTTTGGTCATCTTTAACATGTCATAACTGTTTCGTTATAACTCCAAATGCTACGAATCTTTTTTCTGTATTCTTATTACATTAGAATCTACAAAAGTCCCCCTGATGACTTTTTCCTAATTCCGTTTAGATTTTGAGGTATTAATTTTTAAATATTTACAATTATTTTCTTCTCTTTTTTTTGAAATCCCAAAAATTCCATTTTTATCCTCGGGTCTTTATATCAAATTTACAAATGAAGTAATGCTTCATATATATTAAAATTGAGGTTGTTACAATTATCTACCACTTAAAAGGATTCCGTCCTCGGAATCACTATATGGAAATGGAATAACTTGCAATTACATAGTACCATGCGAAGCTAAACTGCTATTAAGTCTCCAACACGATTCTTGCTTCAAGTTCTTGGAGTCTTATGTGGTCCTTATTACAATCATTCCTTTTTATTTCATTCATCTTCATTTATCGTGTTTATTTTCACTAGCTCATATTCACGAGGATGTGTTTTGCTGAAACCTAGACAACTTCATTATTCCCCTTTCATAGTATACTTGACCTTTTAAAGTCAACTGTGTTTTAATTACTTTCTCTTCATTAGCATATTTAATTCTTTAATATTCTTATTTTCCAATGATCGAGCGCACTAATATTTACATAATAGGGTTTTGGACTATTTATCTAAAATAGCATTCTACTGTACTAGTCATACATATGTTCTGGGCATTAGTATTTAATCCCATAAGTCTTTCTTTCTTTTATATTATTCCATCTTGATTAACTTGACTATATTATTGGTTATTCTATAATAACAGTGCACTTGCATACACTTGTCCGCTAAATATTTTCCATCATTTATCTCTTTAGTCTTGAGTCTCACCGAGTTCCAAATCTCATTGACCAATCGATCAAGTCACTATGCTTCCACCAATGCCACATTGATACTATTATAGATGATTAGGGGTTCACCTATTTCTTTTCAGTTCACATGTACCATTTTCTAATCACTATACAATGTCTTCTTGTAACAATTTAACTCAACATTAGAAGTCTAACATTTGGTACAAATTCCCTACTAAGGACTACACTTCAAGTATCATACAATATCCTTAGTCAAACCTTGAGCTCTTTGCTGAACTTAATTTACCATGTCTCAAGGCTTATACTTGCACCACTGCATCAATACAATCATTATAAGACCCAACGTTTAAATCTTCCCATCTACCCCTTAGAAGAAAGTGGAGATCATCTTTCTTTTAAGGTCAAATTCCTCAATATGATTTCTACAATATAATACTCCATCTTCTTTAATTTACTTTCACCTACTGATTCCTTATAACAATCTCTAGCTTCTGTTGAGCTGTTGCTTTCCATCCATCCATCCCTAACCAATTCCATCCATGATGCACCAAAATTACTGTGTTATTTGCCGTTATACTCATAAATCATCTTGTCAAACGTTGCGTCACCTTTAGATTCCTATATCATGGTGACAAATAATAAATCTCATCACAGTCTATGAAAGACCTTACTTGTTATCTTCACCCACGTGCTAATTCTAGCTTACTAGCAAGAAAATCTTACTAACTCAAAGATGATCATAACAAGCCATCATAATAAGCTTAGTTGCGAATTAACAACTTACATCTTGATCATTTGTCTTCAACTATTGGGTATACATGTCATTATACCTTAATAACATAATATACACTCACCAATAATGACCGTTAGCTGCTAGTACAAACTTGTAGAACTAACAGTTCATAACGGCTTCATTGTCTCAAAATATCATATGGAAAGAATGACTTATCTTCATTACTTTAACTTGCTGCTGTGAAATCTCCACATGTGTCAATTTTTTTTCGTGATCTTCAAAATCCAATGATCATGCTTAAACACAGTAAGAAGAATGAGCTTCAACATACTACGCCTCGCTTCACGATTTTCAATTTGCGATTCAAATCTTTAATTAAAATTTAACAACCTTTATAAATTTTCCTTATTTTCATGTTCTTACAGTACATTAGCTTATATCTATTCTAACTTCATGTTCTTATAATCAAATTATAATAATACAAAATACTTAAGATATCATAATCTTTAACAGTTTTCCATTTTTCATTTCTTTCCCATTCGGGTAACTTACTTTGTTATATTACTTATTATAGCACTATACTTATAACTTAGCCATTTGCTCCAATCATTAAATGTCTTTACTTGTCATATTTCCTTCGGGTTTGGAAGTCACGACTTCCCCTTTTTTTATTCTTTCTTCTTATTCTTATTTTCATTTCTGTCATTGATTCCTTATCTAATGCTTAGTTAAGTATTCTACTTTCATTTTATAATAACATATTTGATCACATCTTTTAGTACACATATTTAAATCTCCTCATTGTTCATGGAATACACACCATGCTACTTTCTTCAATCTTTCTTCTTTACCATTTCATACAACCATTGGGTTTTTCTCGAATTACAAAACCCAGCTCATTTCCGTTTACATTTCCAGCTAAGTTCTTTCATACTTCTTTCTTATATAAGTTTTATTCATATATGTAACCATATTTTCTAGTCTTGCTTTACTTCAGTCATCATAGTGACATAAATTAGTTCTTTATTCCATATACTTGATTCCTTCCCGTTAGACAACGGAATCTTTGGTTACACAAACTTGGAACTTTGTATAACATAGTTGCATTTCTTTTGTTTTATATTTTCTCAACCGATTGGTATACAATGATCATACTTTTCTTTATACGTATACTTTATAATTGTAGATAATTCATATAGTGTATGACAATTGTCACAATAATTCAGTTGGGTTTTTCCCAATTTCATAACACATCCCCTTTATCTTATCTTTAATATTTCTAGTTATACTTTATCTTATTACATAATTATACCAATTCTATGTCATTCAAACATCCTTTCTTCTTTTCACTATTCCCTATAGCATCCTTTACCAGATTCCCATGATTCCATCATGATTCAACCAAAATCAAATACATATCCTGTGATTATGATAATACGGGCCCATATTATCATAACCACCTATACATATTTGAATTCGGCGTCTCACTAGGTCTCCTGGTCCACTGGTTCAAGTTAACTTATAACTCCATATCACTCTTATTTATTTTAGATTCATCGCCTTAACCATCCTATAGGTCTACAACCTATCTTAGGATCTTAGGTTCAACAACATATCTTACGATACATTCTATCTTAACCCTTACTTGCTTGTTTACGGTCTTTTTTTTAAGTCAATTTTCTCACTTAAATCTCACATAGTTTAAGCCTAGGTTCGAGTCTCGACACCTAATTCGCTTAAACTATGGCTCTGATACCAAATTGTAACACCCCATTCTAACCCAAAATTTTTCTTTTCAAGACTTTATAATACAAAATATTTAATTGTACACACGGGGTATTACTCTTCTGTATCATTACCACAATTCAAGCAGCACATACTTTGCACCACGAAAGCTACCGTCCCACACTCGACTCTTCTAATTCCTTGTTTGATTACCTGAGTACATAGCATTTTAAAAAAAATACGTAAGTAAGACATACGTCTCGTGAGTAATACGGGTTTTTGACCCAAAACAGTTTCCATATTTCAAAACAATCCAAATGTGCATATTATTTAATTTCCTATGAGCGCACCCATAGGTATTCCTTATTATTCATGAGCATATTCCTACGAGCGCACCCGTAGGTTTTTATACGAGACGCACCCATATAACTACTTCCTCAACAGCATGAAACGGATTCATCCATCGAGGTTAGACAACTACTTCGCGACGGGAGGTACCA
Source organism: Cichorium intybus (assembly GCA_023525715.1). Classification (NCBI taxonomy): domain Eukaryota; kingdom Viridiplantae; phylum Streptophyta; class Magnoliopsida; order Asterales; family Asteraceae; genus Cichorium; species Cichorium intybus. The sequence continues at coordinate 128,871,276 of CM042012.1, read as the reverse complement.
TCCCAGTAGTGTCTTTGACCACCCCTACCGCAGCAGGCCGTGATCTTTATCCGGATACTTTTCAATTCATCAACAGGGCTCATTCACTTTATTACTTTCTCGTATTTCTCATTTATCTTTTGTATACATTATACTTACTATTTCATAGTATCATTTCCAATTTCACAAAACTATTTCCAGTTCCATAAAACCATTTTCATTTTCATTAAATCATTTCAATTTCCACAAAACCATTTGACTTCCAAAACGTTGTATATAAAATTCATTTCTTTGTATAAAACCCATTTTTGCTATGTACTCGAAAATCCACATACTACTCACCTCGGTAGCTAGGTATGTCTAGCTACACTAATCCACTAGCTCTAGACTTTTATCGCTTCCAAGTATCCTTCGCTGTCTATTAATTTAATAAGATATCAGAAATATAATTAAGCTATTAAATACATAGTATGTATCTAATCATTCTTGAATATGTTGTAATTAATATCTACTTTCATTCCAATGTCTAAACATGCTTTATAAAAGCTTAATACCCAATTTTGCCAATTTTACCATTTTTGTCCCATTTTGACAATTAAACCCAAATTCATGGAAACTTGTGTTTAAGTCATTGTTATATAACCCAACAGTGTACCAATAGTATTTAGAACATGTATCGAGCTTTAAGGAACATTTTAAGCCATTTTTATTTCGACCCTTTTTTTTACCGTTTCTTCATTTAGGCATCCTACTTTGCCTAAATGTGTTTTCTTGGGTTTTAACGTGTAATTCTAGTAACTTTCTAGTCTTAGCATGTTTATTAAGCTATGTAAATGCTTCGATGTCAAAACATCTTCTATTTCGTTCTTATATTATATTTTCGACAATTTTGCCGCTAAAATTTATAAAAATAAAAATTATTTTTAAGCATCATAGTTTTTACATATTTTGTTGCCAAAACCACCCAACAACACTTAAATGTTAATATAAATTCATTCCATGCCCTCACGAGCTCGCGTTGGCTTAGACGGTAACATTTTAGTTTAACCGTTTCCGATTAAGTCATTTTTAGACTTAACCAAAACTCAACTTTTCTTGACCAAACTTTCATCTTTCTTTTGAATCTAGTATAATTACATAACAATGAATCATGTTGTTCAAGTCTTCGGGTAAATTCTCAATATTTTAATTCTTAGGCCTAAAACGGCAATTATACTAAAAATACTCCATTTTAGTCTTTTATGACTAATTGATGTTTTATTTCGTTATTTAACCAACTTGCATTTTAATCTCAACATTACCATCTACTAGTATGCATATATCCCATATTTCATACATTAACTAGCATTTGGACTTAAACTTGAAATTCCATCTTATATTAAACTTGACTTTTATAAAAGTCAAGTATATCCCCTTTTTGTTCCATGATATTTCACAAGGCTAAGTAATTAATTATACGTATTCTTTAGTAGTTCTAACTCATTATTCAAAGTACTATACAAATCCAAACCCAATTTCTACATATAACGAACCAATTCCAAGTAATTTGATTTTTAATTCAATATTTGACTTTGACAGAAAAGTCAAAGCTGTCAAAATTTCCATTATAAATTTCTTTAGGCTTTTGACTCTTTCATGGTTCTTATTTGACCCAAAGAATGTCTCATTATTCCTAACAAGTTTCCAACAAGCATTTGATATAATTTCGTATTCAAAGTTCATCATCTTTCAGTTAGCATCAAATTGTCACTTTTACCAATTCTATATTCTTTGAAACATATGCAAATGAGTTTCATCAAGGTTTTGACCATTAAATCACACCCAAATCTGTCCAAATTCGAGAAATTTAATAGTTGACACGAATTCAAACTTCCAATAAGGTTTTAGGTTATAATCAACCCCGAATTTCTTCATGTATTACACCAGATCCCAAATAATTTCATACTTTGTATTTAGGTTTAAGAAATTACCTTCAAAAATTCTGCACAGAAATGAAAATCTGGAATTTGCTTTATTTCTGCACAAATCGGACCAATTAAGGCCTTCCCTGACTGATCCCAACCACCCCTGACCAAAACCGCCGCTGTTGTCGGCGTTTTACCGCCGTCCGCCGCCACCTTCGTGCCTCAGGCGCCATTTCTGATGGCCTCCGCTGCTGATGCAGCCTTCTCCGACCTCATCTCTCCACTCTCGATCTCTCTTTCTCGCTGAATATATCAAACACGCACACACACTCAACGATTTCACCTGATTTCCTCTTCTTTCTTTCTTATTTGATGAATACGACACACACATAGAAGAAAACGGGAAGAGATGGTTCCAGATCTTGACTAGTCAAAAAGAAGCAGCTAAAAGACCAAAATGCCCTTCCTTCACTTTCATGCCTTAGCAAAAATTACACATTTTCCAGATTTTTCCTCAAACTTTAAAGCATCATAACTTCCACATACGATATCAGAATTTTATAAACTTTATACCTTTAGAAAGATGAGAATGAGTTTAACAACTCTCTCCTACTGACTTAAAGCTAAATATGTCCAGATTTTCTAATATAGGCCCTTAAACATGACCCTTTGGCCATTTTTGTTACTTTTTGGTCATCTTTAACATGTCATAACTTTTTCGTTATAACTCCAAATGCTACGAATCTTTTTTCTGTATTCTTATTACATTAGAATCTACAAAAGTCCCCCTGATGACTTTTTCCTAATTCCGTTTAGATTTTGAGGTATTAATTTTTAAATATTTACAATTATTTTCTTCTCTTTTTTTTGAAATCCCAAAAATTCCATTTTTATCCTCGGGTCTTTATATCAAATTTACAAATGAAGTAATGCTTCATATATATTAAAATTGAGGTTGTTACAACCCCTATTTATAGTTTCCAAATGGCCAGTTGATAAATCTTAGAGATAAACCTTTTTGAATTCAAATAAGATAAACCTTTTATCTTATAATTCAAATTCCTATTTATCCTTATTTATCAATTTCGAAATTATATATATCCATATATAGATTTCGACTTTCAACTGGTCACTCCACACTGTCACTTACTCAACTATTGAATAATTACAGTTTTAGTCCCTGTACCTTTAATTAATTAATTTAATCCCCAAATTAAATCCAATTAATTCTGGATTAATTCCTAATTAACTAATATAGTTTCTAATTAATATATTATCACTTTAATATATTAATAAACCATATATTTAATTCCTGTTGATTTATTAATCCCATAATAAATAAACATTTCTCTCTACCGAATTTTCTACCAAACCTCCAGCCATGAGGGCAACCCAAATGGACTGTGCTTCTATTAATTAGGTAAATACTAATTATTAGTCTTGGCTTAGACACCTAATCCAACAGTCTCCCACTTGGATAAGTCTATGACTATAATTACCGATTTAACCTCTAATTAACCAGCACTTGTAGCTTCCTAGAAACCAATGCCAAACTCTGATCTAATCAGTCATGTCCATAGATAAGTGATCAGATGATCCTCCGTCCAACTAGATATTTTTCAGACTCAAGACATGGATAAAATCAATCTGGTCTGATTCACTGTTCCTCGATTTCCGATTTGCATATGACTCTTAGACTATCAATTCAGTCCCGGTTGGCCAACCATTTTAGTCAACATCAAAATCATCGAGAGGCCTACAGATATCTGTTCCCCGTTAGGGTCAAGGGACGAATAAACTTTGACTCATATACTTATGTCTTTTACCAGACAAATTACTCACAACAATACGTTTTATAACACCGAGTTACCGATGCGTTTTCGTATTATCAATGAATAACCGCCTAGTAAATCATAACTCATATGTCTTAGCTTAAAGATCAAAAGATATTATCGTCTCAATATTGCTCGTGATGAAATCCATGAAGCAATCCATTGAGCGCGGGTTTATCCAATACTCAAATCTCCATTTCCAAGTACTCACGAATGGTGCAGCAATCCAATTGCAATGTCTAACTCCTTAGACAATCTACTACCAATTCATGACAGTCTTGCTTCATACTTACTCCTTAAAAGTATGAGCGACTGTGGATATTTGAATAATCCAATTATTCAGGAAGTAAAACATGCAAAATAAAACACAATGATATATTATTGACAAAATTAGTAAACCATTACTCATTAATAAATCTCCATTATTAAATCACAAAAGTCAAATACAATAACATTGTTACAAGTTTCAAATAATCTATCTAATTACAAAAACTTATATCATCTCTTAATCCAATGCTCCTAGCATGCTGATTATGCTTAATCCTACTCAGAGCCTTTGTCAAGGGATCTGCAGGATTATCTTCCGATGATACCCTCTTTACAAGGAGATGACCTTCTTCTACCCTATGCCTGATGTAGTGGTACTTTCTGTCGATATGTCTGGACTTTCCATGATCTCGCGGTTCCTTTGTCAAGGCGACCGCACCTTCATTATCGCAGAACAGTTCCAAGGGCTCCTGAATACTCGGGACTACTCCAAGGTCACCGATAAAGTTCTTCAGCCAAGCCGCTTCCTTTGACGCTTCACTTGCTTCTATGTACTCTGATTCGCACGTAGAATCAGCCACTGTTTCTTGCTTGGAACTTTTCCAAGTAACTGCTCCACCGTTCAAAAGGAATACCCAGCCCGACTGAGACCGACCACTGTCTCTATCCGTCTGAAAACTGGCATCTGTATATCCTTCAACTCTCAAGGTATCACTGCCACCGAGGACTAACACCATGTTCTTGGTCCTTCGCAGATACTTGAGTATATTTTTCACAGCTATCCAATGTGCCCTTCCAGGGTTACCCTGGTACCGACTGACCATGCTCAAAGCAAAAGCCACATCAGGGCGAGTACACGTCATAGCGTACATGATCGATCCTACAGCCGAAGCGCAAGGTACCCGACTCATTTCAGCTATTTCTTCGTCTGTACTCGGACTTTGAGTCTTACTCAATTTTGCATTACTTTGGATAGGTAGCTCTCCCTTCTTGGAATTTTCCATACTAAACCTTTTCAGTACCTTTTCCAAGTATGTACCCTGACTAAATCCAATTAGTCTCTTCTTCCTATCTCTCAATATTCTTATCCCGAGAATATAGGCAGCCTCTCCTAGGTCCTTCATGGCGAAACATTTCCCAAGCCAAGCCTTGACATCTTACAAGGTTGGAATATCGTTTCCCATGAGCAGTATGTCATCGACATACAGCACCAGAAAGGTGACTATACTCCCACTAGCCTTGATATATACGTAGGACTCATCCTCACTCCTAGAGAAGCCAAACTCTTTGACTTTCTCATGGAAACAAAGATTCCAGCTGCGAGAAGCTTGCTTCAATCCGTAGATTGATCTCTCAAGCTTACACACCTTATTAGGATACTTTGCATCGACAAAACCCTCTGGCTGATTCATGTAAACATCCTCAGTCAACTTCCCATTAAGGAAAGCGGTTTTGACGTCCATCTGCCAAATTTCATAGTCATGAAATGCAGCTATGGCCAGCATAATCCTAATAGACTTTATCTTGGCTACTGGTGAGAAGGTCTCGTCATAGTCAACCCCTAGGGTTTGAGTAAAGTCCTTCGCAACCAGTCTTGCCTTGAAAGTGTGTACTTTTCCGTCCATGTCGGTCTTCTTCTTGAAGATCCATTTGCACCCGACTGTCTTTCGACCCGGTACGTTGTCAACCAAGTTCCAAACTTGATTGTCATACATGGACTTGATCTCGCTATCCATGGCCTCTTTCCACTTGGCAGACTCAGGGCCCGCCACTGCTTCCTGGTAGTTAGCTGGTTCATCCAAATTTATCAGTGTCCTATCACTGACAAACGTGTCCCCATCCGAAGTTATATGGAACCCATAAAACTCGGGTGGCATGCTAACCCTACCGGAACGCCTAAGAGGTAAGGATACATCTGTCGGACCAACAGGAACTTCTTCCTCATGTTGGTTGCTAGTTTCTCCTAAGGTTGCGTCATCTGATGACTCTTGAATTTCTTCCAGATCAATGGTACTCCCACTGTCCTCTTTGAATATGAGCTCTCTCTCTCGAAAGACCGCTCGTCTAGCTACAAAGACCACGTCATCGCTGGGTCTGTAGAATAGATATCCAAAGGACTGTTTGGGATAACCAAGGAAGAAACACCTTTCGCTTCTTTCTGCGAGTTTGTCTTGAGTCTCTCGTCTAACGAAAGCCTCACAACCCCAGACTTTGATATGTGCCAACGAGGGAACTTTCCCCGTCCACATTTCATGAGGTGTTTTAGCAACCTTTTTAGTAGGTACAAGATTGAGGATATGGGCGGCAGTCTCTAAGGCATACCCCCAGAAGTGAATGGGAAGTGAAGCTCGACTCATCATGGAACGAACCATGTCCAACAGGGTTCGGTTGCGCCTCTCCGCAACACCGTTCAACTGTGGTGTCCTGGAAGGTGTCAACTACGAAACTATTCCGCATTCCTTTAGATAGTCTAGGAACTCGATACTTAGATACTCTCCGCCTCTGTCGGACCTGAGCATCTTTATCTTCATGCCTAATTGATTCTCTACCTCGTTCTTAAACTCTTTGAACTTTTCAAAGGTGTCCGACTTGTGCTTGATCAAGTAGATATAACCGTATCTACTGAAATCGTCGGTAAAGGTCACGTAGAACCGCGTGCCATCCTTTGTGGTTGATCTGAATGGACCACACACATCCGTGTGAATGATGTCCAGCAGACCCTCACCTCTTTCAAAAGACCCTTTGAAAGGTGATTTAGTCATCTTGCCCAACAGACAAGATTCGCATACATCATCCGACCTGAGGTCGAATGATTCCAACACTCCATCCTTTTGGAGTTGGGCGATGCGTTTCTTGCTGATGTGCCCGAGCCGACTATGCCACAGACATGCCTTTTCTACACCACTAGTAGAATCAATATAATTTACACTATGTCCTAAATTGTCAACACATTCAACAGTTTCATACACACCATCACAAGGATAAGCAGTAAAAATCAAAATACCATTTTTGAAAACAGAAATCGAGCCAATTTTATTATCAAAAGAAAATTGAAATCCTTGTCTGAACAATGCGTGAAATGAAATAATGTTTCTTGCCATTTCTGGCGAATAGCAACAATTAAATAACTCTAAGCTAACATCACTACCAAGCACTAAACTATAAACGCCGATCTTGGTAACAGGGGACGATCTCTTATTGCCCATGATCAGGTTCAGTCTACCGTGCTCCACCTCCCTGCTTTCCTTTAGGCCCTGCAGATCAGAACAAATGTGGAAACCACATCCTGTATCAAGGACCCAAGAATTAGAAGATGGTGAGTTTTTAGAGATAGTGTATATACCTGCTGTCGATGGCTTTACTTTCCCATCCTTGACATCCTGCAAGTATTTGGGGCAGCTTCTCTTCCAGTGGCCCTTCTCTTTGCAGTAAAAACAGTTGGCTTCATCGGGGTTGGCCACACAAGGAATATGGGAAGACTTGGTTCTCGAGCCATTGCTTGACGACCCGACCTGAACCTTTTCCCTCCAATTTTGCTTAGGAGGGCCCTTCCTTTTCTTTCCTTTGCCACTTCCAATGGCTAGGACGGGCTGATTAACCGAGGGTACACTTTTACCCTTCATCCCATCCTCAGCAACTCGAAGCATGCGATGCAACTCAGTCAGGTTAGCCTGATTGTTGTTCAAATGATAAGCCAGCCTGAACTGGTCATAAGAACTCGGTAGGGAGTTAAGCACTATGTCAACGGCCAACTCCTCCAGTACAGGCATCGCAAGCTTTCTAAGCCGCTCCACGTAACCTTGCATTCTTTGCACATGAGCGCAGATGGACTCTCCATCTTTAGGTTTGCTGTTCGTGAAGTCCTTGACCACCTCGCACCTCTCGATGCGCTCTTGCTTGCGAAACTTTTCCGCGGGCTCCTTGTGCATCTCGAAGGGCCAGTAGTCTTCGTATATCCTTTGCAATTCGGGGTTCATTGTGGCGATCATGATGCAGGCCACTTTGGTCGCATCATCAGAATGTTTTTGGTACGAGGCTATTTCCTCGAGAGTAGCAGTTTCAGGGTCAACATCGACAAGCTCAGTCTCGAGAACATACTATTTGTTCTCGTACCTCAGAGCCATCTTGATGTTTCTAATCCAGTCATTGTAGTTTGTCCCGTTCAATTGAACCTTGGAACACAGTGAGAGGATAGAGGGAACACTGGAGTTTGATTGGGGAGCGGATTGATCAGCAGAAGACATCTATAAAAGAAGGTAAGTTTAATTAGATACTTGTCGGTCCTTATAATAACCCAATATAAAATAAGGCTAGGATCCAACTATAACAATTTGCAACATAGAAGAGGGATGCCGTAATCTATAAGCAAATTTTATAAAGGTAGGCGAATGACGATTCAGCCAATTCCACTGCAGAAAAATAATCTTATTATAAATGGAATTCCTAGTTTCTTTTGAGATTTATTGAACTGTTCAATAGCATGTTTAATCTCGGATATGCCCCACCGTTTGTGACTGGGATGCCGAGGATCACAAACCGGGTATGAATAACCATGCAAATTAGCTTGGTACTCTCGGGGTCCATTATCATCTCAAATTGATGTGCCGGTAAACCACACACGCTCCATCAACAATGATAACACCCGAGACACCCATTGCCACTCTTTATGAACCCCCATTGGTGTGCCGGTAAACCACACACGCTCCACCAACGTTTCATAAAGTGCAATGTGCAATTTCATGGGTTAGCATCAAATTCACATTTTTTTCTAAAGTAACTAGATTGGGATTTTGTAAATAGTTCTAGTACTTTGATCATTATACTTTTAATGATTAAGCGGTTCTGTCAAACCCGTTCGGCTAACGACCCTCCACTGATCAGGCGAGCGGTGGTGAGAGTGTTCACCCATTAGACTACCATTTTATAGGCAGTCTCCTTATACCCACTTTATAGACCAGCTTCGTAAATGATGCCTACTATTGATTTGACTAACCAAATTTATCTCATATATATAGTATTAACTTTTAATAACATATATAAGATGTATTTTAAAACCCTTTAAAATATTCAAGGTTTATCTTTTAATTTTACCAAATTTAACAATTAAATTTTGAATTAAATTAAACCTTAAATTCGATTTAATCAATTTTAATTACCAATTAATTAAATTAATTAAATCTAAATATTTTAAACATTTTAAAATATTTTTCTGGATTTTTCCATTAATTTTCGACAATTTAAAATTAATTAAATCCCTTTTGAATTATCTTTTAATTAACAATTAATTAAATTAATTCAAATGAAGATAGGTTTATCCAAATTAATCAAATTAATTAAAACCTATCCTTAAACCCCTAATTTTCGATTTCAAGGAAAAGGTTTAAGGTTATCCATTTAATTAACAAATAAAGTTACCAAAAATAGAAAACCTCCTAAAACCCTAATTGAAATTTTCGAAATTAGCAAGGGGGGATTAGGGTTTCCAAAACCCTAATCCTAGAAATCGATCCACATATATATTAGGGTTTATAATCTTTAAACCCTAAAACAGTTATAACAATTCAACAAGAAAACAAAACAAGCTCTGATACCACTGAAAGGTTTTCTGCAAACCATGAACTAAATAACCTAAGTTCACATGCAACCTATGAGGATCTATGTTTTCTTCTAATTGAATATATAACAAAACCTAAAGGCCATAAGAAAATTAACTAAATGAATAAAATTAGAAAAACCAACCTTTTAGAATTTTCTGGAAGCTGAGCAGCAAAAATATCCTGCCTCAAATGAGATCACACCCAAGCTAGAGGAGAGGGAGATCGAAATTCTAGAGAGAGTATATGAAAGTGGCGAAATTTAATGATGCCTGGGAACCCCTATTTATAGTTTCCAAATGGTCAGTTGATAAATCTTAGAGATAAACCTTTTTGAATTCAAATAAGATAAACCTTTTATCTTATAATTCAAATTCCTATTTATCCTTATTTATCAATTTCGAAATTATATATATCCATATATAGATTTCGACTTTCAACTGGTCACTCCACACTGTCACTTACTCAACTATTGAATAATTACAGTTTTAGTCCCTGCACCTTTAATTAATTAATTTAATCCCCAAATTAAATCCAATTAATTCTAGATTAATTCCTAATTAATTAATATAGTTTCTAATTAATATATTATCACTTTAATATATTAATAAACCATATATTTAATTCATGTTGATTTATTAATCCCATAATAAATAAACCTTTCTCTCTACCGAATTTTCTACCAAACCTCCAGCCATGAGGGCAACCCAAATGGACTGTGCTTCTATTAATTAGGTAAATACTAATTATTAGTCTTGGCTTAGACACCTAATCCAACAAAAATTGTCTCATCAAACGTTACATGACGGGACAGGAAGATACGTCCCGTGTTGAGGTCAAGGCAGCGATATCCTCGGTAGTTGGGTTGGTAACCAAGAAAGATGCATAGGGTGGATCGGGGGTCAAGTTTATGTGTTCGATTTGCAGAGCGATTTGGGTAGCACGCACAACCAAATGTTTTTAGGTGAGTATAGGTTGGGTGGCGATGATATAGGGCAGAAGTTGGTGTACGAAAGTTGATGGTTTTGGTGGGTAATATATTGTGGAGATATGTTGCAGTATGGAGAGCCTCAACCCAGAAGGAGGGGGTAGAGAGGCATGAGCTAGGAGGGATAGAATGATTTCATTGAGCCGTCGAATCATTCTTTCGGCTTTGCCATTCTGTTGAGATGTTTGGGGACACGAGAATCGGAGCTGTAAGCCATTTGAGAAAGCAAAGTCACGAAACTGTGTATTGTCAAATTCACCACCCATGTCACATTGAAATGTTTTGATGGGTGTATGGAATTGGGTTGCGACATATCCATGGAACTGTTTAAACCTGGAAAAAGTCTCAGATTTATATTTCAATGGATAAATCCATACATACTGGGTGAAGTTATCAATCAAGACCATGTAGTACTTGTATCCTGTGTTGCTGAGGACAGGAGAGGTCCACAAGTCACATGAGATAATATCAAATGGAAGTACAGTACTAGAAGTTGAGTTATGAAATGGTAATCGCTTGTGCTTTGAAATTTGACAAGAATTGCAAAGTTTATTCAAACAGGAAGTTGTATTACAAGAAATAAAAGTCTTCAAACGTAAAAAATCGATGATATTGTCGCCAGGATGCCCAAGGCGATTGTGCCATACGTCATACGAGGAAACAGAAATCATAGCTTCTGGTTGGGTTGTTGTAGATGTAAACGGATAAAGGTCCCCGTCGCTATTGTGTCTCGAGAGAAGGTTCCAGTTTTGAAATCCTTCAAAGAAAATCCGTAAGGGTCAAACTCAACAGCGATATTATTGTCACGAGAGAATTTTCTTACAGAAACAAGATTTTTGATAATTGTCGGGGCGTGAAGGACTTGGTTTAGAACAAGTGGGCGAGTGGGAGATGGGAGCTTGGTATGTCCTGACCCATGAATCGGAATGCTATGTCCGTTTCCAACAAAGATAGACCGAATGGGACTACGTGTTAGAGGATGTGAAAGAATACCTGCATCATTAGTGAGATGAGACGTAGCTCTAGTGTCCATGTACCACTCGGATGTGTCATCTGGTTGATCCATAGTCATTGATTGTAGGGCCTCACCGAGTGTGGTTGGGTCTGGTGTATCGGTGGTGGTAAAGTGAGCTGCAGGTTGCTGTTGTTGAGGTCGATGTTGCTGGTGGTGTGGGGTCTGCGTTCCGGAGTTGGGTCGCTGCACAGGTGGTCTATACGGCCAAGGAAAGGCCCAACCAGGTTGGGTTGGGTATGGGCACGGCGGTGGAGCATAGGCAGCCCAGTAGGGGTATGAAGGGTATTGAGGTTGACCACCGCCGGTGCCACTAGAATGTTGCCTGCCGGCTTGATGTCCGCCTCGACCACGACTGTTAGAGGCGCTACGACCTCGTGAGTTGGATGCTCCACGACCACGTGGGGGATGACGTTGCCGTCGCTGGGAGGTGTCTTCAATGTCTGGAGTAGTAGTGACAAGAGCAGTGTTAGTCGAGGAGTTTATATCGCGAGTGGACTGCCTGTGTTGTTCCAACTGTAACATGCTACATGCGGTGTCCCAAGTGGGCAAGCTTTGATTTATGAAAGACACGACTGTGTCGAATTCCGATGGAAGGCCACGAACAAGCTGCAATATCAGGCGATTTTCGGTGACGGGACTGTCGACGTCATCAAGTTGGGTTGCAAGGTCTTTAAGCCGTTGACAGTAGTCGTCTAGAGACGACATTGAAGAAAGCTTCAAGTTGTTAAACTCATGTTCCAAGACAGCAGCCCTTGATCCCTTGTTATTGTGGAAGATTGACTTAAGTTTCTTCCATGCTTCATAGGCAGTTGTGTCTGGTTCCAGAATCCGTACCAGAAGGGTGTCAGATAAGGTGCCATAGATCCATTGTAGAACAATGGCGTCGATTTCAGACCAGGTATCAAAATCGACATCACCGAGTTTTGGGGCTGGGTTCCGTCAATATGGTGCAGCACCTTATACCCTTTCGCATGAAGTTTGAACAATTTCACCCATGATGAGTAGGTGACTTTTGTGCCATCAAGAATCTGAACTTTGTGCTGGATATTAGTAACAGTATAGATAGGGTGGAGTGTTGGTTTTGTAGCAGGTTCATTGTTGGTAGTGGTGGCCGGCATCTTTGTGTTAGCAAAAGAAAGGTATGGCGGCTATTAGGGTTCGAGCCGTAGCTCTGATACCATAAAGGTGATTTGAATCCCCCAATAATTCATTAATGGGTCAAGTATTTATACAAGAGTACAACACAAAATCAGGAAAGGATAATACAGAATCTTTCAAATATATACAAAGATAATAGTCTATCTAATACTAACCAGATTCAGAAACACTTGGGGGTGTTATGCATAAGCAAAGGTGGAATTTTGCACCTTGAACCTTTACGTAGTGAAAGGGCTCAAATCTAACTAGGATAAGAATGGTTGAACCAAAGTCACTAAACCATCTTCCTTTATGTGTTAGATGGAAACATATCATGCATCTCCTTCCTCTCATTCATTCAATCATTTTAAATTGACCCATTAACAGGCCATGGGTCTGATTCTTGGTTTCTCAGAATGTTTTTAGAGCCAAGCCCTTTAGCTCCTTCAAAAGCGGCCTCACTTTTTACATTCAGATAGGTGGACATTATCAGGATGTTTCCGTAACTAAAATACCCAACACTATGTGTTATAATTCCATTAAGAATTAAATTCAACCTTACTTATCGTTACGTTTACAAGTTCCGTTATCAGTGGGATGGTCATATAGACTTCAAAGAACTTCTGCGACGTTCGAATGATGTACTTTGACTTGAACTAGAAACTTGGTGAAATACCAAGACTCTAGACAGGGTTCCATCATGGGTGACTATTTGTACATATATAGGTTTGAGTCCCATCCCTTTTGAAGTGCTTTCAATCAGTTTTCTTGGTAGTCCTTTTGTGAAAGGATCTACTAAGTTCTTACTTGATCGTAAGTAACTAATGGTGATCACCCCATCATTAATCAACTGATTGACCTGCCTATCATGTCTAAGTCCAATGTGCCTTGACTTACCATTATACACATGATTGTAAGCTCTTGATAGTGTAGATTGACTATCACAATGCACGGAAATTGGTGGCATGGGCTTCGACCATAATGGTATGTTTATTAATAGATCCCTTAGCCATTCCGCTTCTTTGCAACATGATGCTAGTGCGACAAACTCAGCCGCCATTGTAGAGTATGTTATACAACTCTGTTTCTTTGATCCCCAAGATACTGAACCCCCACCAAGTATGAATATACAACCAGTTGTGGAAGCATAATCTTGTTGATCAGTGATCCAACTCGCATCTGTATATCCTTCTAATACCGAAGGATACCCACTATATTCTATACCATAATCGATTGTTTTCTTTAAATATTTGAACACTCGATTTACAGCATTCCGATGTTCTTTTCTTGGCTTGCTCGTATATCTACTTAACCTTCCTACCGCATATGCAATGTCAGGTCTAGTACACGTCATTGCATACATTAGACTACCAATTGCCTTAGCATATTCATTTTGGGCCAAAATCCTACCATTATTAGATGTCAATCTGGAACCCACTTCAAACGGAGTACTAACAGGAAGACAATCGAATTTCTTGAAACACTTTATTATTTTTTTCAATATAATGAGACTGAGACAACATTAGTTGATTTTCATTTCTAATAATTTTGATGCCAAGGATGACATCGGCGTTCCCCAAGTCTTTCATATGAAAGCTTTTTGATAATAATTTCTTAGTTATTTGTACTTGTTCTAGATCAGTCCCAAAGATTAACATATCGTCCACATATAAGCAGATGATGACCCCTTTGTTATCAACAAATCGACTGTATACATAGTTGTCAGATTCATTAATTTTAAAGCCATTAGATAGGATGATCCGGTCAAATTTTTGATGCCACTGCTTGGGGGCTTATTTAAGGCCGTACAAGGACTTAACGATCTTACATACTTTGTTTTCTTGTCCTTGAATAATGAAACCCTCAGGTTGTTCCATGTACACTTCTTCCTCTAATTCACCATTCAAAAACGCCGTGTTAACATCCATTTGGTGAATCATGAGTTTATAAATAGAAGCTAAGGCAATCAAGATTCTAATGGTTGTAGTACGTGCAACCGGAGCATATGTATCAAAGTAATCCAACCCTTCCTTTTGTGTGAAACCTTTGGCTACTAAACGTGCTTTAAACTTTTCAACTGTACCATCAATCCTGAGTTTTTTCTTAAAAATCCATTTACTTTTGATAGCCTTTGAATCAGGGGGAAGATTTGTCAAAATCCATGTGTTATTTCCAATTATAGAATCCATCTCATCGTTTACCGCTTCTTTCTAGAAAGATGCATCTTGAGATTTCATTGCTTTTGTATATGTTTTTGGATCTTCATCCAAGTTGTAAATTATTGGATATTCTTTTATCCAACCATGACAGTCACCTTCTACTAAGTACATTTCAAAATCAGGTACAAAGGATCTATGCGTGCGTTGACGTGTTGATCTTCGAGGTTCTCCATGATGATTCACAGAAGACTCATCACTTTCCCTTTCCATATTAACTGGAATATTTGTTGACACAATTTCCTTACAAATTTCACGTGCCTTGGGAAGAGATTTGAACCTTTGTTCGTCAAAGCGAGCATCTCTAGATTCTATGATGGTATTTATAGATATTTGATCATTTATTTCAACCGCCATAAATCTGTATGCTTTGCTATTATGGGCATATCCCAGAAATATACATTCAATTCCTTTATTTCCTAATTTCCTTTTCTTGGGTTCAGGAAGTCAAATTATCGCCCGACAACCCCATATACGTAGATGATCTAGACGAGGCGGTCGTTGTTTCCATAACTCATATGGAGTTTTAGGACTCCTTTTACTTGGAACTCTGTTAAGGATGTAGCATGCAGTTAGCAACGCTTCTCCCCAAAACCCGGAATTCAATCCAGAATAAGACATCATGGAGTTAACCATGTCCATCAAAGTACGGTTTTTCCCCTCCGCAATACCGTTTTGTTGTGGCGTATAGGGAGCCGTTACTTGGTGAACAATTCCAGTTGACTCAAAGTAACTAGGATTAAAGTATTCACCACCCCGATCTGTCCGAAGACATTTGATTTTCGTTTCACACCTAAGTTCTACTTTATTTTTGTAGATCTTAAATTTTTCAGGTACTTCATCCTTTGAATGTAGGAGACAAACATAGCAATAACGTGAATAATCATCAATGAAGGCTGCAAAATATTTCTTCCCACCAAGAGAAGGGGTAGCATGCATGTCACATATGTCACTGTGCACTAATTCTAGGATTTTTGAGAATCTTTGAACATTTTGAAAAGGTTTCCTGGTAATCTTGGTATGCATACACGTCTGACATTTACTATTTTTGTCAATTAATTTTGGAATTAAATTACTTTGTGTCATGTTTTGCAAATGTCTAAAGTGTATGTGACCTAGTCTGCTATGCCATAACAATGAAGAATCAAAGTAGGTAGAACTAGTAGGTATTTTATTAGCATCATTCATAGGTACATGTACAGTGGAGGGGAATGCAGTATCAGCATCAACCATTTGTACATCATTCACACTATTATTTATGTTAAATAGTGAATTGGGAATTAAAACCCGTATGAATTGTAAACACACGCGCCGCGGCCCATTAAGTGTCCGCGTCGCGTGGGCCGTGAACAGCTAGGGTACGGCTAGGGTTTCTTGTAATGCCTATAAATATAAAGGCTGGTCATTAGGGTTTTGGTTGGTTGTCAGTTGTCAAGTCTGAAGTCAGTAGTCAGAAGAGGCCGATTTACTAGCAATCTAGGTACGCTCTGTAACACCTGTATTTAGCTCTGGAATAAAGAATACTCTCTCTTGCCCGTGGACGTAGGTCATCTTGGACCGAACCACGTAAATCTATGTGTCGTTACTTTGTGTTTATATTTCCGCGTTTATATTCTCGTTATTATTCCTGGGCAATAGGTTATAGATTTAGGTCTATTTCCTAACAAGTGGTATCAGAGCCGCGGTTTTAGATCTGTAGTGTTATAGATCTGTGGTTATTTGCAGTTTTAGGTCTGCGTGTTTTAGATCTGGTTATAGTTCTGGTTGATTGAAATCGGTAATAGATCTAGGGTTTACGGCTTCGCCGCGTCGCGTCTGTTGAAAGACCGCGTAGCGCTTGTTGAAGGATCGTGTCGTCTGTTCAAGCCCGCGTCGCGCCTTGTTGAAGTCCGAGCCGCGGTGACGACGAGCAGTAAGCAGTTTCGGATTTACTTGTTTATCAAAGACTACAAGGATCGGTTGATTGAAGATGTCATCTCACAAGTTCGATTTGGAGAAGTTCAATGGCTCGAATGATTTCACTTTGTGGAAGGTTAAGATGAAGGCTCTTCTGGTTCAACAAGGATGCGCAGTTGCAGTGGAAGGAGAATATGCAAAGGACACGACAGATGCTGTGAAGAAGGAGATTGAGGGGAAAGCACATAGTGCTATTCTTTTGAGCTTGACGGATGAGGTGTTGAGGGAAGTTGTTGATCAACCCACTGCTGCCGGTATTTGGAAGAAGCTCTGTGATATGTATCAGAACAGTTCTTTGACAAATAGGCTGTATCAGAAGCAACGGTTGTACACTTTCCGAATGGCAGAAGGTACCCAAGAAAAAGACCATCTTGATTCTTTCAATCGTATTATTCTAGATCTTCAAGGAGTAGGAGTAAAGATTGATGATGAGGATCAAGCACTTATTTTGTTATGTTCATTGCCGAATTCACATGAGAATTTTGTTGATACTATGTTGTATGGAAGAACAACAATTACTGTGAATGATGTGAAGGATTCTCTGCTGTCCAAGGAACTCAAACGTAGAGTTTCTGGGAATGAGGAGACATCCGGTTTAGGTCTGTTCGTTGGCAGAGGAAGGACATCGGATAAGAAAAATGGTGGAAATCGGAGTAAGTCACGTTCAAAATCGAAAGTTTCTGCAAAAGTCAAGTGTTATAACTGCAAGGAGAAGGGTCTCTTCAAGAGAAATTGTCCATTGCTGAAAGGGGGGAAGGGAGAAAATAGCAACAATGGCAGTGCGGCTATTGTTCAGGATGGTTCTGAAGAAGAAGACATAGGCGATGTGTTGACTGTTTGTACATCTAGTTCTGTTGATGCTTGGGTATTGGATACTGGGGCATCTTATCATATGACTTTCCATCGTGACTGGTTCGAATCTTTTAGAGACTTGAAAGGAACGGTGAAGTTGGGAGATGATTGGGTTGCTCAGGTCAAAGGAAGCGGTACGGTACAGATTATGATGCACGATGGTATGGTCAGAAAGCTTGATTGCTGGTATGTTCCGGATCTTCGTAAGAACTTAATTTCTCTTACCACTTTAGCAAAGAATGGGTTGAAAGACTCTGGTGAGGATGACTGAGTGAAGGTCACCAAGGGCTCTCTAGTAGTTATCAAAGGAAAGGTGCATAAAAGTGGGGTTCCTGTCTTAGAAGGAAATTCGGTTAGGGGAACAGTGGCGATTTCTCAATCCTTAGAGAGTAGTAACGATAAGACAGAGTTGTGGCATAGAAGGTTGGGACATATGAGTGAGAAGGGTATGTCAATTCTGAGTAAACAGGGGTTGTTTGGTGGTGAGCTAATGGGAAAACTCAAGTTTTGTGAAGCTTGTGTCAAAGGCAAGCAACGTAGGGTGAATTTTAGTTCGGGTAAACACACAAGCAAGGAAATCCTGGAGTACATTCATTCAGATTTGTGGGGTCCCTCTTCGGTCGAGTCTCATAAAGGTCATCGATACTTTGTGACTTTCATTGATGACTACTCAAGGAAGGTTTGGATTTATTTTCTGAAGACTAAAGACGAAGTGTTTGGGAAGTTCAAGGAGTGGAAGACGATGATTGAAAAACGGACCGGAAAATCTGTCAAGACACTCAGAACCGACAACGGGTTAGAGTTCTGCAATGCCCCGTTTGACAACTTCTGCAAGGCGGAAGGTATAGTGAGGCATCACACTATACGGCACACACCACAGCAGAACGGAGTGGCGGAACGGATGAACCAAACATTGTTAGCGCATGCTAGAAGCATGCGGTTATATGCTGATTTATCGAAGAAATTCTGGGCGGAAGCGGTTAATACTGCTTGCTATCTAGTGAACAGATCACCATCAACTACAATCGACTTTAAGACTCCTCAAGAGGTATGGTCTGGAAAACCCTCTGATTATTCTGGTTTACGTATATTTGGTTGTCCGGCTTATGCTCATGTTAATGATGGTAAACTTGAGGCGAGGGCAATGAAGTGCATATTTCTAGGGTATGCACATGGAGTGAAAGGTTATCGTCTGTGGTGTACAGAAGAAGGGAGAACTCCAAAATTTATTAATAGCAGAGATGTGACCTTTAATGAATCTGCTATGGTGAACCAAAGAGGAGGTGATACAAGTCATGTAGGGAAAGATCAGGGTGCCAACCAGAAGGTGGAGTTTGTCACACAAATTCCAGACAGAATGGTGATAAATGAAGAACAGCATGTCGGTGATGATCAGCATAGACGTGATGAAACTCATGAACAGCCCAATGAGGATCAGTCTGGTGATGCTGAGGCCGATGGTGAGAACAATGAGGATGAATCTATAGCAAGGAGAAGAGAGAAAAGGAACACGAAGACTCCAGCTAGATATGCTACATG
This sequence comes from Cichorium intybus, assembly GCA_023525715.1. Classification (NCBI taxonomy): domain Eukaryota; kingdom Viridiplantae; phylum Streptophyta; class Magnoliopsida; order Asterales; family Asteraceae; genus Cichorium; species Cichorium intybus. The sequence continues at coordinate 128,851,997 of CM042012.1, read as the reverse complement.
TGTCACTAATGGTGATATTGTTTCTGTTGCATATGCACTAGCTGTTGGTGAAAACATTGGTACTAATGAGCCTCGGTCCTACAAAGAGGCGGTGGCAAGTAAAGAAGGATCAAGCTGGCTGATGGCGATTAATGAAGAGATGCAATCTCTTGAGAAGAATGAAACGTGGGATCTTGTTCCATTACCAAAAGGAGTCAAACCGGTTGGATGCAAATGGGTCTTTAAGAAGAAAGAAGGAATTCCAGGGGTTGAACCCGCAAGGTTCAAGGCACGGTTAGTGGCGAAGGGTTTTTCTCAAAAGGAAGGAATCGACTATCACGAGGTTTTCTCACCGGTCGTGAAGCACAAGTCAATTCGGGTTCTTTTAGCTATGGTGAGTGCGTTTAATCTGGAGCTTGAGCAGCTCGATGTCAAAACTGCATTTCTTCATGGAAGCTTGGAGGAGAAGATATATATGTCACAGCCTGAGGGTTTTCCGGGTTCTAATAAGGATCATGTGTGTCTGTTGAAGAAGTCTCTTTATGGTTTGAAGCAGTCTTCTAGACAGTGGTACAAGAGATTTGATTCGTTTATGACTTCGCATGGCTACATACGGAATCAGTTTGATAATTGTGTCTACTTGAAGCAGTTGTCCAATGGGTCCTTTATTTATCTGTTGTTATATGTTGATGATATGCTCATTGCAGCCAAGGAGATGGCTGAAATTAATAACTTGAAGAAGCTTTTGGTAAGTGAGTTTGAAATGAAGGATTTGGGTGCAGCAAAGAAGATATTGGGGATGGAGATTCAGAGAGACAGGAAAGCGGGGTTGTTATATGTTTCTCAGCAGAAATATATTGAGAAAGTCTTGCAGTCTTTCGGTATGGATCAGTCAAAACCAGTTGGAACTCCTTTGGCAGCGCATTTTAAATTAAACAGAAGTACTATACCAACTGCGGATGAGGAAAAAGACTATATGAGTAGAGTTCCGTACTCAAGTGCAGTTGGAAGCCCTATGTATGCTATGGTCTGTACTAGGCCTAATTTAGCACATGCAGTTAGTGTGGTTAGTAGGTTTATGAGTAATCCTGGGAAAGCTCACTGGGAAGCAGTCAAGTGGATCCTGCGATACTTGAAGGGGACTAAGGATGTTTGTTTGGTTTATGGTGGTAATACTCATAGTAACTTGGTGGGATATGCAGACTCAGACTATGGTGGCGACTTGGTGAAAAGGAGATCGCTCACGTGTTATATTTTCACTTTGTTTGGATGTGCAGTCAGTTGGAAGTCAACTTTACAGCCTATTGTTGCCTTGTCTACAACTGAAGCGGAATACATGTCAATGACTGAAGGTATAAAAGAGTGTATCTGGCTACATGGTTTGGTGGAGAGTCTGGGGTTGAAGGTGGAGAAGCCTGTCTTGAACTGTGATAGTGAAAGCGCTTTGTGTCTAGCAAGGAATCCGGTTTATCATGAAAAGACAAAGCATATTGATATCCGGTTAAATTTCATTCGTGACATAGTTGAAGAAGACAAGTTCTCAATCTTGAAGATCGATACCAAGGTGAATCCGGCAGATATGTTGACGAAGTCGTTACCCAAGGAGAAGTTCGAGCTATGCTTGAACTTGGTTGATGTTCGCAGGAGGTAAGTCCCTACGGGGCAAGCTGGCAGGAGAGGAGAAGAAGTTTTTTGGTTTCTAGAGCGAGGTGGAGCTATGTTGAATTCGCAATTCAAGGTGGAGATTGTTAAATAGTGAATTGGGAATTAAAACCCGTATGAATTGTAAACACGCGCGCCGCGGCCCATTAAGTGTCTGCGTCGCGTGGGCCGTGAACAGCTAGGGTACGACTAGGGTTTCTTGTAATGCCTATAAATATAAAGGCTGGTCATTAGGGTTTTGGTTGGTTGTCAGTTATCAAGTCTGAAGTCAGTAGTCAGAAGAGGCCGATTTACTAGCAATCTAGGTAAGCTCTGTAACACCTGTATTTAGCTCTGGAATAAAGAATACTCTCTCCTGCCCGTGGACATAGGTAATCTTGGACCGAACCACGTAAATCTCTGTGTCGTTACTTTGTGTTTATATTTCTGCATTTATATTTTCGTTATTATTCCTGGGCAATAGGTTATAGATTTAGGTCTATTTCCTAACAATTTACAACATTATTTATGTTTAGCTTAAACATTCCTCCGGTATGATAACCCAGGCCAACGAATGTTCCGCCTTTCGAGAGGATGAACTTATCGATTCGAAAACAAGTTTGAACCCAAATTTATTCAGAAGAGATCCCGACACAAGATTCTTGCGGATGCCGGGAACATGAAGAACGTTGTTCAGAGTCAAGGTATTTCTAGAAGTAAAAACCAAATCAATTTTTCCTTTACCATGCACTTGTGACGTGGACTGATTTCCCATGTAGAGCAACGAATCATAAGGTTTATAAGTTTTGAACATTGCTTTGTTGTTACAGACATGTGTCGTTGCTCCGAAATCAACCCACCAACCATATTCTTCTTCAAGGGAAAGTGCCTCAAGAATCATGGCGACAAAATTGACATCCTTGGTTTTGTTTTTGTCATTTTCATTTTCCCGTTTCTTTTTCATTTGGCGGCATTCTCGCTTATAATGACCCTTTTTCTTACAGTGGAACAAACTGTTAAAGTAAACACCTTTTATAAAGTATGGGTCAGTGTAATCTCTTCTCCCACTCAGATCCGACAATCTCTTTTTCTGATGTTTCCCACTTCCTGTTTGCTGTCTTTCCTTTATTTCCTGTAAAATGTAAAACCCTGCATATTTAAGCAGGGGCTTCGTGTTGAATGATATATGAAAAATTGTTCTGTAAATACTTATTCTATAACTGTTATTATGGTATCAGAGCAGTGTGAGATTCTAAATCAACACTGAAATGACAGAAGGTGATAATCCAAATACGGATTTGGCTATACAACTAGCAAATCTGATCAAAAATTTCCAACTACAAAACCCAAAATTACCTCAAAGCTTAGCGAAGGGATTATTTACCTCTGATTCCGTTGGAGGCGGATTCATCTCAAAAAAAGGATGGATCGACGGGCACGAAAAGGAACCATCCTCACAACCGGGAATCGAACCCGGATCTTTACCGTGGCAGGGCGAAGTCCTCACCGGAGAAAATGGAAGGGAGAGACGCAGAGCCTCCCTCGCCGTGAGCAAAAGAAGCACCGGCGATGGCGACGGGTGTTCGATCGATGGCAACATCGCCGGTTCGAAGGGAAAAAGCAGAACCAGGAGCAGAAGCGCCGTTGCCAGGGACGGTTGTTCGATCGATGGCGACGGTGGTTGCAGATGGATCGGAGCCGCCGGTTCGAAAGGAGAAGGTAGAACCAGAAGCAGAAGCGCCGGCGATCTCCTTTGGCGGACCGATGGTGGCCGATGCGATCTCCTTTTGCGGACCGATGGTGGCCGATGCAGGTTTCCTTTGCGGGCCGATGGGGTTGGCGGCGAGGATGCGAGATCAAGAGAGAGCTCCTCTTTTTTCACAGAAGCAGTCAACGAAAATGAAAGCTCTTTTTTTTCCACAAATGCAAACGGGAATGAAGAGCTCCCGTGTGTTAATCCAAAAAAATCTGATTTTGACCAAAAAGAATCTGATTTTGACCCAGGAAAAAAGGAAATGGCAGAAATTACCCCTGAAGTTTATTCCTTTATTTCTTATATAAATAAAGGTTTAAAAAATTGCAGAAAAGATCCACAAAATGGAGGGAATGCAAATATAATTTTTTCTTGTGATAATTTACGAGATAAAACCTGGATACTTGACAGCGGGGCCACCGACACCATGACTTACGAAATATCAGATCTTATTTCGCTATCCAAACCTCGGAAAGCGCAAATACAAACTGCAAATGGTGAAAAAATGGAAGTTAAACAAGGAGGAACAATTGAATTTTCTCTTATGTTAAAACTCTCTAATTGTCTCTATGTCCCGTCTCTATCACAAAACCTGTTATCAATAAGTCATGTTACAAAAGAACTAAACTGCTCAGTTCTAATGCACCCCACTTTTTGTATCTTACAGGATATCAGGACAGGGGCGATCATTGGGCGTGGCACTGAGAAACAAGGATTGTATTATGTGGACGAGGTGACTCAAAATGGTACTGTGATGATGGCTCATGGAACCAAAGAAAGAGAAGCATGGTTATGGCACAGAAGACTGGGTCATCCATCCACGGGTTATTTACATACTCTATTCCCTAATCTGTTTCCTTCTAAAAATTTATCGCTGTATGAAACATGTGTGTTAGCCAAAAGCCATAGACAAACATTCAAACCAAATAAAACCAGGGTTGATGTCCCTTTCTCACTAATTCACTCCGATGTATGGGGTCCCTCGCCAATCATTGGAGGACAAAATCTTCGTTTCTTTGTGTTGTTTATTGATGACTGCACTCGTATGACATGGATTTATTTCTTAAAAAATAAATCTGAAGTTCTTGACAAATTCGTTATGTTTCATACCATGATTCAAACCCAATTTCAAAAAAATATTCAAATTTTTCGGTCTGACAATGGAGGGGAGTTCGTTAACACCTCTATGAAACAATTTTTTCAATCAAAAGGAATAATCCATCAAACTACCTACCCACATACCCCAGAACAAAATGGTGTAGCTGAAAGAAAAAACCGTTTTTTGTTAGAAATAACTAGAGCTCTTTTAATCGAATCAAAAGTTCCAAAAACTTTTTGGCCTGAAGCTCTTGCCACAGCTACGTACCTTATAAACCGACTTCCAACAAATATTCTCAATTTTAAAACTCCACTACAAACCCTATCAGAATTTGTCAAACTTCCCTCATTTCTTATGCTAGAACCAAAGATATTTGGGTGCACTACCTTTGTTCATATACCTAAGTCTCAGCGAAATAAACTCGACCCATGTGCTGAAAAATGTGTATTCGTTGGATATGGAGTGAATCAAAAGGGATACAGATGTTATAATCCCAAGACTCATCACATGTTCACCACTATGAACTGTGATTTTCTTGAAACAGAATACTACTATGCCTCCCAACATAGTGGTCAGAGGGAGATAGAGTGTTCAGACGCACTAAGTTGGTTAGAGTATGTTCAGGCAACATCAGAAGAAAATATCCACAGCACTCAAGAGTCACCCAACGAAACTGCTCAAGAAAAATCACACAACATGTCCACACAATATACAAATCCTAACTCTAGTGCCATCCCAGATCAGTCTCCCAACCTAACATCCGAGGTATGTAACACTCAGTCTCCTCATACTCATGATTCTCCTGAACATGTTGACCCTGTTACCTCTGATCATGAAATTGCCACAGAACAAGAAGAACAACTTGACATCCGAGAACAAGAAGAACTAATACAGGAACAACCAACAGAAAGATATATGTTACCACCAAGAACTAACAGAGGAATTCCACCAAAAAGATATTCTCCAGAAAGAGAATCTCGAGGTTCTAGATATCCTATGGCAAATATGGCTAAGGGTAACTTGACTCAAGAAGCTAAGGCTTTCAATGCTGCACTATACTCTGAAGAAACTCCAACTAGCGTAGATCAAGCCTTGAAGATGAAAAACTGGAAAGACGCAATGGAAAATGAAATGAAAGCCCTATTAAAAAACGACACATGGGAAAAATGTGTTATTCCAGTTGGAAAGAGACCGGTAGGATGTCGATGGGTCTTTACAGTAAAACATAAACCCGATGGTACTGTTGAGAGATATAAAGCACGATTGGTAGCCAAAGGTTACACTCAAACCTATGGTATTGACTATGCTGAAACTTTCTCTCCGGTTGCAAAAATTGATACAATTAGGGTCCTTTTTTCCATTGCTGCAAATAAAGAATGGCCATTACACCAGTTTGACGTTAAAAATGCCTTTTTACATGGAGAACTAAAAGAAGAAGTTTATATGGAAGCCCCCCATGGTTTCACGAAGAACTTTAAACCAGGAGAAGTTTGCCGCCTTAAAAAATCTCTCTACGGATTAAAACAATCCCCGAGAGCTTGGTTTGGGAGATTCACTTTAGCTATGAGAAAATATGGTTTCAAACAAAGTAACTCTGATCATACTTTGTTTCTTAAACGAAGAAATAACCTTATAACCTGTTTAATTATATATGTTGATGACATGATAATTACAGGCAACGATGAGGAGGAAATAACAAAACTAAGGAAGAATTTGTTTCAAGAGTTCGAAATGAAAGACCTAGGGAGGCTCAAATACTTTCTTGGAATTGAAGTTTTAAGGTCAAAACAAGGGATCTTTATTTGTCAGAAGAAATATGTTTTAGACCTATTAGCAGAAACTGGAATGATCAATTGCAAACCGGCAGAGACTCCCATGATGATAAATCAAAAACTATGTATAGAAAACAAGGCAAAAATCAGCAGACAAGGAAAGATATCAACGAATTGTGGGAAAATTGATATATCTCTCACATACTCGTCCTGATATATCATATGCTGTGGGGGTAGTTAGCCAATTCATGCATCAACCCCAAGTTTCTCATATGGAGGCAGTATGGAGAATTATCAGATATCTCAAAGGAACAGTAGGGCATGGAGTGTTGTTTAAGGCAAACGGGCATCTAAAAACCCAGATCTATACTGACGCAGATTGGGCAGGAGATAAAGGAAATCGAAGATCAACTTCGGGATACTTCACCTTAGTTGGCGGAAATTTAGTCACATGGAGAAGTAAGAAACAAAAGGTGGTATCCCTTTCTAGTGCTGAAGCAGAGTTCAGGGGAATATCACGAGGAGTCGCAGAAGCTCTATGGATACGAAAACTTCTCACTGAAGTTGGTCTCTTCCGTAAAGAAACAATTAAAATTATGTGCGATAATAAAGCTGCTATTCAGATATCAGAAAACCCTGTACAACATGACCGAACAAAACATGTGGAAGTGGATAGACATTTCATCAAAGAAAAACTAGAAACTCAAATCATTGAACTACCGTTCGTTCGATCAGAAGACCAGGTAGCCGACATTCTGACGAAAGCCGTAAATGGAAAAATTCTCAACAATTGTTTGGTCAAGTTGAATTTTGGGAATCCCACCATTCAACGTGAGGGGGAGTGTTAAAGTAAACACCTTTTATAAAGTATGGGTCAGTGTAATCTCTTCTCCCACTCAGATCCGACAATCTCTTTTTCTGATGTTTCCCACTTCCTGTTTGCTATCTTTCCTTTATTTCCTGTAAAATGTAAAACCCTGCATATTTAAGCAGGGGCTTCGTGTTGAATGATATATGAAAAATTGTTCTGTAAATACTTATTCTATAACTGTTATTACAAACCACATCCTTCTTGCTTCTTTTGGATTTTTCTTTTCCCTTGTCATCCTATTGTTTCCTTTTTCCATTTGACTTGGAAGACTGTCCCTTATCTTCTACAACATGTACCTTGGAAGCATCATGGTTGGTTTTGTTTTCCAAACGATATTGTTCTTCAACTAGAAGATGCTTTCCAAGTTCCTTATATAATGACCGACAGCAATAGTCGGTCATTATATATGGTTGAGGTACCTGCTGAGGGAAGTATGACCGTCTCTGTTAAGCATGACAAAATCTGGTTCGCTAAATCTAGTGCTAAGAGAGTTCATTTTGCAAACATGAATTCTGGAGCCAAGGGGATGTTAGCTGAACGAGTCGGAAAGTCTAAACCATTCAGGGGATTTTGTGATAGTGGGAGCACGGGGTGTGTTCCGGGTACAGTTACAAAGAGCCGTTGGGTTTTGAAGACTAAGACCGAAAAATTCTCTCCTGTCGGAAGTTTGCAAAGTTTGGAGAGTGTTAGTGGTCCTCGGTGTATCTCTGGAGCTGGTGGAATGTCCAAGCCGGTTGAGACAGGGGATGAGTCAGTGGCGGTATTGACCACGACTGAGTTGGAGCTTGTAGGAGCTTCAACTGGCCCTTCTAGTACTTGATGATGAGGGGCGGCTGCAACTAGGAAATTGACTGAGTCTTAGCTTGTTCTTTGGAACTGGAAGTTTGAAAGACTGGTTATGTTAGGAGATTAATTAGAGATGTTCAAGCCTTCAAGTGGGAGATTGTTAGAATGTGAAGGCTGACTTTTCCTAGTCAAATAAGTTTGGTAGCCTACTAAGTTTGGTAGCTTGATTTATATTTCCATGTTCACATTAATTGTTTGCATATTATATACATTACAATATGTGTATAAATAGAGCATTAGTTGAAGAAGAATATGCACCACAACACACAACACATGCTAGAGTTGAGTGTGTATCTCTTGTAATCTCCTCATTCAAATAAGATTTAGTTGTAGCCCGTGGATGTAGGATTGACACCGAATCCGAACCACGTAAAATTCATTGTGTTCTTCTTGCTTTATTTTCGTGAGTTTGTGTGTGTGATAGTGTGTTTCCGCTGCGTGTATCCTGTCCGGTTCCTAACATGTCCATCAAAGTACGGTTTTTCCCCTCCGCAATACCGTTTTGCTGTGGCGTATGGGGAGCCGTTAATTGGTGAACAATTCCAGTTGATTCAAAGTAACTAGGATTCAAGTATTCACCACCCCGATCTGTCCGAAGACATTTGATTTTGGTTTCACACCTAAGTTCTACTTTATTTTTGTAGATCTTAAATTTTTCAGGTACTTCATCCTTTGAATGTAGGAGATAAACATAGCAATAACGTGAATAATCATCAATGAAGGCTGCAAAATATTTCTTCCCACCAAGAGAAGGGGTAGCATGCATGTCACATATGTCACTGTGCACTAATTCTAGGATTTTTGAGAATCTTTGAACATTTTGAAAAGGTTTCCTGGTAATCTTGGTATGCATACACGTCTCACATTTACTATTTTTGTCAATTAATTTTGGAATTAAATTACTTTGTGTCATGTTTTGCAAACGTCTAAAGTGTATGTGACCTAGTCTGCTATGCCATAACAAAGTAGAATCAAAGTAGGTAGAACTAGTAGGTATTTTATTAGCATCATTCATAGGTACAGGTACAGTGGAGGAGGATGCAATATCAGCATCAACCATTTGTACATCATTCACACTATTATTTACAACATTATTTATGTTTAGCTTAAACATTCCTCCGGTATGATAACCCAGGCCAACGAATGTTCCGCCTTTCGAGAGGATGAACTTATCGGATTCGAAAACAAGTTTGAACCCAAATTTATTCAGAAGAGATCCCGACACAAGATTCTTGCGGATGCCGGGAACATGAAGAACGCTGTTCAGAGTCAAGGTATTTCCAGAAGTAAAAACCAAATCAATTTTTCCTTTACCATGCACTTGTGACGTGGACTGATTTCCCATGTAGAGCAACCAATCATAAGGTTCATAAGTTTTGAACATTGCTTTGTTGTTACAGACATGTGTCGTTGCTCCGGAATCAACCCACCAACCATATTCTTCTTCAAGGGAAAGTGCCTCAAGAATCATGGCGACAAAATTGACATCCTTGGTTTTGTTTTTGTCATTTTCATTTTCCCGTTTCTTCTTCAGTTGGCGGCATTCTCGCTTATAATGACCCTTTTTCTTACAATGGAACAAACCACATCCTTCTTGCTTCTTTTGGATTTTTCTTTTCCCTTATCATCCTGTTGTTTCCTTTTTCCATTTGACTTGGAAGACTGTCCCTTATCTTCTACAACATGTACCTTGGAAGCATCATCGTTGGTTTTGTTTTCCAAACGATATTGTTCTTCAACTAGAAGATGCTTTTCCAAGTTCCTTTAGAGACATATCATCTTTCCGATGCTTTAAACTTTTCTCGGCATCTTTCCAGGAGGGGGGAAGCTTATTGATTATGGATGCCACTTGTATTGATTCATCCATTTTCATGTTGTTTTGTGTGAACACACTACGAATGTGCTCCAGTTCGTACATTTGGTCCATAATTGGAGTGAATCAATCATTTTGTAGGAATTAAATTTTGAAACAATAAATTTCTTACTTGTTGCATCTTCCGTGAAGTATTTTTCTTCCAGAGCATTCCATAATTCATTTGCAGTCTCAATGTTTTGGTAGACATCAAACAACGGATCTGACATAGCATTTAGTATATGCCCACGACATATGAAATCATCATTTTCAAATTTGAGTCGATCACGCGCTGCAGCAATAGTTTCATCATCGGTTGCTTCTGGACATGGTTTAGTGAGTATGTAGTAAACATTTAATGTCGTCAAAAGAAATTGCATTTTCTTTTGCCACTGCTTGAAATTTCCACTATCAAAACGATCCAGTTTTACGATGTCACACGACATCTGTTGCAGGTTTTTCGAAGCCATCTTTGATTTGATATTGCTTTAAGATTGTTGTTACTCGGATACTAAAACTACCGGTAGATAATAATATAATGAAATTAAAACTACAACTTATTGCTTTGAGGTGAGTGCTCTCTATCCTTAAAGCAATTTCGCCCCCACTGTTCGATCGAACGATGTGCTATGGGTTACGGCGAATCACTTCCCAAGATACAACAAAGCAACGAGTAGCGTTCCTTATCAACCTCGCACAAACGGTGATAAGCCGATTGAACTACTGAGTTTTCAAGTGTTTCAAATTACTAACGGTTTTGTCTCTATAGCGACAGAACCGGCAGCATTTCTGGTGTCTATATTCTGGTGTTGAAAGTGTGATTTGTCTCCTATCTATAGACGAAGATTGGTGCCTGTTCAGAACAGTCATAACTGTTCATGAAGAAGTGATTTCTTTGTTATAACGGTTGTAGAACAGTTAGTGACAGTTTTAATGTAACGATATACCTGTTCAGGAAGTGTTGTGTCCCTTCCTGCCAACTGTCACGAATTATCACACCCATTTAGTACGTCTTGCATGTGCAGGAAACAAAAAACCCCAAAAAGACCAAAATAACCTTCCTATGATTTTAATAATAAAAACCCAATATTTTGAAAATCTCCTACATCTCAGGATACCCATTGGTAATAGCATGAAAAGAATCTCCTATTGGATGCCATTAGTAGAAAATTTCAATAAAAAACTTTCGATTTGGAAGGACGAAAATTTGTCTATCGGCGGGAGGCTACTTCTTTGTAAACCTGTTCTCGAGAGTCTAGGCTCATCTGTATTCTTTTTCTTCAAAGCCCCGACTACCATTATCAAGAGACTTGAAAGTATATTAGGTGTAAATTTCTATATGGAGGCTGCTTGGAAAATAAAAGATTCCTTGGATTGCTTGGAAAAAGTGACAAATTCAAAAGAAAATTGAGTAATGGTATTTGGAGTAGTCTTATTGTTGCGTTTCATGGCTCGGGTGGAAGCATTGGACGTACAAGAACAAATGCCAAAAGAGGGGAACTTGGGGCGTCATCAGTCACATGCACTTGACACTCCAAAAGGCACATGTGGATTTAAACGATATGTTTATAATGCAGGATGATAGTTGGAAATGGACTATATATATAAATGGTTGCCACTCGGTTTCCTTTTTCAGGAAGATTATTAACGGAATCCCCTTGAAGAAAAATCAATTCTTGGCAGCATGGAATCGTTCTGTGCTGGCTAAAGCTAACATTTTATGTGGCCTGCTCGTATTCAAAGGCTGCCCACTCGCGTAAATATGAACAAAATTGGAGTTATCCTTAACTCTATGTTATGCCTTGTATGCAATAACAAGATTAGAGACAAAGACACACTTGTTTTGGGATTGGTCTACTGGCTTTGAAGTACGTGCAAAGCTTCACAACTTGTGGAATATCATCTACGCTTTTGGAGGCTCAATGACAGATCTGATGAGCATAGATGCAGTCGGGAATATGCATCAAATAATTGTTGAGGCGACATCGGGTATACTCTTTCTTCTCATTTGGGTCTTATGTAATTTTAGGAAGAACTGTTTTTTTAATGGTGTGGTGAAAACTAGTATGGAGTTGCCAAGTGAGGTACAAAATCGCTGCTTTTAATTGGTTGCGAATTAGATCTAGAAAATAAAATAATTTCAATCGGATAGATTGGTGTGTTTGCCCACTAGGTCAATGTAAAAAACTTGTAATTCTAGCCTCTTGCTAGTGGTCTTTTTGATATATAATGGTTGGTGTCCCAAAAAATTATTATTATTATTATTATTATTATTATTATTATTATTATTATTATTAAGGATAAAACCTAAAGAAAACCTCAACTAAGGACAAAAACCTAAATGAAACCTCAAATAGCTAGGAACCCAAAATATTTTTTGTATGCTTAACCAAAGAACATTATGAACTACATGGACCATTTTTTTTCAAATTACTTAAAGACTAGTAGTTGACCATGCACGAAGCTATAGAAAGTGTGTTTATGTACAATAGGCTTGCCATAATTTACAATAGAATTATATTTAGTAATACATAAAAGTGCACTTTCTGTTTGTGAAAACAAATAAAAAAAATATGAAGTATATCGCTGAAAAATCTGACTTTTAAAAAAACATACATAAAAGTGAACATATAACAAACTTTATATAAAGTAATTTGAAGGAAAGTAATATTGTAACGATTTCTTAGCAAAATAATTATAACGTTTTTATGTGAAAAATAAAATATGAATTTGGAAAAAATAAAAACTAATTTACAAAACTACAAAAATCCTAAAAAAAACATACTCAAAACTAAGACATAACTATATTTGTAAAACAATAATTTAATTAGTAATTTCAAAAAATCAATATATTTGATGAAAATAAAGATGTAGAAAATAGATATAAAAATTAATTTGGTAAAAATAAGTTCCTAAAAACATATAAAGGACATTGTGAATTTTCTTTAGGAAATGGACCAAATTAATAAAAAAAACATTTAAAAATTGCACCACACTGGTTTAAGTATATATCATTTATAACCGGTTGTCCGGTTTGACAATCAGTTTTGCTCGATCCGATTTTGTTAAATCAGTATGCAAAACCGGTTTGAAACGGTAAAATCAACTTTGACTACGTTGACCAGGATCGGTTTTGACTATATTTTTTTATAGAAACCGGTTTTGGCTCAAACCGAATTTGCTTATATTGATTTGATCCGAATCGATTTTCAAACAGAACCGGTTTCGATTAAGAGTCGGATTTGTCCTCTTTTAGCGGCAATACGAAGAGAGAGGAATCGCACCCAAAACCTCCTTCATATAGTGTGGTAATTGGTAAGCCGAAACTATACCCGTCAAGTTAAAAAGCATTTTGATTAACAATGCCAGAGGTACTACTTATAAACACTATATAAAAGAATAAACAAACTCATAAAATCACTATTGATGTGTAGCAAATTTATAATATTATAATATAAAATGTTCTAATAGCGCGATAAGGCAGTCACACTCCTCCGCCTGGCATTCCAGTTCAACGGAGGAGCCGCCCCCACCAGGCAGGCGGCCACGGGTCATAACGCACTCTTCGCACAACAAATCCACTTTGAAGTTGACTTATTCGCTCGGCCAATCGTCTATACCTTAAAGAATGTTTTTTCAACATTCAACCGTTTGGCCATTTTCATTCTTAACTAAAATTTTGATTTGGCATGGTAAAACATAAACCAATTCGAAAAATCTATTTTATACGAAAATATATATTATTAACTTATATAACTTTGTACTAGTTATTTCGTGCATAAAAACATAAAACATAAGTGGTTTTTTCAGTTCTCATCATTTGTATTATTCATAACATAACACGATCTTTTAAATAGAATTCGTTAACACGACACAACATGAAACATGAAATTGGTATAAATTGAAGTAGTATAAATCCTCACAAATGACCAAATTAAAAGAAAAACAATATTTACATTATGAGTCTATACGTTTGTGCATGCAAAACTCTCAAAAGAAAAGAAAATGTAAATTAAATCAATACTATCTAAGGTAAAATGAAGTAGGCTGTAGGCAATATTAACGGTAGCACACATGAAGGAAGAAAACTAGAGTAGATCAGCGATGGTGGGAGGGGTGGGGATTTACGATTGTGCGTGTTTTTATATTGTTATTACAATAATTTTAATTAAAAAGATTAATTTTATATATGTTATATATATATATATATAACGTCCCACGGATCAAATCCTAAACGGAGCCTCAAATAGTAACAAAAAAAAATTGTACTTAACCAAAGAACATTATAAACTACATTAACCATCTTTTGTTCTGTAGCTTCAAAGAAAATTGTGTCCAAATTCAACCATTTGACATTTTCGTTTAGCTAAAACTTTGACTTCCCCCAATAACACATAACCAAAACCGACAAGTCTGCATTCAATTCTCGCATCAAATAAGTTAGATATAACATGGTCTTTTCATTTCTCATTACTTATGTCTATTTCACAAGGTAATAAAGGATCTTCTAAGTAGATTTTATTAGGCATCTTCAACCTCTCACTTCAAATCTCTTATTTTACATTAAAAATGTATACATTCAACTCCAACATCAATCTACTTCTTAATTCTGGCATAAAAAGATACTATAAATCCAAATTTAGTGTTATGTTATTTATATATGTCAACATAATGTCGAACTTTCATATGTTACTTTTGGTCCCACAAATTTATGTTTATTTATTTTTAGTTTATAAAAACTACCATGAATATTTTTAAATGTTAATTAATTATACATATAAAATTTATCTTTTTATTTCAAAATATATAAAAGTGTGTTATAAATATAGTTTTTTTATTTGAAAAATGTGGTTTTTTTATTAATAACAAGTAATTTGGAATTAATAATATTAGGTATTCTATAAGTTTTCACAAAAAAAAAAAAAAAAAAAGAAAGATATACATAAATTCGTGAAAAACTTATAGGTTCAAGAGTACTTTTGATAATCTATAAAAGTAGAACAATACTAAAGCATATAACTTTTGTGTAAAAAATAATGTAAAAAACGGTTCATGGTTGGAAACAAAACACTTTTGCGTCGGTTTTTTACACAAATTTTTATTTATGAAAACAAATTGGATTGAGAATTAGATGGCTTTAACACAACACAACATGAAACAAGATATTAGTACATATATTAAGTAGTAGAAATCCTCACAAAATGGCCAAATCCACCTATTATGCCAATTATTAAACAAACAATATTTAGATAATGTCTTTATACGTATGTAAAAGAAGAGAAACAGATGAAAGGAAGCTAATTCAGTAGACAGCAATCTGACATCTTCTTGTTCTGTTTTAATGTCAATAAATCTGTCTCACCTGACAAAATCTCACATCTCTTAGTACGGCATAGCACAGCAGTTACAGCCGTACGAGTAAGGATAGAATTGAAACGCCACCTTCGAATCTTTGGCTTCCGGTTTCTTCGCCTCCGCCGGACCAACACTCACGAGCTCAGTATATCCGACTCTTTTCCTTAGCAAGGTCGTCAGTTTGACCGAGTCAATACCTTCTCCGACGACCGCTAACTGGTCTTTATCTGAACCGATGAAAGACGCTGAATCAACCCCTGTTTATCAATTTCCAGACTATGTTTCTGTTAGAATTCAAAAACTCAAAACTGAGTAGTGTATTTATGTTGAATAATGAATCGATTTCCGTCCAATTCAAATTAACATTTAAGTTATGAATGTGAAGATAAATTTGTTCGGAGTTGGGTTTTTGGAATCTGATATGATGTAAAAAGAATTTGTATGTATATCCATTGAAGTAATTGAACTGGGATTCCTTCGATAACTAAGATGCATTCGTGTTTGTTTTCGTTTGCTTCAGATCTAAACTTGAGAAATGTTTAGAAGTAAAGGAAGAAAGTAAATTGCGAGGGAAAATTTACGAGAGATGATCTTACCGGAGACACCAACGGCGATTTTTAGAGCCTTACGAGCGTTCTTTTCACAGCACCTGGTCAGCTTCACAATGACCTTTTGCTGCAAAAGCAATTAATTACAATTTACAAATATGTTCAACTAATTGAAGTGCATGCAAAACACAATAGAATTGAATATTTTAACAGATCTGTACCTTCGTCATTTCTTGGAATTCGATGGTAATTTAGAGTGTATATGTTTTCTTTCGAGAGACAAGACAAGAGGAATAGAAGGTAATTGAAGAGTGGAATATATTTATAGAGTCGTCCATGAGGCAATACATGAAGACGATGATGTCAGCGCGGAGACAAGGAAGCTTCGCTTTAATATTATGCAATGGACACTATGACATTATATTTAGTTTATACTTATATTAAATTAGTTATTTATTTTCATATTTAGAGAATACGGGCCTCTCATCAAGTGATAGATTTTCATCTTTCAAATTAGAGAGTCTTTTGTTGAATTTTTCAATATTAGGCGTACAACTTGATTTTCTTTTCATACTAGCACCCACAGGTACTCCAAGATAATTGAAGGGAAAACTTCCAATTACACGTCCTAAAGAAGAGGCCATATCTTTTTGTTTCGTCTTGGCTAACACCCATGATGAACACCTTACTTTTGGATAAGTTAACTTTAAGCTCGGAGGCTAGGTAGACGCATCTAAGAATTTTCACAAGATTAGTCATGTTCTCTTTCGACCATTTACCCAAAAAGATTGCATCGTCTACATATTGAAAAACATGTAAGGCCCATTGTTAGAAAGTTTGATTCCTTTGAAGATCTATTCTTTGAAGCTTAAACTCGTTCGTTGACTTACTATTGACAAGGGCCAACAACTTGCGGATTCAACACAAACAAATACCCACTTTTCATCAAACCCCATTTGCATTAAAAATATATTTTAAGTAAGACCAATCAAGGCTGTCAAAAGTCTTATCATTGTCTACTTTCAAGATAAAGGTTGTGTTCTTTTTTTTTTTTTTTTTTTATCCCTTGAAGTGTTGTGTTCTTTCTTTTTTTTATCCGTTGAAGTTACTTCAATAACAAGCATCCCATCAAGGATATTTCTACATCCTATGTAGGCCTATTGCTCCTAGTTAACCACTCGATCAATGATTTTTTCATCGTTTCCACAAGCTTGGAAATGATTTTGTACACACTTCTAATAAGATTGATAGGTCGGTAATTAATCCATAAGTGTGAGAGGGGCTTTTATCTTTGGCGCCCTTATGGAGTTTGCAGAAAGAATCGAGTTATACACGCCTCAAGTGGCCAGAAGCCATGAATATCGCAACTTCATTAGCAAAGCTGCCGTAAATTCCCGCCCGAGTTCAAAGCCACCACCTTCTGGCCTACCATAGGCGACGGCTACTACAGTCGATTTGACCGATTCGAGAGCCACATCCGATCGCCCGTGCATCGGATGTTGCATAAACTTGTAGTAACCGCATTCGCTCCACGGAGCGAGGTAACACGTGTCTTGGAAGCCGACCTCTATTTTTTTTATAATGATTCGAACGATTCGAGCGTGTTCCAAAACCTCTTGCCCTCCTAGACCATAAGATCACGCCAATCAAGTGATATAATGACCTCCGCGATTGGGGCTATCTGGCTCTTCGCAATTTGCGATGCGATGCAGATAAGCTATAATCATATAGGGGAGGTCGCATGTTTTCTTCCTTGCGATCATTATCCACATAAAATAGAGGTCGACTTCCAAGACACGTGTTACCTCGCTCCGTGGAGCGAAGGCGGTTACTACAAGTCTGTGCAACATCCGATGCACGGGCGACCAGATGTGGCTCTCGAATCGGTCAAATCGACTATAGTAGCTGTCACCTATGGTAGGCCAGAAGGTGGTGGCGTTGAACTCGGGCGGGAATTTACGGCAGCTTTTGCTAATGAAGTTGCGATATTCGTGGCTTCTGGCCACTTGAGGCGTGTATAACTCGATTCTTTCTGCAAACTCCATAAGGCTACATTCCCTTTCAACTCCATCAAGCCGGAATGAGATGATATCTGGCGTCCCTTCTTCTCGGAGTTTGTCAACATTTAAGGTGGAGAGGAATTCCAAAACGAGCTCTGTGTATGTTGGCTCGTTTATGTGGAATATCTTCCACCATGCTGTGTCCAAAAATCTGACAAACTCTCCTTTAGTCCACTCCTGTCGGGAAAGAGGCTCTAGTTGCTTGTCGAGACCAGTTTCAATAACAAGTTCCCGGTCAAGAACATGGGAAGGCATGATTTCCCGCCCTCTCAGATTTCAAAGCTTTCTTAAAAATTCCTTCTTTATAGCAATTGAGGCGGGTGGCGGTGGGGCAGGAGATGTTATTGAAACGTTCGGGATAACCCTCTTCCTTGGGGTGCAAATAATTTTCACCATCTGCACAA
The DNA here is from genome assembly GCA_023525715.1 of Cichorium intybus. Lineage (NCBI taxonomy): Eukaryota > Viridiplantae > Streptophyta > Magnoliopsida > Asterales > Asteraceae > Cichorium > Cichorium intybus. Next base: position 128,833,817 of record CM042012.1, on the reverse strand, counting down.
AAAAAAACTGGAAAAAATAGAAAAATGGGGCTGTCTGGCAGTTAGCGGCGCTAACTATTAGTGTCGCTAAAAATTCTGCCGTATGATCAGTAGCGTCGCTAAATGGTGTACGGCACGAATTTTCGCATAAAAATCTTATTTTTTTATGATCCAAAGTGTTTGCATTACTAAATAGACGTCCTAACTCTTCTAGAAATCAAACATATTCATCAATCATTGCTCAAAATCATCTATCATGGGTTTGATTGCAAGAAAAACTAATAGAACGTATCTTATTAAAGAACAAAAACACATAAACGCTAAAAAGAGAATTAAAAACTGAGAACATACATTTTGATTTTAGGTTTAGAGTGGGAAAAGACCTTTGGCTGCTAATTTTCGGAGTTCAGAAGGGTTTAGTGAGTCAAAAATCGGATTAGAATTAATTTATAGACTCAATAAACGGAAAAGATAGCAAAAAAACGAATTTCCTGCATTTTCGCGCATTAGTGTCGCTAATTGTGCAAGTTAGCGTTGCTAATTAGCGACCCACTTGATCCACGCGTTTCTGTTGAATGTTAGCGGCGAGGGAGAGGGCTGAAGGGTTAGCGTCGCTAACCCTTAAAGTTAGCGGCGCTAACTGGCCAATTTCCACATTTTTTCGTTTTTTGTTCCTCCGTCGTTCCGTACGTGATGCATTGGCTCGGGATTTTCCTAAAATAAATTAAAAACAAATAAAAACAAACAAAAACAATTAAAAATAACTTACAAATACCCGGGTTGCCTCCCGGTTAGCGCCTCTGTTTAGTGTCGTCGGCCCGACCTCGCCCGGTTCGGATTTTTCATTTAATGTCCTCCGGTACCTCCAGCTTTTCTTGCATCTTCTTTTCTTCCACGAAACCTTCATAAAACGGCTTCAACCTGTTGCCGTTTACCTTGAATATCTTATCCGTCTTCATGCTCCTTATTTCTATCGCTCCGTGGTCAAATATCTGTATGACCACAAATGGTCCTACCCATCGTGACCGTAATTTTCCAGGAAACCACTTGAGTCGAGAGTCATATAGCAGAACTTTCTGACCAATGCTGAAATATTTTTGTTTGATGTATTTGTCGTGCAAGCGTTTGGTCTTTTCTTTATACAACCTTGAACTCTCGTATGCGTCATCACGGAGTTCCTCAAGTTCCTGTAATTCCAACTTCCTGTGTACCCCCGCTTCGTCTATTTTCATATTCAACTTCTTGATTGCCCAGTATGCTCGATATTCAAGCTCGACTGGCAAGTGACATGCTTTACCGTAGACTAAGCGGTAAGGAAACATACCTATAGGGGTCTTGTAAGCCGTCCTATAGGCCCATAAGGCATCATCCAGTCGAGTGCTCCAATCCTTGCGGGTCGTATTCACATATTATTCAAGGATTTGTTTAATCTCGCGATTAGATATTTCAGCTTGACCGTTGGTTTGCGGATGATAAGCTGTTGAGACTCGATGTTGCACCCCATATCTTTTCAAGAGGGTACTGAATGCCTTATTCAGGAAGTGGGTGCCTTTATCACTTATTATGGCTCTTGGAGTTCCGAATCTGCAAAAAGTATTAATTCTCACAAAATCTATAACAGTTTTAGCGTCATAATTTCTTATAGCTTTCGCCTCCACCCATTTAGAGACATAATCCACGGCCACCAAGATGTATAGATTGCCAAAAGATGACGGGAATGGCCCTATAAAATAGATACCCCATACATCAAAAACTTCACACACCAAGATTGGGGTCAGTGGCATTTGATTTCTGGATGTTACCGCTCCAGTTCGTTGACATCTTTCACAATTCTTGCAATGTAGGTACGCATCCTTAAAAATGCTGGGCCAATAGAACCCACACTCCAACACCTTCCTTGTTGTTCTTTGAGGACCGAAGTGTCCTCCACAAGCATGCTCATGGCAAAAGGAGAGAATAGAGGGCACCTCATCATAATGTGCGCACCTTCTAATCACTTGATCTGCCCCTTGCTTCCACAAATAGGGGTCATCCCAGATGTACCGCCTCGCTTCAACCTTCAACCTTTCTCTTTAAGCACTATTGAATTTGGGAGGGAATTCTCCCGATACTAGGTAGTTGCAAATGTCAACATACCAAGGTAATTCTTGAATTTTGAGAATGTGCTCATCAGGGAAAGCGTCACGAATCGGCTCGGTCTCCCCTTGTGGTGTAATGCGGCTTAAATGGTCAGCTACCAGGTTCTCCTTTCCACTTTTATCTTTTATTTTGATATCCAACTCTTGCAACAAAAGGATCCATCGGATTAATCGTGGTTTTGAATCCTTTTTTGTTAGCAAGTGTATGATGGCAGCATGGTCGGTGTAGATGATCACTTTGGCACCCAGGAGATATTGACGAAACTTTTCGAGTGCAAAAACCACTGCCAAGAGTTCCTTTTCAGTCGTGGAGTAGTTACCTTGAACATCATCCAAAACTTTTGACGCACAGTAAATGACATGATGGGCTCGATCAACTTTTTGCCCCAAGACAGCCCCAATGGCTGTGTTATCTGCGTCACACATTATCTCGAAAGGTAAACTCCAATCAAGTGGTTGTATGATAGGAGAAGATGTGAGTAGATTCTTCAAGTGATCAAATGCTCGCTTGCAGGCATCGTTGAATTTGAAATCGACGTCTTTCTGTAGAAGATGGCACATTGGAACCCTGATTTTTGAGAAATCTTTTATAAATCTTCTATAAAAACCAGCATGCCCCACGAATGATCGAGCTTCCCGAACATTCGTAGGGTAGGGCAAACTTTTGATGACATCTGTCTTCGCCTTGTCGACCTCCAGCCCATTTTTGGAAACTACGTGTCCCAAAATCAATCCCTTGTCCACCATAAAGTGACACTTTTCATAATTGAGGACAAGATCAGTATCGATGCACCTTTGTAGAATTTTTGTGAGATTTTCTAAGCAATGATTGAATGAGTCTCCATATACCGTGAAATCATCCATGAAGACTTCAATTATCTCTTCAACATATTCAGAGAAAATACTCACCATACATCTCTGAAATGTGGCCGGTGCATTGCAAAGACCGAAGGGCATTGTGACATCTGCCTAAAATGGATTCGGGTCAACCCAACCCAATTGGAAATTTAATAAACCCTACTCAAGATTACTTGACGCTAATAGGATCAAAACCCATACACTACGATATAAATTGACGTTAATAGCAATATAGCATAGTATAACGTTATAACTATAATCAAATTAAATTATGATACCATATTAAAATTAAATCAAAGTAGGATGCTCTAATTAAATTAAAAGAATCAAACTTGAATGCTATAATTAAACTTCAAATCAAAGTAGATTGTTATAATCAAATAATAACCTATTTTTTATAAAACTCTATTTTTATAAACACTACATTAAATTTTATAAAACTCTTAAGATGCTTGTGTTAGTGGGGAATTATGAAGACCACCAAAAGTAAAAGTTTATTTCCATTGTCTCCCACTCACACCTCCCATCATCTTTCCTTTCATTTTTCTCCCAACACATTATTCCCATCACCACTCAAACCATATCTATTCTTTCTCTCACTCTCAATCTCGAAATTCCTCCTAGAAATCTTCAAATTTCAGCCAAGAACACTCCAACATACTCAAATCTTCATCCCTCTTGAAGCATTCATCAAGGTATGATGTTAAAAGTCTCAAATTCATGAATGAAACAAATTAAATCCACCAAACTATCTAAAACTCATTTTATGCATAAACCTGATTTTTCTCAGGATTCCATCAATAAAATAAGAAGTTCTGAAAATTTTCAGAAAATAACTTATTTTTATTGAATTACTATAATTATTGCAATAAAATAGGGCAATAATTCGCATAAAATACTTTTTGCAGTCAATAAATTCTGGGAAAATTTTGGAACAACCCATATATTGAGTAAACTGGATTTATAAAGTTTCATGCATTTATATTGAATTTGGGAGGGAATTCTCCCGATACTAGGTAGTTGCAAATGTCAACATACCAAGGTAATTCTTGAATTTTGAGAATGTGCTCATCAGGGAAAGCGTCACGAATCGGCTCGGTCTCCCCTTGTGGTGTAATGCGGCTTAAATGGTCAGCTACCAGGTTCTCCTTTCCACTTTTATCTTTTATTTCGATATCCAACTCTTGCAACAAAAGGATCCATCGGATTAATCGTGGTTTTGAATCCTTTTTTGTTAGCAAGTGTATGATGGCAGCATGGTCGGTGTAGATGATCACTTTGGCACCCAGGAGATATTGACGAAACTTTTCGAGTGCAAAAACCACTGCCAAGAGTTCCTTTTCAGTCGTGGAGTAGTTACCTTGAACATCATCCAAAACTTTTGACGCACAGTAAATGACATGATGGGCTCGATCAACTTTTTGCCCCAAGACAGCCCCAATGGCTGTGTTATCTGCGTCACACATTATCTCGAAAGGTAAACTCCAATCAAGTGGTTGTATGATAGGAGAAGATGTGAGTAGATTCTTCAAGTGATCAAATGCTCGCTTGCAGGCATCGTTGAATTTGAAATCGACGTCTTTCTGTAGAAGATGGCACATTGGAACCCTGATTTTTGAGAAATCTTTTATAAATCTTCTATAAAAACCAGCATGCCCCACGAATGATCGAGCTTCCCGAACATTCGTAGGGTAGGGCAAACTTTTGATGACATCTGTCTTCGCCTTGTCGACCTCCAGCCCATTTTTGGAAACTACGTGTCCCAAAATCAATCTCTTGTCCACCATAAAGTGACACTTTTCATAATTGAGGACAAGATCAGTATCGATGCACCTTTGTAGAATTTTTGTGAGATTTTCTAAGCAATGATTGAATGAGTCTCCATATACCGTGAAATCATCCATGAAGACTTCAATTATCTCTTCAACATATTCAGAGAAAATACTCACCATACATCTCTGAAATGTGGCCGGTGCATTGCAAAGACCGAAGGGCATTGTGACATCCGCCTAAAATGGATTCGGGTCAACCCAACCCAATTGGAAATTTAATAAACCCTACTCAAGATTACTTGACGCTAATAGGATCAAAACCCATACACTACGATATAAATTGACGTTAATAGCAATATAGCATAGTATAACGTTATAACTATAATCAAATTAAATTATGATACCATATTAAAATTAAATCAAAGTAGGATGCTCTAATTAAATTAAAAGAATCAAACTTGAATGCTATAATTAAACTTCAAATCAAAGTAGATTGTTATAATCAAATAATAACCTATTTTTTATAAAACTCTATTTTTATAAACACTACATTAAATTTTATAAAACTCTTAAGATGCTTGTGTTAGTGGGGAATTATGAAGACCACCAAAAGTAAAAGTTTATTTCCATTGTCTCCCACTCACACCTCCCATCATCTTTCCTTTCATTTTTCTCCCAACACATTATTCCCATCACCACTCAAACCATATCTATTCTTTCTCTCACTCTCAATCTCGAAATTCCTCCTAGAAATCTTCAAATTTCAGCCAAGAACACTCCAACATACTCAAATCTTCATCCCTCTTGAAGCATTCATCAAGGTATGATGTTAAAAGTCTCAAATTCATGAATGAAACAAATTAAATCCACCAAACTATCTAAAACTCATTTTATGCATAAACCTGATTTTTCTCAGGATTCCATCAATAAAATAAGAAGTTCTGAAAATTTTCAGAAAATAACTTATTTTTATTGAATTACTATAATTATTGCAATAAAATAGGGCAATAATTCGCATAAAATACTTTTTGCAGTCAATAAATTCTGGGAAAATTTTGGAACAACCCATATATTGAGTAAACTGGATTTATAAAGTTTCATGCATTTATATTGAATTTGGGAGGGAATTCTCCCGATACTAGGTAGTTGCAAATGTCAACATACCAAGGTAATTCTTGAATTTTGAGAATGTGCTCATCAGGGAAAGCGTCACGAATCGGCTCGGTCTCCCCTTGTGGTGTAATGCGGCTTAAATGGTCAGCTACCAGGTTCTCCTTTCCACTTTTATCTTTTATTTCGATATCCAACTCTTGCAACAAAAGGATCCATCGGATTAATCGTGGTTTTGAATCCTTTTTTGTTAGCAAGTGTATGATGGCAGCATGGTCGGTGTAGATGATCACTTTGGCACCCAGGAGATATTGACGAAACTTTTCGAGTGCAAAAACCACTGCCAAGAGTTCCTTTTCAGTCGTGGAGTAGTTACCTTGAACATCATCCAAAACTTTTGACGCACAGTAAATGACATGATGGGCTCGATCAACTTTTTGCCCCAAGACAGCCCCAATGGCTGTGTTATCTGCGTCACACATTATCTCGAAAGGTAAACTCCAATCAAGTGGTTGTATGATAGGAGAAGATGTGAGTAGATTCTTCAAGTGATCAAATGCTCGCTTGCAGGCATCGTTGAATTTGAAATCGACGTCTTTCTGTAGAAGATGGCACATTGGAACCCTGATTTTTGAGAAATCTTTTATAAATCTTCTATAAAAACCAGCATGCCCCACGAATGATCGAGCTTCCCGAACATTCGTAGGGTAGGGCAAATTTTTGATGACATCTGTCTTCGCCTTGTCGACCTCCAGCCCATTTTTGGAAACTACGTGTCCCAAAATCAATCTCTTGTCCACCATAAAGTGACACTTTTCATAATTGAGGACAAGATCAGTATCGATGCACCTTTGTAGAATTTTTGTGAGATTTTCTAAGCAATGATTGAATGAGTCTCCATATACCGTGAAATCATCCATGAAGACTTCAATTATCTCTTCAACATATTCAGAGAAAATACTCACCATACATCTCTGAAATGTGGCCGGTGCATTGCAAAGACCGAAGGGCATTGTGACATCCGCCTAAAATGGATTCGGGTCAACCCAACCCAATTGGAAATTTAATAAACCCTACTCAAGATTACTTGACGCTAATAGGATCAAAACCCATACACTACGATATAAATTGACGTTAATAGCAATATAGCATAGTATAACGTTATAACTATAATCAAATTAAATTATGATACCATATTAAAATTAAATCAAAGTATGATACTCTAATTAAATTAAAAGAATCAAACTTGAATGCTATAATTAAACTTCAAATCAAAGTAGATTGTTATAATCAAATAATAACCTATTTTTTATAAAACTCTATTTTTATAAACACTACATTAAATTTTATAAAACTGTTAAGATGCTTGTGTTAGTGGAGAATTATGAAGACCACCAAAAGTAAAAGTTTATTTCCATTGTCTCCCACTCACACCTCCCATCATCTTTCCTTTCATTTTTCTCCCAACATATTATTCCCATCACCACTCAAACCATATCTATTCTTTCTCTCACTCTCAATCTCGAAATTCCTCCTAGAAATCTTCAAATTTCAGCCAAGAACACTCCAACATACTCAAATCTTCATCCCTCTTGAAGCATTCATCAAGGTATGATGTTAAAAGTCTTAAATTCATGAATGAAACAAATTAAATCCACCAAACTATCTAAAACTCATTTTATGCATAAACCTGATTTTTTTCAGGATTCCATCAATAAAATAAGAAGTTTTGGAAATTTTCAGAAAATAACTTATTTTTATTGAATTACTATAATTATTGCAATAAAATAGGGAAATAATTCACATAAAATACTTTTTCAGTCAATAAATTCTGGGAAAATTTTGGAACAACCCATATATTGAGTAACGTGGATTTATAAAGTTTCATGCATTTATATTACTGTTTGATGCTTATTTTGTATTTTATTTTTTTGTAGATAAATAAATTGCAAAATATAGTTATTTATGTTAAAAACTAGATTTTATATTTTTCGCACCTTATTAACATTTTAAAGACTCCATGAAAACATTTACAGATTTTTGTAAGAATGTTTGCTTATTCTTCCTGATTTAATGATTATTTAATGGTTTAAATTGATAATAAATAGCTACACATGTCCAAAAATTATAAAACCTTATCAGAATATCATATATAACATGTTAATCATAAATAAAAAGTATAATTAATTTCTCTTAATATTATCCTATTATTTATGATTTTATTGATTAGTTAATAATGAAAAACTTAAGAAATACTTCCCATAGTCCAAAATATCCAAAATATTTACAGTAGGCTCAATATAATGTTAGAAAACTATGGTTAATTTTCCATAATGTTTGAGAATCATTTATTATTTTTACCGAATTTTGTTGTGGTTTAATTATTAAAATACTTAATAAATATTAAAGTAGTTAAGCAAAATATGAAAATTTTACAGTAATTACTATCTTATGAAATAATGATTTTCGGATAATTTCAGAATGTTTCATTACTGTTTAGTATTTAAAACCATTTTCCTAAATATCTAAGCATGTCAAAATGCATTTTTAATGATTATTTCATATAAATAATTGTTTATAATATATAAAATCTGTGAATACTTATAATTGGACTAGTTATTATTTTAATAGGAAATTATTAAAATCTTGCCTAAAGTGAAAATATAAATTAATTAAGCAAAGTAATTAATTCAATTTAAAATTCATTTAACATATGAATACATTAATATTCAAAACAAAATTTGGATTATTGTTAATTCATCTAATATAAGAATATGTGTCTAATTATTTTTTATTAATACTATATTCCCGTTTATCGATTCCTAAGCCAAAACTATTAATTATATTAGGTTCTACGACATTTTAACTCGAGCCGTCTATCGTACAACACGTGCATTCCTTATTGGACTAATGTGAGTAATCTACCCCATATTTTATAATTTTCAATACTTTTGGGGTGTATCATGTGGTTCTAATATGTTCCTACTTCATTTTATTATTTTTTCATAATTGAGACATTGTTGGGACATTTATACATGAATCATTATTTGTATAATTATTGTTTGTTTACGCTACATGTACTTGTAGTGCATTACCATTATTAGTCTAATCTCCATAACTATGCCCGTATTCTTGAGGTACGTTATGGACAATAATAGCGCTATTGGGTTGACCACCCCGCCTTGGGACGCTAAGGTGATTGATTGCACGTGGTTGAGTGTGTATGATGATTAGATGATCCATCCTATATATATACATATATATGTATATCTAGGGTGAGGACTTATCGTTGTTGTTATCATTTGTTAATCAATTTTTGATTTATAAACTGTTATCTCAATAACAGTTGCTTGCCAACTTCAAAAGAAAACAAATTTCAAATTATTCAAACTCATAATTTTCTTTTATAAAACTAGATTACTCACCAACTCTCGTAGTTGACCTGTTTTTACCCATGATGCAGATTTGAAGAATGAAGTTGATGAAAAGTAGGGTGTACTTTAGAAACCCACAAGACTATTTAAATTTGATGTAATAAATGTTGTTGTAATTGGATTTGTATTTGTATGTTGTGGATCTTGTTTGCATACTTAGTACTTAATTGAATCTAATCATATTATAACATAGTTGTCATGAGACTTTCAACAATATATCACGCCTTGATCGATTCCGCCAAGGATCGGGGTGTGACAGGCATCCTCCTATAAGCGAACGTGCCAAAGGGGCACGTGAAGGTCGTCTTTTCCTGGTCTTCGGGTGCTATAAGGATCTGATGGAATCCAGAGAATCCATCCAAACAACAGTAATGTGATTTCCCAGCCAGCCTCTCCAACATTTGATCAATGAAAGGCAAGGGGAAATGATCTTTTTTGGTCGCAGCGTTTAGTTTCCTGTAGTCTATGTTGGATTAGGTGTCTAAGCCATGACTTTATATTTATATTTATCTTGTTAATTGAAGAAAAGTCCATTTGGGTTGCCCTCATAGTGGAGGTTAGGATAGAGTTCAGTAGTGTAAAAGGTTGATTTATTAATTATTTAATAAATCAATAGAATTAATCAAATGGTTTATTAATATATTTAAGTGTTAATATATTAATTCGAAACTATAATAATTAATTAAGATTTAATCTAGAATTAATTGGATTTAATTCAGTGATAAGTTAGTTAATTAAAAGTACAGGGACTGGTTTGTATTTATTTAATAGTTGAACAAATAACTGGCCAGTGGACAGGGGCCAAAAGTGGCGCCACCATGGAAGGATTCTCCATGGTTGGTGAAACCCTGTTAGGGTTTAGAAAAGGCTAGGTCCATTTTGTGAGCAGGCTTGCCCATTTGGAGGCTCCTTAGGGTTTCAGCTGTAACCCTTGGAGGCTATAAAAGGAGGCACCTGGCCACCCTAAAACCAACGCCATTTTCAACCAAGATTACTCTGCTGGATTGTCTTCTCCATTGCTTTGGGTGTGACACCATTTGAGGCAGGACACTTGTGCTGCTAGCTTCAAGGATCATAAGATCAAAAGGTTGGTTTTCTCAGTTTTGATCTTTAGAAATAATTGTTCCCTTTAGGTTTTAGTTTATTATCTTCATAGATGAAAACATAGATCATATTAGGGTTGCATGTGAACCATAGGAATTATTTGTTCATTGATTGCATAGAAAACCCTTCAGTGGTATCAGAGCATAGGCTTGTCTTCTTGTGAATGATATAAACTGCTTAAACTATGTTTGCCTTGAGTGTTTTTGTGAAAAACACCTCTTGGATGAGGCTTTGGTCGAAATCAAGGCTAGGGTTTCCTAACCCTAGCCGCCACCCCTTGTTCCCCGCTTCATTTGCTTGCCTTGTTTAGTTGCTTGTTATTTTTAGTAGATTACTAAATTAAATAACTTGAACCCTAATTTCCTTGCATGCAAATTTCGACCAACTAGGGTTATTAGATAGAAAATTAATTTGATTAATTTATAATATCTATCTTAGATTTAATTAATTTAATTAATTGTTAATTAAAAGATAAATTAAATCAGCTTAAAGGATTAATTTAAAATTTTCGAAAAATAGATTAAAATTTGCGAAAATTGCAAGATAATTAATTCTAAAATATTTTAATAAGATTAAAATATATCTTATATATTTATGATTAAAAGTTAATACTTATATATAAAATTAAATGGTTAGTCTTACCGCTAGTAGGCCTCATTCACAAAACTGTCCTATAAAGAGGGTATAAGGCGACTGCCTATAAAATGGCAGTCTAATGGGTATCCACTCTTACCCACCGCTCTCCTGGTCAGTCGAGTGTCGTTAACCGAACGGGTTTGATAGATACGCTAAGCCTCTTAAAAGTATAATGCTATAATTGAAAGTACTAGAACCTTGAACAAAAACCCAATCTAGTTACTTTAGGTTAAAAATGTGAATTGGTGCTAATCCATGGAATTACATATTGCACTTTGTGGAACGTGAAAGGTTTTCTGCAACTATGAACTAAAATTCCTAAGTTCACATGCAACCTATATAGATCTAAGTTTTTCTTCTAGTTAAACATATAACAATTCCTAAAAGGCCCAAAAAGATTAAACTAAAAGAAAGATCAAGAAAAACCAACCTTTAGTGAATCTTGGAAGCAAAGCAACAGAAACCTCTTGCCTCAAATGCAGTCACACCCTAGCTTGGAGTTGTTGGCCGAAAATACCTTCTTAGAGAACTTCAAAATCGTGGCTCTAGGGTTAGGGTGAGCCTCCCTATTTATAGGATCCAAATGGTGATCAGATAAACCTTAAAGATAAACCTTTTTGAATTCAAATTAAGATAAGCCTTTATCTTAATAATTCAAACCCTTTTATCCTCATTATCAAAATCGAAAATATATATGTTTCCATATATAATTTCGTTCACCACTCTCACTCACTCAACTGTCACTTACTCAACTATTGAATAATTACAGTTTTAGTCACTGCACCTTAATTAATCAATTTAACTGCCAAATTAATTCCAATTAATTCCAGAAAAATTTCTAATTAATTATTATAGTTTCTAATTAATATATTATCACTTAAAAATATTAATAAACTATTTATTTAATTTCTATTGATTTATTAATCACATAATAAATCAATCTTTCTCTCTACCGGACTTTCTGCCAATCCTCCAACTATGAGGGCAACCCAAATGGACTATGCTACTATTAATTAGATAAATACTAATTATTAGTCATGGCTTAGACACCTAATCCAACAGTCTCCCACTTGGATAAGTCTATGACTAAAATTACCAATTTAACCTCTAATTAATTAGCAACTGTAGCTTCCTAGAAACCGCTGCCGAACTCTGACCTAGTCAGTTCTGTCCAATGATAAGTGAACATATGATCCTTCGTCCAACAAGATATTTTCAGACACGAGACATGGATTGAGATCAATCTCGGTCTGATACTCTGTTTCCCGATTTCTGATTCTGCTTATGACTTTAGAACTTCTAATTGAACACATCAATTTAGTCCAGGCTGGCCAGCACTTTAGTCAACTTCAAAATCATCGAGAGGCCTACAGATATCTGTTTCCCATCAGGGTCAAGGAACGAATAAGCTTCGACTCATATGCTTATATCTTTTACCAGTCAAATCATTCACAACACCACGTTTTATAACATCGAGTTACCGATGCGTTTTCGTATTATCAATGAACAACTGCCTTGTAAATTATAACTCATATCTCTCTACTTGAAGATCATAGGATATTATCGTCTCAATATTTCTTGTGATATAATCCATGAAGCAATCTATTGAGCGTGGGTTTATCCAATACTCAAATCTCTATTTCTAAGTACTCATGAATGTTGTAGCAATCCTATTGCTATGCCTAACTCCTTAGACAGTCTACAAATCAATTCACGACAGTCTTGATTCAATACTTACTTCCCAAAGTATGAGTGACTGTGGACCTTTCTGAATAATTAAATTATTCGGGAAGTAAAACATGCGAAAGCGAAACATAAAGATCTGACTGGCAGCTACTCTTGCTTATTACCAAGTCTCCACAAGGTAATCACCAAGTCTGGTCTTGTCATAAACTATTATCGGTTTCAAAAATTTCTTTTAAACTTTCAATTCTAATTTTACATCTATGTCTTTATGAACCTTACACTCTTTCTATGTATCCAAAGTATCTTATACTTGTACACTTTATTGCAGATGATCCAATCGGATGCTCATCCGATAACATCTCAATATGTTATCCTGTTAATTTCTCTCCTAACTCCATTCTGGTAATGTGTACGGTGACTTCCTATGGTTTTGGGGTCTTTAGTCTACTTGACTACACCCTAAGACTATTTCGAGGTGCTATGATGTGCCGGTGAACCACACGCGCTCCATCAGAATACCATCGAGATTCTTTAACCATCATGTCCTTCAACATCATGTCCTGACGTTACCCATTTGAAAAACTTTCAAATTAACACTATCACCCTAATCATTTCCTAATGAATTCTCACTTGAAAACAATCCATCCAGTATACCTAGCCAGGCAATGTCCTGAATCCAACTTACTATGCCCTAAGCATTAAGTTATCAGGACATGTTCATGACTTTATGATCGATCCAAAACTTGTGGAACCCGATCTAATCCTATTCCAAACCCTTTCGGAATCCAAGGATTATTTATAATCCTTTGTGTCATGATTTTCGAAAAACTATTTTCCTTTCGGAGACTTTTCTCATGCATCTTGAGTCTTATCAAGATCATGCTTACAATAGCTAAGTCTATGCTGGTGATTTCATATTTCCAATAGATGACTGTGAATTACATGAGTATGTTGCACCTTCTTTATTTCTTTCATGCCAAGTCATCACACTTTGCAATGACAAGGAAAAACCTTTCCTAAGTCTATGCATCTTGAATCTCATCAAGATCATCTTGGCAGAATCTGGATCTATCTCATAGACGTTTATAACCACCTGAGTATGCCGTATTTCTGTTAAGGCTTTCATAGCGATCCGTCTCTTAACACCAAGTCATTACACTTTGTAATGAAAAGAGACGTTTCCTAGAACCATTATTTATCCCACATGTGAGGATAGTGGATAACGACGACTCCCACTAGCTTTGACACGGTTATAGGCTATTCACAAAATCCAGGACTTATGGCACATTTTGAGAATCTAAACCTTTCTGACATTTTAATGGAAATCTTTCAGCCCTTTCTCAAAATCCAATCCTTTGGCATATTTTGAGAATCTGAATATCCTTTCTTGCGAGATGCCCGTGGGACGAAACCCGGGGCCATGTACCTTTTGTAATGGTATGCTCTATGTGTGTCCCTATTAGTGTGCCGGTAAACCACACATGCTCCACTAATGACTCATACTATGTCATGGAGAATCCTCTCGGATTTCATCTTCTATTGAGAGTGCTTTACTCGGAATCAATTGCTTGACTCTGAGTATCGACTCAACTAGATGCTCTGAAGGTATGTATATGTCCATGTTGCTTTCTTTTGATGATTCAGTTACTCCCACTGGTTTTTAAACCAGGTGTAAAATCAATCAAATTTTCACACAGTCCGTGTCTCGCCCTAAGGTCCTCTTATTTGGCAGCAGCCGGGCTCACCAATGCTTCCAAGTAGTCGGATTGCAAATCCGTACCAACTGCAGTGTTTTACCACCAATCGGTATGTCACCCTGATCACAACTACTTATGATGGTGATCAATACTACTGGTCAATAGGAGATTATGTCAGTTGTAAAGCAAAAATCTGATTTCTGCTCCAAGCCTAGTGATGACTAAAAAGGTTCTTTCATTGCTAATCCTAAACTCATTTAGGACTGTCCCAACTCCCACTGTTTCCTTGGACCATGAGTTCTTTATAAAAGAGCTCTTTAGTTACAGTGGGATAGCTAATGAGACGACAATGCTGATCAAGTTCAGCTGGTCATGAGGCTCAGATGAACACTACAAGACCCAGGACTTTCTATGTACAAGTGGGATAATCCTAGCTTTACATTTCAGGCAGTGTCTGCAAGACCTACTTAGTCTAGGATGTGGTCGGAGTATGGTTTATATGGACTGACTGGTATAGTGTTCATCTTATTGGAAACTAATTGGCAATGTATCTCATACACCGAGGATCGAACTGTTTCGACCAATGCTCCATTATCTTCCCTAAGACACATTATAACCATTAATATTCTTGGAAGAGAATGAACTGTGAAACCTTTTCCTCAGTTTATGTTATCGCTCAGGTTCTGTGGAACTTGTACTTCCTTCGAAGTCCTTGAACTGTTCGAGGTTTCAATTCAATTGCTTATCCCGATTAGCAATGTCATATTCGTCATACCGAATGATGAATATCGTGAAGTACAAACAATTATGTTCTATATCAAGATTCTAGCAATACACAACAACAGGTGTGTCCGTTGCTCTTAATCTCAATGTCCTTTACATATCTATGTAAACTTATGACTTTGTTCAAGACTTGCAATCTTCAGTTGACTCTAAGTCAACTGATTCCAAAATCCTATCCTCTGGATCTTTGGGTGATTCATTTCTTGCCACATGTGCTTTATAAAGAACTTAATCATCATCTGACTCCAAGTCAGATGATTCCAAAGTCCTGTCCAACTGGACCTTTGGTTGATTCATTTCTTGACACATTAAGAAATCAATTCATCAAGTGACTCTAAGTCAAATGATTCCAAGGTCCTGTCCAACTGGACCTATGGTTGAATTGATTCTTATAACTTTTGTATTAACAATCATAAATGACACAATTCTTGAATCCAAACACTTTGGATGCATCAACATTCAAGTTATTACTAATCATACATTCAACACATTCATATAACATTTCAAGGATAATTTTAGACAGCATGTGTTAAATGAAAATATGACAATTTTATTAAAAATAAAATCCTTGAACAATGTAATAGACAATGTCAAAAATGTATCTAAAGACTAATAACAATATTTAATATCTATCTAAACTTCAAAACTGCACGAGCTGGAGATCCAATCCATATGTGCTCCTATGCACCAGAGTCCCGTGCCTTCTTGATTCCCTGCATACAAACCAAAATGCGACTGTCACATTATGTATCAAGAAATCTTGGAACATGAGTTTTGAGGTTTTTAGATATACCTGAGCTTTCAAAAGAGTTGGAGCGTCTTCCAATCTTTCCGTGACTGTATCCGATTTAGCGGATTCCCAGTTTGAGACATGTCCAGTCGATCTTGACCGTTTCTTGTTACGTCTCTTTACTGGACTTAATCCAGAAGTAGCTGAGCCATTGGAGCTATGCCTGTCCAAGAGTGACTCGTATAAAGTCAACAATGGACGCATTTCCATGAGGGTCTTTTTCTGGTTTTCCTTTCTATACGTCTGAATGAACAGATCGTACTAATTTGTCAGCGAAGCGAGCAGGATGTTAACACTCTCCTCCTGACTCATGGGATCACCAAGTTTATATAACTCGCCTATGTACCCTTCAATCTGAAGAACATGCGAATTGATGCTACTTCCTCCCTTTAGCTTGCACTCTGCAAGTCTTCCGAGGATTCTAGCTCGTTCCTCTTCAACTGGTTTTTGGAACCTTTCCTCCACCAGTTGCATCAACTCATATGGCCCCAAGGATTCAAAATCCTTGCGGAACTCGGGGTCAATGGTTGATAGCATGAGGTCACGAATCTCTTCGGATTCATCATAAGGACCTTTTATGATGACTTGTTTCGGTGGAACTGGGATCAGATACTCGGTGAGATGTAACTTGCCAGCAATGCCGAGACCCAGTCTCCAATTACGAAGCCATTCTTTACAGTTGAGGCCAGTCAGCCTTTCCATATTAAGCAGGTGCATTCTGATGCTTTCAGAAATGGGTGAAGGAGGAGAAGGAGGAGAATTGAGACTTGACATCTATAAAAGAAATAGAATTTATTAGTTTAACTCTTCCTTTTAAATAATTACCCAATATGTTGTTTAATAAGGCTAGGATCCAAAATACCCCAACTATGGTGTGAAGAGGGATGCCGTAATCACAACATAATGGTCATTAAGGTAGATAAATACTTATCAATTTCATCTTATGAAATTCCTAGATCTGTTGAGATTCATTAAACTCTTCATTGGCATGTTTAATCTTGGATGTGCTCCACTGTTTGTGACTGGGATGCCGAGGATCACAAACTGGATGTGAATAACCATGCAAATTAGCTTGGTACTCTCAGGTTAATTATCATCTCTAATTGATGTGCCGGTAAACCACACACGCTCCACCAACAATGACAATACCCGGGAAACCCATTGCAACTCTTTATGAACCCCTATTGGCGTGCCGGTAAACCACACACGCTCCACCAATGTTTCATAAAGTGCAATGTGCAATTTCATGGATTAGCACCAATTCACATTTTTCCTAAAGTAACTAGATTTGGGTTTTATTAAGTGTTCTAGTACTTTGAATTATTATACTTTTAGTGATTATTAGGTGGTCCTATCAAACCTGTTCGGCTAACGACCCTCCACTGATCAGGCGAGCGGTGGGCGAGAGTGTTCACCCATTAGACCGTCATTTTATAGGCAGTCTCCTTATACCCACTTTATAGACCAGCTTCGTGAATGAGGCCTACTAATGATTTGACTAACCATTTAATCTCATACATATAAAAATAACTTCCTAGTTATAATATATATAAGATGTAATTTTTTAAACCATTTAAAAAATTGTTTCTGGTTTATCTTTTAATTTATTGCCAATTTAAACTATTAAATTTCAAATTAAATTAAACCTTAAAATCAAATTTAATTAAATTAATTAAATTTGATATTTTAAACCTTTTAAAATATTTTAGGATTTATCTATTTAATTTTCGCCAATTTAAACAATTAAATTTAAAATTAAATTAAATCCTTGAATTATCTTTTAATTACCAATTAATTAAATTAATTCAAATGTAGATAGGTTTTATCAAATTAATCAAATTAATTAAAAACTATCCTAATCCCTTAATTTTCGATTTTAGGATAAAAGGTTTTAAGGTTTATCTTTTAAACAATTTAAAGTTACCAAAAATAGAATACCTTTTAAACCCTAATCATAAAATCGCCAAAATAGAGGGGAGGGGCTAGGGTTGTCAAAACCCTAACCCTAATTGTCGATTTGCCCAAAATTAGGGTTTAGAGACTATAAACCCTAATTACAAGGAAAGCAGTTATAGCAATTTAACAAGAAAAACAACCAAATGCTCTGATACCACTGAAAGGTTTTCTGCAACTATGAACTAAAATTCCTAAGTTCACATGCAACCTATATAGATCTAAGTTTTTCTTCTAGTTAAACATATAACAATTCCTAAAAGGCCCAAAAAGATTAAACTAAAAGAAAGATCAAGAAAACCCAACCTTTAGTGAATCTTGGAAGCAAAGCAACAGAAACCTCTTGCCTTAAATGCAGTCACACCCTAGCTTGGAGTTGTTGGCCGAAAATACCTTCTTAGAGAGCTTCAAAATCGTGGCTCTAGGGTTAGGGTGAGCCTCCCTATTTATAGGATCCAAATGGTGATCAGATAAACCTTAAAGATAAACCTTTTTGAATTCAAATTAAGATAAGCCTTTATCTTAATAATTCAAACCCTTTTATCCTCATTATCAAAATCGAAAATATATATGTTTCCATATATAATTTCGTTCACCACTCTCACTCACTCAACTGTCACTTACTCAACTATTGAATAATAACAGTTTTAGTCACTGCACCTTAATTAATCAATTTAACTGCCAAATTAATTCCAATTAATTCCAGAAAAATTTCTAATTAATTATTATAGTTTCTAATTAATATATTATCACTTAAATATATTAATAAACTATTTATTTAATTTCTATTGATTTATTAATCACATAATAAATCAATCTTTCTCTCTACCGGACTTTCTGCCAATCCTCCAACTATGAGGGCAACCCAAATGGACTATGCTACTATTAATTAGATAAATACTAATTATTAGTCATGGCTTAGACACCTAATCCAACAGAACGTTGGTGGAGCGTGTGTGGTTTACCGGCACGCCAACTAGGGTCCGCAAAGAGTTGCAATGAGTTTCTCGATTTTGTCATTATTAACGGAGCATGTGTGGTTTACCGGCACGATAATTAGAGATGACAATTGACTTCGAGAGTACCGAGAGAATTTGCATGGTTATTCACACTCGGTTTGTGATCCTCGGCATCCCAGTCACAAACAGTGGGGCACATCCGAGACTAAACATGCCATTGAATAGTCCAATGTGTCTCAACAGATCTAGGAATTTCATAAGATGAAATTGATAAGTGTATTATCTACCTTAATGACCATTATGTTGTGATTACGGCATCCTTCTTCACATCATAGTTGGGGCATTTTGGGTTCTGGCCATAATAAATAATATATTGGGTAATTATTTAAAAGGATTAATTAAACAAATAAAATTCTGTTTATTGTAGATGTCTCAATCAAGTGTCTATTCTCCACCCTCTCCTCCTTCACCCATTTCTGAGAGCATCAGAAAGCACCTGCTAAATATGGAAAGGCTGACTGGCATCAACTGTAAGGAATGGCTTCGCAATTGGAGACTGGCTCTCGACATTGCTGGCAAACTACATCTCACCGAGTATCCGATCCCGGTTCCACCAAAACAAGTCATCATAAAGAGCCTTTATGATAAGCATGACTTATTAGTTAATGAATCCGAAATGATTCGTGACCTCATGCTATTGACCATTGACCCTGAGTTCCGCAAGGATTTTGAATCCTTGGGGCCATATGAGTTAATGCAATCGGTTGAGGAAAAGTTCCAAAAACCGGTTAAAGAGGAACAAGCTAGGATCTTCAAAAGACTTGTAGAGTGTAAGTTAAAAGAAGGAAGTAGCATTGATTCGCATGTTCTTCAGATTGAAGCGTACATAGGTGAATTGTACAAACTTGGTTATTCCATGAGTCAGGAGTCGAGTGTTAACACTCTACTCGCTTCACTGACCAGTAAATACGATCTGTTCATTCAGACGTATAGAAAGGAAGACCAGAAAATGACCTTAATGGAAATGCGTCCACTATTGACTGTATACGAGTCACTCTTGGATAGCCATAGCTCCAATGGTTCAGCTACTTCTGGATTAAGTCTAGTGGGAAGACGCAGCAAGAAACGATCCAGATCGTCTGGATATGTCTTAAGCTGGGAATCCACAAAATCGGATACAGTCGCGGAAATATTGGAAGACGCTCCAAGGTCAAAATCTTTTGAAAGCTCCGGTATATCTAAAAACCTCAAAACTCTTGTTCCATAATTCCTTGATGCATAATGTGATAGCCACATTTTGGTTTGTATGCAGGGAATCAGTAAGGTACGAGACTTTGGCGCATAGGAGCACATTTGGATTGGATTTGCGGCTCATGCAGTTTTGAAGTTTAGTTAGATATTGAAATATTGTTATTAGCTTTTATATGCGTAAGAAATTGTCTATCATATAGTACATTGTTCAAGGATTTTTGTTTTTAATAAAATTGTCGTTTAATTTCTTTTAACATATGTTGTTTGAAATTATCCTTGAAATGTTGTATGATTCTGTTGAATGCATGATTAGTAATAACTTGAATGTTGAATGCATCCAAAATGTTTGGATTTTAGAAATTGTGTCCTTTTATGATTGTTAAGATAAATGTCATAAGAATCAACGCAACCAAAGGTCCAGTTGGATAGGACTTTGGAATCACTTGACTTAGAGTCACCTGATGAGTTGAGTTCTTAATGTGTCAAGAAATGAATCAACCAAAGATCCAATTGGACGGGACTTTGGAATCATTTGACTTAGAGTCAGATGATGATTAAGTTCTTTATAAAACACATGTAGCAAGAAATGAATCACCCAAAGATCCAGAGGAAAGGATTTTGGAATCAATTGACTTAGAGTCAACTGAAGATTGCAAGTCTTGTACAGAGTTAACAAAGTCATAAGTTTACATAGAGATGTAAAAAATATTGAGATTAGGAGCAACGTACACATCAACTGCTGTGTATTGCTCGAATCTTCAAATAGAACACAGTTGTTTGTACTTCGCGATATTTGTCATTCGGTATGACGAATATGGCTTCGCTTATCAAAATAAACGATTGAATTGAAACCTTGAACAGTTCAAGGAATTCAAAGAAAGTACAAGATCCACAGAACCTGAGTAATAACATAAACTGAGAAAAGGGGTTTCACAGTTCATTCCCTTCCAAGAACATTAATAGTTATAATGTATCTTAGGGAAGATGATGGAGCATTGGTCGAAACAGTTCGATCCTCAATGTATGAGATACATTGCCAATTAGTTTCCAATAAATTAAAACACTAACCCAGTCAGACCATATAATCCATATTCCGACCACATCTAAGACTAAGTAGGTTTTGTAGACAATGTCTGAAATGTAAAGCTGGGATTGTCCCACTTGTACATTAAAAGTCTAGGGTCTTGTAGTGTTCGTCCAAACCTCATGACTAGCCTGAACCTAATCAGAAATGTCGTTTCACTGGCTATCCCGCTGTACTTGGAAAAGAAAGAGCTCTTTTAGAAAGAACTCATGTTCTAAGGAAACAGTGGGAGTTGGGACAGTCCTGAATGAGTTCAGGATTAGCCAAGTGAAATAACCTTTAGTCATCACTAGGCTTATAGCAGAAATCAGATTTTTGTTTTGAATACTGACATAATCTTCTCTTGACCAGTAGTAATGATCACCATCATAAGTAGTTATGATCAAGGTGACATACCGATTAATGGTAAAACACTATAGTTGGTACGAATTTTCAATCTGACTACTTGGAAGCATTGGTGAGCCCGGTTGCTGCCATTAAGAGAACCTTAGAACGAGATACAGTCTATGTGACAGTTTGATTGATTTTACGACTGGTCTAAAAACCAGTGGGAATAATTGAATCATCAAAAGAAATCAACATGGACAGAAACGCACCTTCAGAACATCTGGTTGAGTGAGACGATACTCAGAGTCAAAAAATTAACTCCGAGAGAAGCACTCTCAATAGAAGATGAAATCCGAAAGGATACTGCATATTGTAAGTCGTTAGTGGAGCGCGTGTGGATCGCCGACACACTAATGGGGACTCACAAGAGTATGCCAGTATAAAGGTACGTGGGCCAGGGATTACCCCATGGGCATCTCGCTAGAAAGGATATTCAGATTCTCAAAATATGCAAAAGGATTGGATTTTGAGAAAGGGCTGAAAGATATCCATTAAGATGTCAGAAAGATTTGGATTCTCAAAATGTGCCATAAGCTCTGGATTTTGTGAATAGTCCATAATCGCGTCAAAGCCAGTGGGAGCATCGTTATTATCTATCTCCATATGTGTTACATAATGCTTCTAGGAAACGTCTCCTTTCATTACAAAGTGTAACGACTTAGTGTTAAGAGACGGATCACTATGAAAGACTTAATAGAGATACGGCATACTCAGGTGGTTATAAACGTCTATGAGATAGCTTGAAACTCTGCCAAGACGATCTTGATGAGACTCAAGATGCATAGTTCAGGATAGGAGTTTCCTATCATTGCAAAGTGTGATGAATTGGCATGAGAGATATAAAGAAGGTGCAACATACTCACATAATCCATTGACATATATCATATTGATGTTATCATCAGTATTGACCTAGCCATAGTAAACATGATCTTGATAAGAATCAAGATGCATGAGAAAAGTCTCCGAAAGGAAATAGTTATTGAAAATCATGACACAATGATTATAAGTAATCCTTAGATTCCAAAAGAGTTTCGAATAGGACTGGATCGAATCCAACAAGTTTCTTGGATCGATCAGAAGTGTCATGAACATGTCTTGATGACTTAATGCTTCGAGCATAGTGAGTCAGATTCAAGATATGACCTGGCTGGGGATACTTAATGGATTCTGTACATATGTGAGAAATCATTGGAAAATGATTGGGGTGAATGTTGATAACAATTTGAAAAGAGTTTCAAATAAGGACTTATGGTTAAAGAATTTCATTGGCATTCCGATGGAGCGCGTGTGGCTCACCGGCACATCGTAACACCACAAAATAGTCTTAGGGTGCAGTCATGTGGACTAAAGATCCCGAGAACCATGGAAAGTCACAGCACATAGAATGGAGTTGTTAGTGAGAATGATGGTATGACCAAAATTGAAATATCATTGGAAGGATATCCGATCGGATAAAGTGTATAAATG
This sequence comes from Cichorium intybus, assembly GCA_023525715.1. Lineage (NCBI taxonomy): Eukaryota > Viridiplantae > Streptophyta > Magnoliopsida > Asterales > Asteraceae > Cichorium > Cichorium intybus. The sequence goes on along the minus strand of CM042012.1, from coordinate 128,810,729 downwards.
TATGACATTTGGATACATAGAAAGAGTGAAAGGTCACCCAGACATAGATACATAACAAGAATTAAAAAGTTTAAAATAGAATCTAGAAACCGATAATAGTTTTATGAAAAAAAAATCCGACTTGGTGATTACCTCGTGGAGACTTGGTAATTAGGCAAGAGTAGCTACCAATCAGATTTTAAGTTTCGTTTTTTGCATGTTTGACTTCCCGAATAATTTAATTGTTCAAAGGTCCACAGTCGCTCATACTTTTCGGGAGTGAGTATTAACGAAGACTGTCGTGAATTGGTTTGTAGATTGGCTAAGGAGTTAGACATTGCAGTAAGACTGCTACAACATTCACGAGTACTTAGAAATAGAGATTTGAGTATTGGATAAACTCGCTCTCAATAGATTGCTTCATGGATTACATCACGAGCAATGTTGAGATGATAATATCGTATGATCTTGAAGCGGAGACATATGAGTTGAAATTTACGAGTCGGTTGTGCATTGATAATGCGAAAACGCATCGGTAACTCGATGTTATAAAACGCATTGTTGTGCACGACTTTGACAAATAAAAGACACAAGCATATGAGTCAAAGCTTATTCGTTCCTTGACCTTGATGGGAAACAGATATCTGTAGGCCTCTCGATGATTTTGAAATTGACTAAAGTGCTGGCCAGCTAGGACTAAATTGATGTGTTCAATTAGAAGTCTTAAAGTCATAAGCAGAATCGGAAATCGGGAAACAGAGTATCGGACAGAGATTGATCTCAATCCATGTCTCGTGTCTGAAAATATCTTGTTGGACGAAGGATCATATGATCACTTATCTATGGACAGAACTGACTGGGTCAGAGTTCGACAGCAGTTTCTCGGAAGCTGCAGGTTGTTTATTAATTAGAATATAAATTAAAGTCATAGACTTATCCAAGTGGGAGACTGTTGGATTAGGTGTCTAAGCCATGACTTTATATTTATATTTATCTTGTTAATTGAAGCAAAGTCCATTTGGGTTGCCCTCATAGCTGGAGGTTAGGATAGAGTTCAGTAGTGTAAAAGGTTGATTTATTAATTATTTAATAAATCAATAGAATTAATCAAATGGTTTATTAATATATTTAAGTGTTAATATATTAATTCGAAACTATAATAATTAATTAAGATTTAATCTAGAATTAATTGGATTTAATTCAGTGATTAAGTTAATTAATTAAAAGTGCAGGGACTGGTTTGTATTTATTTAATAGTTGAATAAATAACTGGCCAATGGACAGGGGCCAAAAGTGGCACCACCATGGAAGGATTCTCCATGGTTGGCGAAAACCTATTAGGGTTTAGAAAAGGCTTGGTCCATTTAGTGAGCAGGATTGCCCATTTGGAGGCTCCTTAGGGTTTCAGCTGTAACCCTTGGAGGCTATAAAAGGAGGCACCTGGCCACCCTAAAACCAGCGCCATTTTCAACCAAGATTAATCTGCTGGATTGTCTTCTCCATTGCTTTGGGTGTGACACCATTTGAGGCAGGACACTTGTGCTGCTAGCTTCAAGGATCATACGATCTAAAGGTTGGTTTTCTCAATTTTGATCTTTAGAAATAACTGTTCCCTTTAGGTTTTAGTTTATTATCTTCATAGAAGAAAACATAGATCATATTAGGGTTGCATGTGAACCATAGGAATTATTTGTTCATTGATTGCATAGAAAACCCTTCAGTCTATGCACACTCTCCACCCATTTTGCACTCGAGTGGGGACTAGGTCACCATCTTCATTTTCCATAACCGTAACCCCAGCCTTTTTAGGAACTACTTGGATTGGGCTTACCCACTTGCTGTCAGAAATGGGATATATTATCCTGGCATTCAACAATTTCATTATTTATTTCTTGACCACCTCCATTATAGGTGGGTTCAATCTCCTTTGTGGTTGTCGTGATGGCTTACAATCATCCTCCATCAAAATTTTGTGCATGCATAAGGAAGGACTCAACCCTTTTATATCAGCAATCGTCCACCCTATTGCTTTCTTGTATCGTTTTAGGAGGTTGATCAACTCCTCTTCTTCCTTTTTCGTCAATTTGTTTGAAATGATGACAGGGACTGTCTCCTCGTTTCCCAAGTAAGCATATTTAAGATGCTCGGGTAAAGTTTTGAGCTCAAGCTTCGGTGCTTTAACTACTGAAGGAAGGAGCTTTTCATTTGAATTAGGGAGTTGCATCATGACCTGTTTGTTTTTCAGGTCTTTTCTTTCCTCTACTGCCCTAACCATTGTTTTCAGATCTTCATTTAGCTCGTACTTTTCTGCCAATTCTTTCATCTTCTCTTCATCCAAGTCGTTATTCAAAACCAAACTCAAGGGGTCGCTGCTGACTAACTCAAAGAGTTTCTCAGCAAGAGGTTTGATGACATCTACGAAGTTTAAAGAGTGAACATCGGTTGGGTACCTCATGGCTTCGTAGATGTTAAACTTGATGACCTCGCCATCGAATTACATGGATAAGGTACCAGCAAAAGCATCAATTTTCGGTCTTGCAGCTTTCAAGAACGGTCTCCCCAATAGGATCGAGTTTGGATTGGGATTATCTTCATCCCCCATATCAAGAACATAGAAATTAGCTGGAAATACGAGCTGATTGACTTGAACAAGTACATACTCCAATACTTCCTTAGGATGCACCACCGAACGATCCGGAAGTTGAACAATGACCCCAGTCTTTGTTAGGGTCCCAATACCAATTTCTTTGTACACAGAGTAAGGCAAGACATTGATTGAAGCTCCCAGATCTAGCATTGCTTTTGGAACATGCAGGTTACCTAATTTGCATGGTACGGTGAAAACACCAGGATCTTTGCATTTCTTTGGCATCCGTCTTTGCAAAACTGCGGATGCGTTTTCTCCGACTTTGACCGTCTCGTTCCCTTTTAACTTTTTCTTTGAAGTACATAGCTCTTTGAGGAACTTAGCGTACCTAGGTACCTGTTTAATAGCCTCCAGGAGGGGAATATTCACTTCAACTTTTTTGAAAATTTCGAGTATTTCATTCTCCCGCTTTTCTCTTTTATCACCTCTTAGTCTTGAGGGAAAAGGTGCGGATTGTATTTTGGCTTCTACAGATCCTGGGTCTTTCGGCTTTGGCTCTTCTGGCTTTTTTGTTGGTTTTTCTACTTCCAGCTCTTCCTCTTCATCTGGAGCTTTGGGCCCTTCATATTGTGTACCACTTCTTAGAGTAACTGCATAGGCTTTATGCTTCGGGTTTGTTTCTGTTTGAGCTGGAAGCTTGCCTTGTGCTTCCAATTTGCTTATCGAGCTAGCAAGCTGAGCCATTTGTTGTTCTAGATTTTTGATGCTTGTTTTAGTTTTGTTTTGAAAGGTCTGTGTGCTTATTGCTAGACTTTTAACAATATCCTCCAGTGACATCCCAAAGCTGCTTGGTTGAGAGGCAGCTGGTGGTGGACGAGCTTGGTATTGCTGATTTTGCGGTGGCGGCCTTTGTTGATATTGTTGATGGTTTCTTGGTGGGTAGTTTGATGACTGGCCTTGATTCCACCCCTAGTTTCCTCGCGGTTGATCGTATTGCCTTTGAAAGGGTCCTGTGGCCTTTGCTTCTTCAGTTTCTTCTTGTAGTAATGGGCACATATCGGTTGGATGGCCCACTTGTAGACAAACGCCACAAGGTCGAACTGGCGGTTGCGTGGCTTTCTCTTTTGTCAGTAATAGAACAGCTTTAGTCAACTAGGAAATTTGAGACTCCAATTTAGGGTTGTTGACTTCATTAACTACTCTTGGTGGATCTGGATACCATTCTTCCTCCTGGAGAGTGTGTTTGGAATCATCAGCCATCGTATTGATCAACTCCCGAATTTGAGTCGGGGTTTTATCCGCGATGGATCCGTCACTTGAAGCGTTTAATAATCGGCAGTCCCATGCTGTTAGTCCTTCACAGAAGTACTGGAGTAACTGATGATCTGTGATGCCATGCTTGGGGCATCGGGCGCATAATCGCTTGAATCTTTCCCAATAACTGTGTAGTGCCTCCCTCTTTTGTTGCTTAATGCCAATAATTTCTCTGCAAAGGACAGAGGCTTTCATCTCAAGGAAGTACTTATCAAGGAACATACGAGCCAGCTCATTCCACGTGGTAACGGATCCAGGTGGCAAATAGTAGAGCCAGTCTCTCGTAGAGTCTTGAACTACAAAGGGGAATGCCCTAAGCTTGATTTGATCTTCTGTAACGTCATGTGGTTTCATGTCGGTGCACACCACATGGAATTCTTTTAAAAACTTGTGAGGGTCTTCGTTTTCGACCCCTCTGAACGTCGGTAGAAGATGAATCAGCCCAGACTTGAGCTCGAAGTTGATCATAGCAGGGTAGGTGATGCACAGAGGTTGTTGGGTAACATCTTGTGTTGCCCATTGGCGAAGGGTTTGTTCGGGTGCTGGCATGGTGATATGTGTAGGAATAGGAGTTGGAGATGGTGGTGATGTGGTTTCTGTAGATGTGACTTGGGTTTATTGGGTTTCTGTGGTTGGATGTGATGTAGAATTTTGAGAAGCGGGCTGCTTCTTGCGAAGTGTGGCTTTCTTCCTTAGGCTTCTGGCGGTTTTCTCGATCTCGTTGTCAAGTGCAACTGGTGTACCTGTACGAAAAGATCTTGGCATAAACGTTAGTATTGCCGTGTCCCTGGCAACGGCGCCAATTTGTTAAGCGGTGTCAATCCCTAACAAATATGATCGGAACAGAATCCGACCAGTCACTGCTCAACTGCACTGGATTAGAGTACAGGGCAAGCAGGGTCGAACCACAAGGACACGGAGTTCAAAGTTTATGCCTAATAAAACGTCAAAGTAAAGGAGGGGGGGGGGCTTGAGTAACAAATAATAATAATAAATTGCAGAAACATTCAAATAATAAAGCTTGACGAAAATCAATAATAAAAAGGCCTAGTCCCGAGTATTCAATGTTTAGCGTAATAAAATGAATCTGGTCGACGTGCTTGAGAATACAATTCCAAGTTGGCTTTTGAAATTCATAAAATATAATCTTTATGAAAATAAATTGCTAAAATGTTTAGATAAAGGTCCGCTTATTACCTAAACCTAGTTTCATTTTACCTGACCTAAGGTCCGCTTATAGGCCGAATGCAGAAACCGCATAAGGTGTGCAAGTACCAATCAATGTCCAATTCTCCGCGTCCGCTGGGAAGTGTGTGAACATATGACCAAATTCTAAACAAGGAATTGGGCTCTTGTTTTTGTTACCAAACATCAACTGTGCTGAGCGATTAGGTGCCTTACACAGTGGATTAACAATGTTTGAAAACGATCCAATTAAGATAGCCAATCAAAAGTAAATCAAATTCAAAACTCAGATTGAAACAAGAAAATGATCATTGGAATTATTCAAAAGCATTCATCAAACCGAATGTTTCAAATTATACACCAAACATATCCAAACTCAGGACTAGAATACGGTTTCTAACCAGACATTGCTAGAAATGAATCAAAAATACAAAATTATAAACGAAAACGTCTTACAAATGATAAAAATACGTAACCGAATCTCGAGAGTCGTGATTCGGGCTTCAAAAACCTTCTAAAAACTGCTTGGAAGTGTCTCGGGGTCGTGGCTAAAGCACGGGAACTGAACTCCCTTTTCTGGCAGGAGAAGACCGCTATTTATAAGCCTGGGAGACATTAGCGTCGCTAATTAAGGAATTAGCGTCGCTAATTGTTTGAAATCCCAAAAACTCGTTCGCTGGTCAAACGCGAATCTCGCCCGCAGATTTTTCTCAACAGCACGGATTAGCGTCGCTAATCCCTAATATTAGCGGCGCTAATGGGTCATTTTCAGCAACTTGTCATTTTTGGTCCCTGCTTGTTCCAACTTTGGTCCTTTTTCGCCCATTTTGCTCCTTTTTGCTTAAAAACCTGCATAATTGATATTTTCCAAGTAAAGTGAGTATTTTAGTCATTTTTAGCTTAATTTATCTATAAAAATACCCTG